>OW026519.1:117791992-118215133 GCA_932274085.1 Protocalliphora azurea | reverse complement strand
GTATATGTATATGTATATGTATATGTATATGTATATGTATATGTATATGTATATGTATATGTATATGTATATGTATATGTATATGTATATGTATATGTATATGTATATGTATATGTATATGTATATGTATATGTATATGTATATGTATATGTATATGTATATGTATATGTATATGTATATGTATATGTATATGTATATGTATATGTATATGTATATGTATATGTATATGTATATGTATATGTATATGTATATGTATATGTATATGTATATGTATATGTATATGTATATGTATATGTATATGTATATGTATATGTATATGTATATGTATATGTATATGTATATGTATATGTATATGTATATGTATATGTATATGTATATGTATATGTATATGTATATGTATATGTATATGTATATGTATATGTATATGTATATGTATATGTATATGTATATGTATATGTATATGTATATGTATATGTATATGTATATGTATATGTATATGTATATGTATATGTATATGTATATGTATATGTATATGTATATGTATATGTATATGTATATGTATATGTATATGTATATGTATATGTATATGTATATGTATATGTATATGTATATGTATATGTATATGTATATGTATATGTATATGTATATGTATATGTATATGTATATGTATATGTATATGTATATGTATATGTATATGTATATGTATATGTATATGTATATGTATATGTATATGTATATGTATATGTATATGTATATGTATATGTATATGTATATGTATATGTATATGTATATGTATATGTATATGTATATGTATATGTATATGTATATGTATATGTATATGTATATGTATATGTATATGTATATGTATATGTATATGTATATGTATATGTATATGTATATGTATATGTATATGTATATGTATATGTATATGTATATGTATATGTATATGTATATGTATATGTATATGTATATGTATATGTATATGTATATGTATATGTATATGTATATGTATATGTATATGTATATGTATATGTATATGTATATGTATATGTATATGTATATGTATATGTATATGTATATGTATATGTATATGTATATGTATATGTATATGTATATGTATATGTATATGTATATGTATATGTATATGTATATGTATATGTATATGTATATGTATATGTATATGTATATGTATATGTATATGTATATGTATATGTATATGTATATGTATATGTATATGTATATGTATATGTATATGTATATGTATATGTATATGTATATGTATATGTATATGTATATGTATATGTATATGTATATGTATATGTATATGTATATGTATATGTATATGTATATGTATATGTATATGTATATGTATATGTATATGTATATGTATATGTATATGTATATGTATATGTATATGTATATGTATATGTATATGTATATGTATATGTATATGTATATGTATATGTATATGTATATGTATATGTATATGTATATGTATATGTATATGTATATGTATATGTATATGTATATGTATATGTATATGTATATGTATATGTATATGTATATGTATATGTATATGTATATGTATATGTATATGTATATGTATATGTATATGTATATGTATATGTATATGTATATGTATATGTATATGTATATGTATATGTATATGTATATGTATATGTATATGTATATGTATATGTATATGTATATGTATATGTATATGTATATGTATATGTATATGTATATGTATATGTATATGTATATGTATATGTATATGTATATGTATATGTATATGTATATGTATATGTATATGTATATGTATATGTATATGTATATGTATATGTATATGTATATGTATATGTATATGTATATGTATATGTATATGTATATGTATATGTATATGTATATGTATATGTATATGTATATGTATATGTATATGTATATGTATATGTATATGTATATGTATATGTATATGTATATGTATATGTATATGTATATGTATATGTATATGTATATGTATATGTATATGTATATGTATATGTATATGTATATGTATATGTATATGTATATGTATATGTATATGTATATGTATATGTATATGTATATGTATATGTATATGTATATGTATATGTATATGTATATGTATATGTATATGTATATGTATATGTATATGTATATGTATATGTATATGTATATGTATATGTATATGTATATGTATATGTATATGTATATGTATATGTATATGTATATGTATATGTATATGTATATGTACATATTAACTAACAATTTTACATGAAATTATACATATCAAATACATCGCTATTTACTTTAAGTCTTAAATTAAATTTAGGATTGATAGGGGAAGGAAATTTTCTTAAGTGTAATGTGTAATTACATTTGTGTGAATTACATTATGAATATATTATAAAAAATTTACAATGGCGACGAAATTTAGGGGTTATTGATCGTTTGATAATTTTGTCACTCAACACGTTATCTAATAAAATTTCACGGACTTGATGGAATTGTACGTTAATTATTATTTTATTTATTTATCTATTTATTTATTTTTAAATAATCAAAGTTTCTTCATTTGTTATCCTTTTTGTAAAGTTCTAAAGATTTAATGATGAGGGTGAAGAAATGTATTGTTGCAGTCTACAAATTATGTAATTTTTGGAACATTAGTTATGTTTAAAGATTTTTTTCTTTTGTGCATTCTTTATATTAATATTTGAGAGATTATTTTTTTACATTATGTACATCTTACTTGTGGATGAGTCAGATATAAAAGGGCTTGATTGATTTTAGATAAAGTGCGGGTAAGCTTTAATGAGCTGAACTAAACTTTAGTTTATTCAAACTTGGGATCATTTTCTAGTATTACCATCTACATACATAGATATATACTATTAATCAAACAACAAGTATTTATTTAAGCTCAACCTCAAACCTTAACCATTGCATATTTTACATTCTTTACATACAAATGTAAATGTGTAATAAAACAAAATAATTTGTATAATATTACTTTTGTGATTTAACACAAAATATATATATTTAAAGGTTTAAGAATATAATTTACTTTATTAGCAACATTTATATTACAAAAGAGTGGGGTGGACTTATTCGGGATGTAATATTTGCTAAATAATTTTTGGCTTATTTGTGCTTTGCTTCGAAACGTATTGTCTAGATATATTTTAGTGGGCCACACTTTTTATTGACGTTATGTAATGTGCAAGAAAATGATATTTGGTTTTCAATGAACCATAGGTTTTATTATGTTTTTCTATTAGACTTAAAAATTCTGTAAATTTCAAAGCATAATCTGCGGTATTATATTTTCATTTAAGTGCAAAATCAATTATTTGTAGCAATAGTACTATAACCTTTTAGTATTTATTTAAAGCGGTATAATGTATATAATCATTAAGGGCAAGAAATATGTAAAACGCCAAACATCTACAGGTGTCATCGTCAAGTTAAATGACCTTAATCTACCTATACTTAAAGAAGGTGAATTATTTCCAATTTCTATTAGAATATCATGCATTTATATATCTATATAGAAATAGTATTGAACTTAAATCACTACAAGCCTCTCAAAATAAAGCCGTGAAAATTATATTTAATCTTAATATAAAATACAGCACTTTATTATTATTTAAAGATTACTGCAATGCTGTTTTACCAATAATCGGTACATACCAAAAACAACTGCTCTACTAAGTATATAAATCAATTAATGGTATAGGAAACAGAGAAACCAAATTACGGATACATCTGATTAATTTTAATACAAGAAATGCAGCAAATCTAATAACTTCAAGGTTTAGGTTGGAGGCTATTGAGCAAAGAATACAATATGCAGAAAGCTCATTACTTAATGATATTCCGAGACATTTTAAAAACTGAATTTTTTTTATCAATTAAAAAAAAGAAGAATAAAAGATCATTTATTAGAAAATTTTGAAATGCTTCTTAAATAAATTTTTCATTTTTTTTATTTTTTTATTTTTTTAGATTGCCAGCTCGTTTCATAAATATATATATGTAGAATTTAATTTAAATTGTGCATTACTTATTAATAAATTAATTAATTAAGAAAAGAAATCACAACAAAAAAGTTAAAAAATTATATACGTATATAGTGTAAAGTGCTTTGATTTGTATGGAGACAAAAAAGTTTCAAATGTACCCTAATAAGACTAAAGATTGATATGTTTTAAACTAATCCCCAAAATATTTCGGTTTAATTATTACGTGAACATGAAATGAACCATTTTTAAAATGCCTCCAAAAAAATGGTTTTCGATCAACAGTGCACATAATTTTTAACTTTTTATAAAAAAAAAAAAATGTTTCAACATATTATAGACAAATAACCCGAAAGTAAAATTTTAAAAAAATAGTACTAGTACTTAAATTTTATTTTAAGTACTAATTTATTAAAGTTTGAATATTTTGGACATTTTCCATGGTAATCTATAGTTTAGGGGATCTTTGGAAAGGCCTCATTTAATACTATTGATATATGTATTCACACAACCCTTTAATTATACAATTAATATTTTGGGATTTCCAGTCCATAATTGGTTAAGTTAATTTTTATGTCAAATAAATGCTTAGTTAAGAAACTAAATGTCACCAAACGCATATATTTATTACAAAAACTATAAGTTTATGTAGAATAGTGACTAAATTTTAAAAATCTCTTTAATTCGATTATGCCTCTATTACAAATTGAGGTTAATTTTCTTTTAACGAAAATTTTGATGATGATATTGGAAAAAATTACACATTTTTAAAGGTATTTTGAAAGTGGTCCAGCTCACGTTAATTGTAACATTCAGACATAATATTTTGGAAATCATATAAAAACAGACCAATCTTAATTTCTGAAGGGGTACATTTGCAACTTTTTTTATACAATATTAAAAAAATAAAATTTTCATTATAAATAAATTTCTTATTGCTGCTGTTGTTTAATTTTTAACAAGTCATAGTACAAAAAAGACAAAAAATAACCTCATATCCCTGCCAATATTTTCTATCAAAATTTGAACTTAAGAGTAACCCCATATGATTGATATCTCTCAAATATGATATCATTTTCTTGATGGAGTTTTTCCTAAAATCAACTAAATTTGTGAGAAAATAAAATAAAAGTTTAATGAGATTTACTTGCTTCTTTAAAATATCCTTTGTTGATTATAAAACATTTAACTACACAAGCCAACACTAAAAGAATATCGTAAAAAATATGTTATTGATATTGTAGGTATGGTCGTTTCAATCACCAGGAACATTTCGGTTTTTCTCCATCACGTTACTTTTTTAATCCGTTGACGTCCAAACAAAATAGGTAATAGGTAGAGCAAGTTAACCGTTAATGTTTTATAGAAAATAAATGATACTACAAAAATGTAGTACAGGTCAAGTCTCCAACTTGGCAAACATAGCCCTATAGTTGTAAAAATCAAAAACTTCTCAATTAACCCTAATAAAACCATGGGAAAATAAGCTGTAAGGAGTGGGTGTAAAGAGAAAATTTGTATTTTATATAACTAACACATGACCGTAGATCTTAAAAACCTTAAAATTATTAAAATCGCAATGACAGAAAATGCGTAGAAATCAAAAGATTTAGAAAAATAAAAGATCCAAATTTAAATAACAAAATCAACAAAAAGTGAAATAAAACATTTCCATCACGTTCCTAATAATACAGGTCAAAAAACTATTCGCGACATTTTTCATCTTTTATTTTGTATTACAGCCAAACTGTTCCTAAGTTAAAGTATTACTGAAGTAGGAGAGATTGGGATAAATTGAAGCATATTTTAATCTAATTTCAATAAAATACCAACCAAAAATTTTTTGAAATCTTCAAAAGATCTGTTATATAGAATAACAATTATAAAATTAGTTTATCCTTTGGTATTGTTTTTCGGCTTTTATTCAAATAAACTATTTTTAAATGGGAAATATTGGGGTAAAGTGTAACGTATTAAAAATGGCAATTTTAAAGATATTTAGCTTTAATTAAATGCTCTCGAATATCAAAATTCAAGTATGTGATAAAAACATATAGGTAATAGGTGATAAAACTAATAGAAATAAACAGTTATTTGTCGTCACTGGAGTAGTCTAAATCACATGTGTAATAAATTGCTATAATTTTGGCATAATTTTAGTGCATAAACCATTTGGATGAGATTCATCATACCAATTGTGTGTTTTTATAGTATCTACTATTTGCGCTATTTTTAAATCTAGATTTTAATCCTTTAGTGAGATAATGTAATGGTACACGTTATTTCTAGGAATTTCTAGTCTAATCGCTATGTTGTTTGTTGAGTCATTTCTAATTTTCATATGTTCTATTGAGTTTCTAAGACACAACATTTTTAATCTATTTTACTATATTTTATTATGTATGTTCAAGTAATTGGTAAAGAAACTAATAAGAAATGCAACTGTTTACTACATTTTCAGCAAAGTTGCAAAAAAAAAAAAAAAATAGGTGGCAAATTTCGTAAATTATACATTCCATTTTATCAAAATATATTTTACCACATTACCTCAATTCCACAATTTGAGGTTAAGTAGACATCTGTAAAAACGTTATGTTTCTGGGACAAAAATAATTTGCAATTGAAATATGAGCCAAATAAAGTATTTAATTTTGTATTCACCGTTCTAAAAATTCTATTGATTTGGATCTCATCCTCAGAAACATCAGCACTTAAAACATCAATCATTTTTTATTGTGCTCGAAAAGCAATAAAATTAGAAACTTCTGGGATGAAATATTATTTAGAAATATAGTGCAATAATAGTAAATATTTTCCTGTAGCCTATAAAAAATAAAAATAAATTTTCTTCATATCCCAGTCTCCCCTACATGATTTTTTATAAAAACCTAACAATATTCATAACACACGCCAAGAAGATAAATGCGCAATAGTAATGTGTTTTGTTTTTGTTAAATTCGAATTGCATTCATATTGTATTCCAGAAGTGACTACAAAGTATACTTTTGGAAGATGAATGCATGATATAATATACTTTGTTTTTGTGAATTTCATACACACTTCTGACAATCATTAAGAAGTGACGTATGGAGGATTAATTCGCAACAGAATAGAATCTTTTGTATATTTCAAACACTCTTCCGACAGTCATCTAGGAGTCACTAAGAAGTGAAGTCTGGGCGATTGGAAAGAAATTTGTAAAAAATTTTAAGTCAAAAAACGATTTCAATTCGATTGGTTCGTTTCGAGTTAATACCTGAATAATATTTTTACTTTCATATTTAAATTTAGTTTTCTTCGCAGATTCATAAAAGCTAAAGTTTCAAACATAAAAATAAAATTTGTTTTAAAAATTAAAGTTAAATTCGTGGAAAAAATTTTGTTCTGAACGAATAAGAAAATAAGCGTTCTTCCTAGTCTGATGGTTTTTCTGTTTAAACTCCATTCAGTGTTTTTTGTTTACGTGGTTGAACTGCTTTTAGCTAAGTTCTTTATTCTCTAATAGAGAGAAGTGTTATCTGATTGCTATTTTAAACAGATATTCATGTTCAAAATGAAAAGCCTTAGTAGTGTAAATATTTACGACATCCTTTGACAAATGAAGAGTAGTAGTATTTATTTCACTAAATAAATAGAAATTTGTAAAAATAAAAGAAAGATGGAACAAATAAATTGTTAAGTTCGTAAATACGTCAGATAGTTATTTCATTCAGTTTGGCAAAACATTTAGTCAAGAACTATGCAAATACTAGATTTATTGAGATACGTTTATACATTTACATATATGAATATGTCAGTAAAAAGTAGATTGATGTTTTATTTTTTTTTTTTTTTTTTTATTTTAGTCAAATAGGGAAAGAAAAATAAAAAAGAAATATTAAAGAAAGATTGTTTCTTAAAATACTTGAAAAGTATTTATTAAAGTACAAAAATATTTATGCAATATATGGGGATTTCTACAAGCTCGTTTATTTTTGGGGTTCAAAAAAATTTGAAAATTTTTTTAATGGCTTTAATGAAACACAAATCTGTTAGCGTAAATGACTTTTAGTGAACGGCGTTAGTGTTATGGAGGTTTAAGATAAAAAGTTATAAAAAATTGCCAAAACTCTCTTTTGAACAACATTTAAAAAGTTACCACAGGTATATAATCCACATCAATATGTCTAAAATATAAATTAAATTACAAGTGATATTGTCAATGACACCGAAGATAATGGCGATCATAATGATTTTTTAACATTTCATTAAACAAATTTTAATCAAATAAGTATGCAGACATTTTTTTGTTTTTTTAATTCTATAACATTTGTTGGTATCTTTTTAATATCCGATAACCAAAAAAAAAAAAATTTTAATGATGTTAATGGACAAGAAATTACCGTTTTTGTTATTTTAGTCAAAAATCAAAAATTTTAAAAGATTTTAGAAAATTTAAAAAATTCCATTTTTAGTCCGATCTCAAAAATAAACGCATATGTGTAACCCATACAAAGGAATACAAAATACAAATTAAAGGAGAAACAACACGTTTTATAGTAGTGAACATAATCTGGACTATAATTGTTTAGAATAGCGAGTACAAAACAAAGTGCACATATATTTTTTAATATTTTTTTAATTGCATTTAATTCACTGATGTATTTTTCACATCTAACCACAAAAAAAAAATCCCTTTAATAATGTTAATAAATAAAAACAATTATAGAACTATAAAATAAAAATTTTCTGACAAAAAAAAACACACCCAAAAATGTTAAAAGTTGCATTAAACTCAAACACATAATTGTTTTTGAGTGCCACTTAATTCCAATATAAGCTATAATTACAGCTGAAGAATAGTATACATTTTCACCGACTTCAATTAGCGCTTGGGTGTGTCTCTACGATTTAGGAAATATTAAAGACACCGCGAACTCAGGTCATAAATATTTTTTATAATTTTTTTTTTTTTTTTTGGTTGAAACCCATTTTTCGCTTAACTAAGACTGAATATAAATAAATGTAAAAAATGCTAATATAAAGTAATAATCTTTTAAATAGATTTTAAAGAGTTATAAAATGTTTGCAAATTAATATTTTATCGCGACATAATGATTTAAGAATGTAATTTGGAAATCTTTTTTGATCACGCGATACTTTAACTTTATTGAAATTTAACTGCGAGTGCACCTCTAGTAGTCATTTATATTTTTCTCCTCAATTTTGTGCACCTTCTATGTCGTTACTATTGACGGCACATTAATGTGATGTATCTCAAACAATTCATAAATACAAGAGCACTAAGAATACAGTAATCAAAAAAAAAAAAAAAAAAAAATAAAAAAAAACTTGTTATTTTCAAACACTTTCTTTTTGAATTTTTTTTAACTTTGGGTGCTTGCGGGTACACCATGGAACCATTTCAGATCTTGAATTTGTGTTGTTTTACTCCACAAGACGTTGTTAATATAATTGCATCAAAAGTTAATTTTAAAAAATCTAAATTAAAAATAATATTTAACGCTAGCGCTCTGTTTCTTAAATATAAATGTAAGGGAATTCCTTAATTTTTGACACAAAAAATAATCTGTGTTAGATATAATATAAGTCAATTTTGCAACATTTAATTACAATTTCGTTATAAAGTAATATTTTCCATGGTCTTTATAAGTAAGAATTTATATTGAACATGATAGATAAATTATACTAGAAATGTATATTAAAATAATTTTTAAATATTTGACAATTTTTTGCAAATTACTATTTAAACTCGTGAAAGTAATACAGTCGGACATGGTTATAGCGAACGCCAGTTATAACAAACTGTTCCTGTAGCATATAGTTCTCTTCCGTCCCACTGATTTTGCCAAAATTTTCTATACAAATAACTATGATAATAATAACGAACGGTTATAGTGAACTTTTTTCATAACGAATACAATTTTATACCTTTAAGAAGAATATTTTATATGTAAAAAATTATGTTTAAAATGAACTCCAGCAAATACTTATTTTAGATTAATAAAATTGTATATTTCAGAATTTTTCAAAATTGAAAGCAGAAACAAAAGTAATTTTTATATTTTATTTTTATTATTTGACAATTAAATGGTAATGTTTATACTCATAGTTGTTGACACACGTTGTCCAAAATAACTAAAAACTAGACTTAAATTACAACAGGATTACAAATTAAGTTCAATATTAGAAAATTGCTATATATCAAAAAGAAAAGATCTTAAAACATCCCGATTTCAAAAAATTGGTAATCTCAATTTGCCACTTGTCAAATGACTAATGAATGCAAAAAAAATTTCTATTAATATATCAAAATCGTAAATATGGTCCATTATCAAAATATAGATATAAAGAAATGCGCTTTAAATTTTAGTATTGTAGTAAAGTACGTATATTTTGCTAACAAATACTTAACATTTTTTTTGGTTTAGATTTCGTTATAACCGTGTTCGACTGTATTTTATATTTATGCTGGTATATAAGTATAAGTTAATAATATTGTGTTTATATTTAAAAAATAAAGCTACGTTACTATCTATATGGGTTTTTATACCCAACATAGATTAAAAAAAAGTATAGTAAAAAAATAAAGCAGATATAGTACTTCAGTATGTGTTCCTGTAGTGCCATATAAAAATTATAGTACAGACTTGCCTACTTTTTACCTCAATATCTTCTACAATAATCATTATGGAAGAACCTTTACATTCCATCATATATCCCGTTATGAATACCCCGCCACGGTTCTCGTTAAAAGTAAAATCGAGTTTAGTACTCTTTCTATTAACTGGGGGCCAAAACAATTTAGGTATCTTCAAGTACTTGTGTTTGACCACTTATTCACAGTTCAAACAATAGTGTATGAACAACTGCCTCAACTTCTGGTACAGTTCTAGCAGCCATATTTGTTCTCTTGGTACCCAGAGTAGTTTTTAATTTATTATATCTGAGTAATTTCTAATCTATTATATCTGACTTTCCATCTTAGGGCTAAAAATAAGTATAGGAATCTTGTATTTAAAACTTTAAAATCAATTGAAAGGCATAGTAGGCAGGTGGTCTTCAACAGGCTCTTTCACTTTAAAAAAAAAAAATCTTAAAAATCTCAAAAATATTTATAGGAAGGCTTCCTAAATTTTATTAATTTAAAAGCTTTTCGTACATTTCAAAAATAAAACAGTTTTTTTAATACCTTTCATTTTTTAAATGATTTTTTCGTTAAATATGCTACCTAATTTTTTTTTATTTCAAATTCTTTCCAGAGATATTTATATTTAAGTTACTTAATATTGAGATATTTTTGGTTTTTCAAAAGCAACAGGACAGAATAAAATTCCGAGTTTTCGCAATTTCGCCAAGCGGAAAAGTAAAGTCGACAATAAGTATCAATCGTCCCCGCCTATTAAGAAGGGTCTTTAAAGTTTCAGTATTCTTTACGATGGTTCACGAAATGTACGAAAGAGGTTACTGAAAAAACTTACAATTTTAAGTGTGCTAGGTGAGTACTGTTTAAAAGGGGGTCAAGTGGCACCGAAAATGCTGCTGGGTTGTGCTAGCAAATTCTACAACTTTTGAATATTCGGTATTTAACAGACTTCAATTTGAAATATATTTGCTAAATAGAGTTCTTTTATTAAATATAAAATAAATATATCTTACCGATTAGTATGAAAATTTATAAATTTATATAAAACATAAAATAAATGAAAACTTTAACTTTAAATTCACATTGATTTAAAAATCAATTTGTATATTTATACATAGTTGTATTTTATCCGTTAAATTTTGAATACCATATCATTATAAAATTAATTTCTGAAAGTATTCAGTAATTACTTTACAGTATGGAAAGGGGAAAATACTCCGTACTCGACACTTATTACGCAACACTTATACAGCACTACCGTATACGCTGAGCAGAAACAATCTACACTAGAACTTCGAAGAATAAACGTTATAAGCTATAAAATTCCCAAATCGTTAATTTAAATTTATAATACTAAATTTCGTAACAACATAAATGAAGGTAGATGATTATTCCTATAGTTATAGCATATATCTCTCAGATTATCAGAAAACATTGGCGAGCCGGTTCAATTGTAACAGGGTAACAGAATTTTCCACCCAGATATCCTTATCTAATATACCAAATATAAATGATCTACCGAAAATCATTCTAACCATTACATGATAGAAAGTAGGCTCTATATCCGAGCTATTGTCGACTACGGGGCGATCTTCGGGATATTTAGCATCCAGATTTATGTTTTATATGAAATTTTTTGTATAAACTTAAAGTCTGTCTAATTAAAGAAGTATAGAAATTTTTGTTAACTTGTTTCCGTGTTAGTGAGAAACTAAACTAAAACAAGTAAGAAAAATATAATCAGTCAAGCTCTACTATATTATACCCTACATCACTCTGTATGTACATCAAAATTCGGGGAAGGGTCTTACATTAGATCTGTGGCCAATTGTTGGCCGATACTTGTATTAGGAGTATTGTATATTTCCATGAAACATATGTATGCAGTATATTATATTATTTATGCGTTTTAGTGTGATTCTTGGAAATAGGCCTTATATGGGAGCTATGATCATTTATGGACCGATCATCACAGATTTTGGTATTGCTTTTTTTACATATATAAAACAGACTTACGTCAAATATTATATTGATACTAACATTCGCATGAGATTTATGAACGTTAAAGCGATTTTGGGAAGAGGAATTTATATAGGACCTATAGTCAATTATAGACCGATCACCTATATAAAACACAATTGCCTAATTTCAAATAAATTTGCTATATCTAAGTCATTTATGATCGCTATACCCGTATTCAGAGGGGACTAGGTGAAATAATAGACCGACCATTTGAATATGCTTCGTTGTTTGACTATAAAGGGCATGTGTGCCAAATTTTATTAATTTATTTTAAAAATTGTGACCTGTAGTTTGATTACAAAGTTTACATAGTTGCACAAATGGACGGATATAGTTAAATCGACCAAGTTATTTGTTGAAAATTCCTTTGGTTCTTAGAATTTCTAGAAGTTTATAGATATTTATTATTAGTTTAGTGCATATGCAGTCAGTGAGTTCCGTCACTATAACTGAGTGATCTTCGCACAATGTAAATAAAGTCATTTGATTCGAGTTTTGTATTTTAATGAAAACCTGTATGTACAGTCCTATTACTTCCTAAATTATGTATTCGGAGTTTTTTGAGTTTACGATAGTAATTTTAACCTGTGGTATCATTGAAAAATATATACTTGCGGACACCCTAACATGCAACAAAAGATAATTATAAGCGAGAAACATGCACGTAGTTATCGGTGATCTTTAACAGTATGTGCAAGACGCTAAGACGAAGAAAAATGCCTCCAACAAGTTTTGAGGTATAGTGCTATAATAGCTATACTACATACATACATACATACATACCTTTCAATAATTTCAACAAATTCTTAACATAACAAAATAAGACATTTTATATATAATTAAAAAAAATAATGATTTCCTTAAATGAAATTCCCATTTACCAGTAAGAAAACATTTACTATATATGCTACAAGTACTATTATTAAGTTAAAATTTCTTGCAAACAAAATTTATGACCACGTCTAGCTGTAAATATTTTGTGGTCTTATGGAAAAAAAATCGGCCTTCTGCTTTTAATATCGTACTAACAGGGACTTGCAGTGAAAAATATGCAAAGAAATTTATATGAAAAAACATAAACATAAACTTAAATTTTCATACTCCCGGACTAACATATTCAAACAAATACGTACTTATATTATGTAAAATATTTAAACAGGACCAGAGAAAATATTCATACACAAATGAGCCAACCAAATAACTTTTCAAGCAATATCAGCACTAAAATATGGACATTTTTCTAAGTTATGCTTTATATAAATACATATACACGCACAAGTATATGAAGCAACGCATACAAGCAAACATTCATGCTCATGTTATATGTAGTGTATTATTAGGCAAACAAGCCTATTGGTACTTTAGTTTTTAGATAACGTTTAAAATATATTATCTAAAATATAAATTATGTTCACAATGCGTAATAAACATTCATGAGGACATTATGTATTTTCATGTATGTATGAGTGTATTTTTATTCATGTTATTTAAGAAAAATTAATTTAAAAATTTGTGTTACGTTTGCGAAGAAATATATACAATTTCTGTTTTGGGTTTGTTCTAGTATTTGATAAAAATATGTATTTAAGTTCGTCAAAAGTAAGTAGAATTTACTCGAAAATGCCATATTGCACATCAAAATAATGATTGAATATGCTACAAAGATTAAAAAAAAAAAAAAACTATAAGGTTGTTTGCCACAATGCAATTTATTTATTTGCTATCATTTTTTTCCGCATTAATAGTGAACCTTAAGCGATTTCAACAGCGAAACGTAAAAATATTTGTTAGCGATTCGTATACAATATTTCAAATATTAAAAGAAATATTAAAAGAAAATTGTCATAAATTACATATAAAAAATAATAATTTATATAAAGATCAATAAAATTTAATAAAGTCATATACGTAAAATGGTAATATTTGAAACATTTTGTCCACATTTCAGCATTGCCCAGAAAAGTTATCAATGGTTTTTCTATCAATATTATTATTAATTAATCTGCAAGAAAATATATTATATATATAGATAAATATTCTATTTTGTAAATCTATTTAGACAAGTAGCGACATTACTTACAATTTTTTCTAAAATTATATTATATTATTTTATTTTTATTAAAAATCGCTGTAAGTTTAAATAGCATCTTAAATTTTTAAGAGCAATATTTTACAACCGATCGCTATGAACCATGACTCAAGAATGACACTACATTAGTTTTTTGCATGCACAAGCAAGAATTTAGAACAACTTTTTGAAACATTTTAGTTACGATATTTTATTTAGAAAATTTTATATTGCGACATCGATATTTTTGACATTCTCGAAAATTACGCGAATGTTTACTATCGAGAAATTATTGAGAAAAGTTTTGTTACGAATATTAATAATTAATATAATTTTCGATATTTTCTCGAACATACTTGATGCGAAAATTCTTCATTTTTAGAGAACAATCGCTAATGTCGAATCTCAGGTTAAGCATGATCCCGCTTGACCATAAACTTCGAAAGTGATATCGCCTTCGGGAACGACTATCGAATGCGTTTCAAGAATTAATTCGTAGAGCTTACCCGTCACTCAGTTTATGATATGATAAGCATGAGGAAAGGTTTTAGTTTCAATAAAGTTATTTTGTCTTTAAAACTACATTTTAGAAAGTGCAAAATACTTAAATGATTTAAAATATTTTTTAAATGATTGATCAATATCTATGAACAAAATTTTATTTTTTGGGAAAAAAAAAATTGGGAAAAAAGTCATGTTCGATTCATAATATTTGTGAAAATAATTTTAAAATATAAGAATTTTTTCTCTGTGTACTTCATTATTTGAGTACTAGTTATTTTCAACTCTTAAAGATCAACTCTTAAAACCAGGAAAAACTATGGTCATTTTGTAAAAAAATTAACTCAATATCTCGTTCGATTTCAATTTCACTTCATTTCGATTTCTAGAACATGCCCGTATATATTGCAGTCAAACTAAACTCGAGTGGACCAGATGTTTGAAAAATAACATATTTATAATGTATAGACATCGCCTCACTACGCAACTTTAAAGCATTTAAATTTTACAAAATTTGCGATTTATATGAATATCTTGTGAATTTATGAATTATGTCTCTTATCTCAAATTTATGTCAAAATATTTTGTCTGCAAAATTCTAATCAAAGCTACTGATTAGTCCTGCAAGTTATTGAACTAATTTAATTTATTTCCTATGGTGTTGCCCATAAACCTGCATAGTTTTATTTTATACTTTTGAAATTTGTTTAACAAAATTTTTTAAAGTTTAAAATTTGATATTTGAAACAGATTAAAAAAAATTAATCAATCATGCACAGAAAAAAAATTGTATATTTGAAGATTTATCTCATAAATATTATGAATCGAACATGACTTTTTTCACAAACTTCTTTCATAAAAAATAAAATTTTGTTCATAAATATTATTAAATTGTTCATAATGAAAATTTTAGTAATTTTACAAAAAATTTTGTTAAATCTTTTTAGTTTTATTAGATTTGATTGCAAATAGTGAATGAAAATATTTATACATGAAAATAATAACAACAAACATCTTAAAATGGCAAAATTCCAAGGAAAATCTATAAAAAAATCTTTGGAAATTTGCACAGTTTCGCTTGCATTCTGCAGCACATCATTTTGATAAAAAGAGCTTCTCTTCTGTTCCTATAATGTAGCTAAAAATCATTAAAAACCTAAAATTTTCCGAAGAAAATTTCAAACATTTTTTTACAAATTGAAATATAAATGAATATTTAAACAATTTATTTTAAGTCTTCTTGACTTTTGATTCATTTCAAAAAATGTAAAAGATTGTTAATATATAAGACATTATTCTTAAATATTATGAACCAAAATCAATGATAATAAATTCCTATATTTATGCATAAACTTTTTTCAGTGTGGAAAGGGGTTTGAATTTTTCTGCAAAAACAAAAACTTGATTTTAAGTAATTACAGTTCAAATTTAATTAAAAATATCATTTATTGAAACACTTCCCAAAAAATTAAAGATTGTTTGTGCACAACTTACACAAGTTGTCTAAAACACAGAAATGATCTGGAGAATTCGTAATGACTTTAACATTTTTCAACCTATTTTTTTATATTTTGTTTGATAGATAATTATGTGTAGATTACGATTTTTAAAATTTAGTTACAAAGCAATGTATTCAATAATTAAATTTTTCTAAAAACTGTAAAAATGTCAAATTTTCCCCATATAAACGCTTCCTAAAAATTTCAGGTACACGGGTTAACGATATCCGATTTCACTAATATTTCGCACAATATCTTTTTACCAGGATTGAAGAGTAATAATTACATTTTTAGTTAAAGTACTTTACAAGTAATTGTAATTATTATTTTTTACATGTAACTTAAAATTTCAATTACAAATAACAAGATAATTGTAATTGTGTGTGTTATAGATTACTGAATGTAAGCATTACCCCCAAGACTAATTTTATAACCCAATGAACGATTCTAGGGGGAGTTACGGTAAAAATTCAAAAGTCGGTAAATTTTGGTGCAGTTTCATTTACGTATAAACATTCAGTTAAGCAACAGTGTTGCTGAATGTTGCTGTTAAAGCGAACACACCAACGTTATTGTATGACCTTTTGTTTATCAACATTTATATTGAAGCGAACACACACAAAGCCACTCTATCATGTACAAATTATAACAAGCTGTTATGTACATACATTCTGGTTAAAAAAAGCTATGGCGACTTTTGTGGTAAACTTAACAAAATCAGCAAATTTTTTATTTTCAAATTGAAAAAAGAATTAAGTTTTGTTATTTCTTCAATACAATTTGTTTAATCAAGCATTCCGTAGTGATTCGTTCCCATATATCGCGATATATCGGCTGGATAAGAATAGAAGGAGTTGCCCCAGACCTAGGAACTTTGGAATAATTAAGAAAAGTATGATTTTTGGAAAAATGCAAAACACAATATTTACCACAAATTTAAAAACAAAATTCTAAAACTTGGTCATGTTATTACTTATATGATTATAATTGCGATTTTTCTAAGACGCCATAAAATATAAAATAAATTTCGTATAGGCATACCATTGGAATTTCACAAACAGTTAGGGACAAAAAAAAATAGGGTCCAGTATATTTATTTTAAATTTTTTGAGTTTTCGAAAAAATTTTCTTAAAAGAAAAATAAGAACTGTAGTGCCAATCCGTGTGAATATATTGTTTTATAAACCTATAGAAAACTAATATCCTTTAACATTATCCCAATAACGCAATAATCTTTTTTAATGTCAGCAGTTTGTTTTGGGATTTCCCGCAATATTGCGGACATCCCGAGAATTCCCGTTATTTGCTAAAACTTTAGTTATATCCCGGGATTTGCTAAAATTTTAGTTATAAGAATTTGTTATAAAGAAAATAATTTTCTTATATTAAAAAAAAAGAAACAAAACGAAACATTATAAATCATACTTAATTAATGAAAAATTAAATAATATAAAAGTATAACGCCATTTCTAAGGTTAAACAATTTTTTTAAATATTTTATACAAATAAAGTTGGTACCTTTCGTAATTTATATTAAAAACTGTGTTCCACAGTTTACGTTATTGTATTTTTGATGCCAAAACTTTTTAAAAACATAATGTATTGAATAAATTTCATTATAAATAGTTTGCCGTTTATTTGCACCTTATTTCTCTCACTTGCATTATCTTTTTTTTTTTGCTAATTCTTACTAAATTAAATTTAAATCTGAAAAATATTAAATATTGCTTGGCAAGAATATTTTTCGGATCAATCGCAGTATTCAGAAATCTGACAAAAATAATATGATATACATATGAACAACATGCGATTAGTTTTTTATAAGTATTTTGAAGTTATAACATTTTCATCTAACATTTACTTATCCATTGCTTGGATAAGATATCAAAATTAAATGATAGAATGAAAAATTTAACAACCAAGTAATTTGTTTATAGTAATTAGGGTTTTCGAAGTTTAACTTATTTAAAAATTTACATACTTTACGTAAATTTTTAACATGACAAAAGTAAAGTTGATTTAAAATTTCATGTGAAACAACCAGCAAGTAAAATCTTTAAACCATAGATAAATAAATACATAGATATCTCATAGAAAAGAAACCTTTTAATCGAAAATTAATTACAATTCAAAAACGACGAATCCCTTGAAAACATTGGGACATTTTACATACGAAATATAGTCCAAATTTATACGGACATTTTATGGGAGATTTTTGATTAGGTGATTTTGCTAACAGCCGTTATATGTATTATTTATAAATTTATTATTATATCTGTAAATAAATATAAAAAAGTAGTGACCTCTTTTTGACTTTTTTTAAAGTCCAATTTAACGTCTTTTTTTTCTCACCTCCTGCCAACACTGCTTGGAACATAAATTCCTTCTAGGGATATAAGAATACAACTAGAGGAAATATTATATTTTTGCAAGATCATTCCAGAGTTCCTTGATGCTGAGCTATCGACCTAATAATTTGAAATGGAGTTAACCTAACCTAACCAACACCGCTACGCTTAATTTTACAGCGGATATTGAATGTTTCCAAATCTGCATTTTTGGATCCATACGAAGTTTTGCGACCAAGTTCAAATTTTATATTCATCTGTAAAAAATACTACCTTTTTAAAAGATATTAGATAATTTGAGAACTTTTATCTACATAAGGAAACTATTCCCGGTCTGTCCAAACAAATAAAGAACTGAAAAAGATCTGAAAAAGTCATCATTTTAACATTATTTTGTCATTGAGAGAAAGCACTTTATGCCAAAAAAGAGCTGCAGAAGTTTATTTTTTGTTACGCTTTTGAAGTTCACTGCTTTTGAAGTTCACTGCTTTTGAAGTTCTTCTCTTAAAACTATGCTTATACAATTTTTAATAAAAATTCTGTTTTAGTCTAAGATAATAAAACTGCCTTAAAATTTGTAAAGTTTTAATTTTCTTAGAAATTATTAATTTTTTCAGCTAAAAATACATTTATTTTCACTTTTTTGGTAGTAGATAACTACCAAAAAAGCTTAGTCCTACTATTGGAGTGGTGAAAATGTTCTTTTTTGGAAGCCCACGCCGGTTTTTTTTTTTTCGCTGGGGAATTATAAGATTGGGGTTTTCGGAATGGTATTTTGAATAAATTATGTTTTCATCAATCATCTTCCCATATTCTTAGAAAAAATTTATGCTCCAAGCGAATTTTGAATCGACTTAAAGGCATTAAAGGTCTCAGACTAATAATGAACTTTTTTACACTACATCTTTTCAAATTGTTTTTAAGTGCTATCTTTCAATTGAGAAGAAAATTATTTAACTATAGTATTTGACTTTGGTATTTATCTTTTGTTGGGACCTTCGATTTTACTCATGTTTTTAATCTATTGATGCTTTTTTGATATAAATAGTTCTCAGAGTTAGAGATAATCAATGATTCTTATCTTTTTTAATTTTTAAATTGTTATCAAGATTTTAAAAAAGTAAAGTTTCAAAAAAATTTTACAAAAACTTAAAAAAATTTTGTTAATTTTGCTGCTGGCCATTTCTTTCGGCACTGAAAAGTTACCATTTGCGCCTGAGACGATGTACCCTTAATAAGAAAATGTTAAGGGATATTATTTTTGTATTAGTATTTTTGTATAGGTATATTATTCAATATATTCTCAACGATTTGGCACTTGAAGATTAATTGTTTAGCGTAATATTTTGTCGAAAACTTAAAAAAATTAAAATAAATATACTTTTTCGTTCGTAATTGTATTTATCCAATATAAACAGTGTTGCCAGTTTAGCCTTTTTAAGGCTAAATCTAACATTTTTATTTAACTTTTAGCCTCAAAATTTTCGTTTTAGCATCTAGCTTTTTTATTTTTAAAATTGCATGAAAAAGCTCAAATGTTAGTACTGCAATAACGAAGAAAAAAGATTCTTATTTATTATTACTAATATTATATTTACAAAATCATTCATTTAAGCATTTTTGTGTATTTATTCGCACTAAAAAATCGTGATTATTTATATTTAATAAAAAAAATATCGTCTGCGGCACTTCATTCCCTTAATAAAGTGCCTTAACTAATTTTGTTTATCAGCAATAGGAACAATTTATGAAAATAATTTAAAAAAGAAGTTATTAACAGGAAAAATCACACAAAAATTTGGAAATACCTAATCAAAAAGAAAATATAATTCAATAATTACGAAAAATCACTTCAAAACTTTGGGTAATTTTTCATATGCAATATAATCATAATTTGTATGAGAATTATTTGGGGGATTATTATTGAGTCAATTTGCTAGGTGTTATTTATAACTTTATTACAATTTCTTTAGAAAATTTTTATAAACTAATGAGAGCGAGAAAAATTGATTTCCCAAGTTATTATAATTATTATTTTTCGGAGCATTTAACCTTTTTTTTTCTATTTTATAGTTCAATTTAGCCACGTTTTTTCTCATCTTCTGGCAACACTGGTGGTTCTAAGTAACACATATTACTCATACGCATGATTGCACATAAAAAATTTACAAGTATAAATGACAAGGATATATTGGAGTGCAAAATGTTTTCAAATAATTATTCTTAATTATAAAAAATTATATTTAGCTTCTCTTACAACAGATAAGATCATGAGTTAAAAAATATACAGTTAAAATTATTTAGCGTATTTTTACTTTAATGTGTATTAAAATAATTTCACAGAAAAATTCAAGTTTTTGTACTTAAATAAATATTCGTTAAAAAATTGTTATCAAAAAGTGGTTCCGTTCTTTATTGTTTTTTATTTAACAATAAACAAGTAATAAATGGTAAACCGTTTCCTAAAGAAATAACAAATTGTTTTAAAAATGTAATCGAAATTCATATTTTTTAGTACACAAATTTTTAGTTTCAGTTGAATTGGGCGCCCCCGTAGCGTCATGCCTTATCTCTTAATGATATTGGAAATGTATTTTTAAAAGCGAATTTTATTAGCTATTAGAAAAATTTATACTTTTTTAAAGTTATTACCTACTTTTTTATTTTTGCCTATAAGACGAATCACTGTGTGCCGGGTTAATATATCTGTAACTATTAAGCAGGTGAAAAAAAAATTAGCAGGTATACAATTTTATATAATTTGAATTCGATTTTTTTAACCCAATTATGAAAAGTGTTTTGTAAGACATTTGAATACATTTTTAATTCGATAAATTAAAGGATAAATCCTTTTTTAATTAGCAAAATTAATGTTGTATTTTTATTTGTTATTCATTTTAGAAATTTTGAATCCTATTTTTCATTATACATTGTGCTGATTCGATCTATATAATTACGTATGTGAATCGGTATAATAGCATATCACTCATACGTAACGTACACAGATTGCGAGATATAAAAAACATTAATATTTAAAACAAATATCATGAATTATAGTCTGGTATTGATGGAGGGAAGCAAATTTTGGCATACAGCTCTGTTTTTGCGTCTTATACATACCGTTAAAAGTCACCGATAATCACAAGTACGCTACGTAACTTATTCGCGGTTAAAGGCCAAAAATATGGAAAAACATATATCTCCCTTATTACGCATCTCACTTATTATAATGCTATTAGAATATTTATAGAATATACAACAAGTTTTCCAAAGCAAATTTTTAAGTGCCATCACTAGTTTTGGTGTTATGTTCAATTTAATAGTTTTTAGTATCGGTGACTTACGGGATGTATAAGAAGGAACTATATATTCGCTTCCCCCACGAAATTCAGAGGTCGACTCATTTGTTCGTATTATTTTCCTAGAATATTAGTGGAACTTTGAAATTTCTGACTTCGGCATTAAAAAAACATGAAGTGTTATTAGTTCTTAAGCTAAAAGTTTATTAATATGCTAAAACAAGTCAAAAAAAGTATATTTATACTGCTAAACTAAATAGTCTGGTAGTTGGTAATAGTAATTTGTAGAATCGCCGATTATAATGATCAAAGCGAATTTTCCATGTAGCTTACAAGGGATTATTAATTACTTTTAAGAGAATGTTTAAGATGCAAATACGAAACGTTGTGAAAACTTTCACTTGTATGTATATAAAATTCCAAGCTTATACCCTTACCTGACTGGTCTAAAATGAAAGATTCTAGAACTTAAAATTTTTAATGTACCTAATACTTAAATTTATAATGTCATATGTATGTTTAAAGTTGACAATTACTTCTTTATATTTACTAAACGTTAAACTTTACAAGGATTTTCTAATATTTGTTTTATTAAAAATTTCAAGTATTATCATATTTATTATTAAGGATTTATGTACTTACATTACTTTCGAAGATGTATTGATGATAATTATTTAAATTTGTAACAAGAGTATTAAAATATTTACCTTTTGTTAAAATATGAAAACATTAAATTTAATGCACTCTCATTAATACCTTGTACTCATATGTTGTGCCTTAAACTTTTATAACATAAGTAAATGATTTACAAGGAAATACCAGATTATTTTATATGTATACTTCTATATGAAATAAATGAGTTTTTTACTAAATTTTATTTTTTTTCAGCATACCCCCATAGTCCCAATATAATTTTTTATATGTCGTTTCTAACAATTTAACTTTAACCATCATTTTAAAGAAAATTTATAAAAATGGAAGATATGATTTTTAAATATCTTTGTTATCTTGTTATTTTTAAAATTGGTTTTTTTAATGCTTAGAGACTAGATTTATTAACCATCAGTTTAAACAAAAGTTTGTTTAAATCGGATAAATAAGTCCGAAGATATATTTTATCTATTAAAAAAAACTAAAAAAGTGAACTTTGAACCTCGATAAAAACAACTACAACGAATTTGAAAATTCTATAATTATACAATGAATTAGAGCCCGAATGAACTCTATAAAAAGGCCAACAAAAATTAAAAACTAATTAACCTTCACACTGGGCACGTTATAAACTGTTACTTGACTTCAATACCAGGTTTTCTAAAAATTGAAAAAAAAGGAATGAAACAAATAACAACAACATTGTTTCGTTTCTACTTAAAAAGTCGCTAAACAACAATAATTATATATTTCCCATTATTTCGAGAGTATATTTCGTATTTGTTAACGAAAGCTCTCTATCAAAACATACTATAATTTATAATAAAAGACGTAAAAATTTCTCTATTTCATCGAGTTTAATTAACGCAGAAGAACTCAACAAATTATTCAATAAAAATATTTATATGAACATCGATATGAAAAGTATAAAGTACTATTTGTATATGAAGTAAATTATGTTTTGACAAATGCGAATAAAATACGAACAAGTTCGAACTTCTGAAAACGGAAAAAACCTGTTCCATTACAACTAATAGGGGATTACATTGCATTATTTTTTTCAATATTCAAATTTTTTGTGAAAAAATACAAAATTTTTGACTCATTTGGACCTGGTTCCAAATTTTTTTTATTACGCCATTACATTCGTGTGCCGAAGGCCTTTCTTGCGATACCAAATTTTCACAATGATCCTCATTTATTTCCTTTTCATACAAACGGAGCCATCCAAATATATATATATATATATATATATATATATAGTCATTTTCCATCCCTGCTGTAATATACTGATGTTCTTCACGACATATCAACAAAGGTCATAAAAAACTGCACATCCAATTTTTTTACATAAATTAATTTCTTAAAGTAGTTTTGCATTACTTTTTATGTTTCTTTATATCTATACTTCATACACTCGATAAATTTAGCCAGAAGCACTTATCGTTCGATTGTTTGCTAGAGAAAATAAGAGGATATTGAACTTATCCTCGTATAATGCAAAGATTATGCTTCAGACAACAGACATTTTCCATTAATGCTAATAGATAAATAAATGAAGAAAATGAATCTATCATTCATTCCATGAAAGAACTCCCAAAATGTTCCTTTGGTCTTCGGATTTTGTTAATATTCGTTATACTCATATCAATTGGAGCCATTTGAATGTCTCCATTTTTATCTTCTTTTTTTTAATTTTCAAAAACTAGCGTATCACAGAAAGACATATTCCAAATAATTTTTTAATAAAATGATTAATTAACTTTGTATTGAAAATTAATTATATTACTAATTAATGTAATTAATGTTTGAATTGGTTTAAAATTTCTTGACAAAAATCGATAACTCTTAACAAGATATGAAGAAAAAAGAAAAACTTGTCAACAAAAAACATAGAAATAAAATAATTTTAAGTCAATTTCCAACCACTTTCCAAAGTTCCAAAGGACTCTTACAGAGACATTACACATATTCAATGCATATTGTACATATACTACATACATGAGTAATGAAAATTCTAGTTCAATAAGGGATTAATATCAGGATTTTGTGGAGGGAAACGAAACTTGACAAATAGTTTCGTCTTGGCATCTTATATGTTCTATTGAAAATCACAAATATTCACATGTGAGCTACATGAGACATTCGAGGTCAAATGTTATTAAAATCGTATTTTAAATCGGTGATTTTAACAGGGTGTATAAGACGAAACTATATATCAACTTTCGTTTCTCCCTATCAAATTTCTAGTTTTCATATTTTTTAGTATTGTATTATTCAAATATTTTTAATAATTTTATTAAAATATATATTAAAATCCATTTGTTTTTATTGAAGAAATGATTTCATTAATTGCAGAATTGAATTAATATCAATCTTATTTGATTTTAGGCCAGCATTCAATCATAATTTTAATCAATTTTATTTTGGTGATTGGAGAAAAATTAAATAATTTTATTTTAAATGGTCCACTGCTTAAGAAAAAAAATTAAATATTCTTATAGATTTTTCATAAAAAAAAATATTTTTTTTTTAATTTTTGTGTGGATTTTTTATACCCTACATCACTATACATTGTTAGGATATTATACGTTTTTGCTGATGTTTGTAACGCACAGAAAAAATCATCCAACGCCCATCTTTAAGTATACCAGTCGACTCAGAATCACTTTTTGAGTCGATCTAACGACGTCCGTTCGTCCGTCCGTCGGGCTGGCTGGACGACTGGCTGGCTGTCCATGTAAATTTTGTGCAGAAGTTACAGGTCGCAATTTTAAAGACAATGCAATGAAATTTGGAAATCGCATAGAAGTTTAATGATACTAGGACGAAGCCTGTTGTAATTGGTTATGATCGGTCTATTATTTCACCTAGCTCCCATACAAATGTCCTCCCGGAATAGGGGTTTAAAGATCATAAATGCCTTAAATATAGCAATATATTAATGAAATTCGATATAAGGAAGTTCTGTAAAAGTATCATTCTTTTTGCCAAATTTCATGATTTACCATAGCGCCTATATAAGCCTAATATCGGCAATTACCCTAAAGTGCGTAAATTCATATATGTGTTAGTATTAGCTTATTCTGTATTCGTATATTTTATTTTACACTTAGTAAAACTATCGGTCCACAATTTTCCACGTATCTAATATAAGACCCCTCCACGAATTTTCATGCACATACACAATGGTCTGGCTTGACCGACTATATCTTTCTTACTTGTTTCTTTTTTTTATTATTATGAATTTTTTTTATAACTAATTACATTCATATTTCTTAACTTATTATTTGAGGTGTAATATTCTTTTGTTCCTTTTGTATTAATGTACAATATTAAGAAAAATATTTAAAATCAAAAGGGTAGAAATTTCTTAAAAATGTATCTTAAAATTCCATTCTTGTTGTGAGTGCATCTTTAGTGAAAACATTAATTTTGAATTTTGCAATATCATGTACAATTTGTGTTATAATAAATTTATACTGGCTTTTAAATCAATAAAATCCGGTGAATATGAAGAATTATGAATACTTATAGTTACATAATACTGAATGAAAATAAACAATAAATTAAAAAAAGCAACAAAAATATTATGAACAAATTTAAATTTTATATGAAAAAACTGGTGAAAGATTGCCATTTTTATTATCTCTCATGGAATGAACGATATATGTTTGTTTGACTAAAGATCTTTCTTTTGTATTTAATGCTATAAAATACATATATTAAAATATTTATTTTCCTTCTTTAAGAAAAATAAGATAAAGCAGTAAAATCTTATGTTAAATGCTTTCTTAAATAAATTTTCAAATTATAGTATGAATTCAAACCAAAGCTAGATTAAGTTCATAAAAATAAATCATATGTAATATCCCACAGTGCAATATGGTTTCATTGACTACTTTTCATGGCCTATATAATCAAAGTGGAAACTTTTTCTCTTTTTTGAAATATATTTTAGATGAAAATCGAGGCAATTTAATGCACGTAATTTGTTTTATAAACCTTAAACTAATTTTTGCACTTTTTATGCCTCACAAGTAAGGCTTTGATATTTTAATTTTTTGAAAATTGATTTTTTGAAGTTTTAAAGTATTTACTAATAAATTACGTCAACAAAACCACAGAAGGAAAATATGACAAAAATTATATTTTGGCCAAAAAAGTGATCGGTGAAACCAGTGCAGTGGGTTCGACCGCAAAAACTTGATAATAATTCTGTATCTCCAAAGCTACTAGTCAGATTCAATTAAAAAGGAGGATCTAAGCTTTCGCTGCATTATGCGATGAACTATAGTGATTCAGAATTAACCACTTCGAATATAAAAAAGTTTAAAAACCTCTTAACTCCACAAGTCTAATTCTTTTGTGAAGAATTTTACTAGATAAATAAAAAAACATGTCTAAGGAGTAGTTGTACAATTTTTTTTTATAACGAATCATTTACAGGGTACATTATGGACAAGTCTGTATTGATATTAAAAACCACTCCTTCTTTTCGGACCGCAATTTTTTTTTATCATATATTTACTATACAATTCTAAAATATTTTAAAAATGTGTAATTTACGAAAAATTTTTTAGTGATCACGAAAATGAAATATTACATTTCTTAAAATTTTTCATGGCCTACAAAGCTGTGCTATATAAATTTTGGTACTTGCAAAAATTTATTTACCTATATTAGCTTTTACCGATAAATAAATATTTGCTCTTGAATTGTGAATTTCGACTTTCTTTTGTTTTTGTAAGTAATTTCCATACTAGAGAAGCGAAAAAAAATGATTTTAGAATATTCTGTAATTTTCAATATAGTGTGATTTTATGGAACTACATTCAGAAAATCGGTTGAAGCCAAATTTTTAGAATTGGAAGGAAGCTGGGGCAAAGAAAGGGTTTCAATTATTTTCTTTGTTTTAGGTCATGGAGATTCTGAAATAACAAACTTTTCCAACTAAGAAAATTTTGAAAACAACTCACCATGCTTTAAGAGTTTTTCAATTAAAACAAAAAAAATCCTTACAGATAGCATCAAACTTATTGCGCGAACTTTGGAATAAATTGTAGAATTCTTCTCCTATTTTTCTACAGTTATGACAGGTTCATTCTAAAAATATTTTTTATCTAAAAATGCATCGGCATCACGAGCTTTTAAACCACCAGAACATTTCCAATGACAAACTGACTAAACCACAATTTCGACTGCACATTTTTTGTTAATAGAATTCATAATTATCATTAAATTATTAATCGGATGTTTATTAAATTACCATTTTTACGCTTCTTTTACAAAATAAAAACACAGGGGTAAAAACTTTATGGTAATATTGTTTATACGTAAGGAACTACTTTATCAATTACAGAGGATAATGTTGCGTTAGTCGATAATATCGTTTAATATAACAGAGACAGTTTAAAATTCACGCTGGTAAATAACAAAAAATCAACAATGAGCTTAGTGAAACAAAACATAAATATATGATAATTACAATAAAAAAAATAAATATTGACTTAGCTTGATATATTTAACAGGTAACCAGTAATAAATATTGCGTTAAATAGCACAAAAACTTAAATAAAATAATTTACGGGAAATAAAAAAAGAGACAATTGGCGACTAAAGCCGCCAATCGGTACCACTAAATATAACAAAGAATGTATTACCAAATAAATACATGAAAATATTCATCAATAAAACGATGCTATCTTTCCAAAAAAAAAAAAAAATATGATTTAAACAATTATTTTAGATAGTATTTAAATGATCGAGAAAAAACATGCATTTGCATGAAAATTTTTTATCCAGAATTGTAGGCATTAATTTTTCGTACGCAATCCTTATGAATATGGTTCATATAAAAACACTCGGGTGACAGAAATCAGCTAACATAAAAATTATGTAACTAAATTAACTTGATATATATTTTTGGAATCGCTGGTGATATAAATTATATACTAGAACGATAATTCTAGTATTACATAATTATGAACATCACAATGAAGCCTTGGTGACCATAAATATATGGTGACTATAAAAACTTTAAAAATTTTCATAAATTGTTTCGAATAGCATAAAATATGCATATGTAAAAACAATTTTTTAACACGTAGATTAAAGGGTGTGTGCAGTTATTTGTACTTTCGTTATTAATATTTTTTTTTTTTGGTAAAATCCATTAAAGAAATGTTTATAAAACAAAATGTAACAAAAAAGTTTGCAATATTATAAAACATATGCGAATTTTACAAAATAAAATTTAAATAATCATAAGTAAAAAAGTTGATATAATATATAAAATATAGAAAGCTGTTCGAAAAATATTTGTTACTAGTGAACGAGATTTAAATTTAAGTAGGATTTAATTAATTTTAATTATTTAATTTCGATTCTGTGAGATTAAATATGGTAGCATAGAGAGAACAATATAAAATAACTGATACAGCCAAAGCTGGTAATCTATGTAATCTCTACTGTACAGAAACTATAACCATGTATTAGAACCTTTAAAATTAACATTACTAACAATATAAATTCTTAAAATTACCACTATTTTATTTTCCCTTTTTAGCCAAAAGTAGAAACATTGTTAAACATTTTAACACAAATTTCAAAAGAAATTATTATAAATTACACCCAAATAAATTAAAGTTCATACTCCTTGTGTCCTTTTTGAAAATATGAAAATATTTATGTAATATATTGAAAATATTTCCTATTTAACCCTCCTAAACAATTACCACAATCTTGTAGCAAAATAATTGTGTTTAACATTTAATAATTTCCATGATATTGCAAGTGTCCTTTTCAACTACTTGACAATTCATAAATCATCTAATAAATTTTGTTTAAACATTACCCTAAACTTCAATAATATCAATTACTTTTTTCTCTTGCTTTTTCTGCATTTTCTCCCTTCGCTGTAAAATATTTATAAAATGTAATGAAAAAAAGGACAAAAAGAAAAAATGGGAAAGTTTGCATAATGAAATACTTCTTCGTATTCTAGTTCGTTGTTTTTATTCTTTTTTTGTAGTTCCTGTTGTATATAATACTTATTATAATAAAATTTCATGGAAAACTAGGGTATCAAACCTCAAAAACTCATAAACACTTTTCCTAGAGTAATACATAAAGCAGAATTTTAATCCATTGCTTAAACACACAGACACGGAGTTACACATAAAAGTCCAGTTGTTATGGATACCAGGACAGTCGTTTAATTCTAAATGTGAGTTTGTGTTTGCGTGTCTGTATCTCTTTAGTCCCAGCCTCAAACAACCAACGAATAAATGACTGAAATGAAACGACCGAAGTTATGACTGACTTATGTGTAGTTGTTGTGTATAAAACGGTCACATTCTGTCTCCAAAATACGCTCATTTATCTTCATAAATCGTCAGTGTGTTTTTTTTTTCTCTAGCCTTATTAACAATACTGACACACTCTCCCCGAGCTGTAGCTCACCGTGTTTTTTAAGTAAAATTTTACAAAAGCTGAATTTGTGTTTATACCCCTACATTCTACATTGGGTTTCATGTTTTTATTTATACGTTTTTCAGTATAGAAATGAATGTACTTGATTATCTGGAAAGTTGTAGGTTTCAGTAGTTAACCAGAAATGGTGGTATTAAATATATATATATACACACACACACATATATATATATATATATATATATATATTTATTCGTTGATTTATCTTCAAACAGGTTAATTGTAAGCTGTTTGCTAATGTAGACTATAACTTTAGTTTTCATTCATAGTTCAAATATATTTAAAAAATTTCTGTATTTCCGCGTAATGTTGAATTAAAGCTATAATAAACCCGTTGCAATAATAAATTTTTAATAGCTTTATTTATTATTATGAAACAATTTTATCAAAAAATTCTTACATATGTAAAGGAAAAGTTCGTTCTTTAGTCGATCCTTACATTCTAAACTTATTGTGTGAAATGGTGTTTATGAAGCCCACCGATAACTACCACATATATTGTATATATCAAAGGTTTTCGATTTTGTGTAGTCTCTATAAAAGCTTGGGACTTTGTTTTTGCAAAGACGATTTGGAAATTTTCTTTCAAAATTTTTATGCTGAAGAAATAAATTAAATCGGTCTAACAATAACCGAGATATCGGGCAAAATGAATTTTTGACTTTTTGAAGCCCTTCTTTTAGGTACGGATTTCGTTTTTATAGTGATCGGTCATAAATATTTTTATAAAATTTCGGTTTTTTTAGTTAACCATATCGGTCCATAAATAACCGAGTTATAGGCAAAAATCTGAACAAAATTATTAAAAATATAGACATACAAACAAATATAAAAAGCATTACAGTGACTTTCAGTGTTGTTTTTTGTATAAGCTAGCAGTAGTTGTTGATTCTTTGGACGTTTTTAGCTGGAAATAGAAGCATTCCACTGACTCAGTGTTGTTGTTTTTTTTTTATATAAGCATGTATCTGTTATTGTTTTTTATTTAAGGAAGCAACGCTTACTATCGTGTTTATATTTTTGTAGTTTGGAAAAAAATGTGGGCTGTTTTTGAAAATATAAATGTGAAATAAAAAAGGTGGTGAATAGTATAAAAGATTCGGCACAGCCGAATATAGCGCTCTAACTTGTTTTATCTAACGTTTTGTTAATACATACTATATTGTATGAGCAAATAATAAGTATCTTTCTATGATTACATTCAACCAAATAAATATTGTATGTTAAATATATGAGTGTGTGTGAGTGTGGTGTGGTTTAACACAGCTCATCATTTGTTAGTTTCTAACGAAGCTGAAAATAATTATTTCATTTGCTATGAGCTGTTCACAACATTCCCTTGGCAAAATGACACTTTTGTCTGGTAACCAAAAATCCAAAGCAATACCAACATAATATCAAAATGTTAGTTAAATAAAACAAAAAATCTTTAACTAAAGTAGCAACTTTCAGCGGGAAACTTTTTCTAGTTTTTGTCTCCTATTTTGATGTTGTTGTTGTTTGTTTGCTTTGATCTAAAATTATATTGTAATTGTGTTGTTGTTGTTCAATAGTTTATGACAAGTTAAATTTTGTCTAAATAACAACAGCAACATTTAGTAGTAGCTATGTCGTTCTAAACTCTGTTGAGGAAAAATATTTTATAATTTTTCAATAAATAAAACCGAAATTATAATGGAAACTAAAGTGAAAGAATTTATACTTTTATTGACTGTTTTGCATAAAATGAGATACACCTCACAAGTTCAAATAGCTTTTATTTAAAACTCGTAAAAGATTAGCAGCAACTAATTAATATTATTAAGATACTTAAAAATTAAAGAAAGTATAAAATATGTAATTTTATTGTATTTCAACTAGAAACATAGGTTTTTATAGAATAAATGTAATAAAAATTGTTTTTTGAGCATAACTCAAAATCTTTATATATGTATTGCAAATTTTTAAAACTGATTTGTGATGTCTCCTAGAAAGCCAATTACGAACACTGTGCAACTTGTCAAGTTTAATGTATTGTATTTTAGGACTACAGGAAAAAAAAATAATAGAATGTAATATGAACTTCCAGTTATTACAAACTGTTATGTAGATGCCAAATAATTCAGGTTCTTTATGTAAATACAAAAATTATCTAGAGAAATATTACTTTGATTTTACATCAAAAATAATTTCATTATAAAAATAATAACAATAAGAAAAATTATAAATAAATTCAAATTATAAAATTACGTCTTAATTTCTAAACAACTAGACTCATGCATAAGAAAATCGTAATTTGGTTCAAAAGCGTTGCTCATGCATAATTTGCACGCAGTGTAAAAAAGTTATACGTTGTATACACAAAATATAAAATATCGTTCAAAGTGTTTAAGGCAGAAGATTCATTGAGGTCTCATCAATATTTTCATCAATACTGAAAGGGTCCATATCTCACGATTTGCAGTTCGCAGATAAATATCTAAAAAAATTGCCTTTTTTAAATTTTTTTATAAAAATATATGATAAACGCATTTTGTAGGTACTTATGGGTGAATAGATTATTATACCATTTTTAGAATTTTTGGTATACCCTTAAAATCGGGAGGTATATCCTAAATCGAGGTTTTTGGGACTTCGCAGTGTTAAAATTTTTTATCTTAAATGCCTGCCAAATAAATATTTTGAACGCCACTAGAAAGAAAATACGTTACTCTTTTTCAAAAGTATATACTAGTGTATTAAAATAACTGGCAGTTTCAGAAAACCGGTTTTGGAGTTATTCGAAAAATAGCCCTTTTAACAAAAACGGTTTTACTTAAAAAAACACTTAACCGGTTTTTAATAAAAATACAAATATATTAAAAATGATTATTATTTTTACCAAAGAAAGTACACTTATAATCTGTGTTGCCAGGATATGAGAAAAAAAGAGGCTAAATTAAACTTTAAAAAATGTCAAAAGGGCTAAATGTCAAAAAAGGACGTAAAAAAGTTCTTTTTTTATATTTAGAAACTTATTTTTTTCACTCTCATTGACTCAATCAAAAATCGTACAAAAAATGTCCATACAAATTTGGTTTATAATTCATATGAAAAATTACCTAATGTTTTGAAGTGATTTAGCGTTCTGTTTTAATCATAATTACTTTTTGATTAAGCACTTCTAAATTTTTAGTTATTTTCATAAAAATTGTTGATAAAGTATATTAGAATGTAATTATAATAATCGATTTGGTAACCCACAAAATGACTTAAGGCAATTTTAATTTGGAAAATAAAGCTCCGCAATCGAATTTTTTTTAAATTTAAATAATCTCGATGTTTTATGCGAATAAATATACAAAAATCTTTAAACGAGTGATTCTGCGAAAATAAAATAAGTAGGGGCAAGTAATAAATTATTTACCTCGTTATTGAAATACTAATTTTAGCTCTTTTAAGGCATTTTTAAGAACAAAAAAAAAAGAGGTTAGAAGCTAAAACGAAAATTTTGAGGCTAAAATCAAAATAAAAAGTATAGATTTGTCCCTACAAAACCTGGCAACACTGCTTATAATTCATATTGTAATGACAAGTATAGGTTAATTTAGTAAAATAATAAAAGAAGGAATATTTCATAAAAAACCGGTTAACCGACAGAAAAAAACCGGCCAGTCGAATTATTCGAAAACAAAAATTACTCGAAACTGGACGGTTTCTATAAAAAGTAAAAACCGGGTAACCGACTTCCGGTTTCGGTTTTTGAATACACATTTATATCCATAGCAAAACTGTGTAAGATATTAAAGACACAAATTCAACTTTTTATTTTTTATTTATATTTTTTGGATTTTACAGTCATTTTTGATCCACGCTTTATTATTTTTTTCATATTTTTTACTAATAATATATTTTATTTTTATTAGCAGTGGTGAGCCAAAATCTGTGATGAGAAGTGTAGAACACATGATTTTTATTTTCAAATTTGTAAATAGTGTTGCTAGGAGGTGAGAAAAAAATGCTAAATTGAACTTTAAAAAAGGCTAAAAAGAAGCTAAATGCTTAAGAAAATATGGCCAGGAATTTTTTTGTTTTTGTTTAATTCAAAAACATGTTCTTCCTTCCTCATTAATTTTTTATATTTTAAGGGATCAATTTATAAATAGGAAACGACCAAATTTATAAATAGGGAAAACCAAAAAATTCCCACATAAATTTGGGTTACATTTAGTGTTATTATACCGAGAAATTCCGGGACAAATTCCCAGGAATTTTGCTGATTTTTCTCAGGAATTAAAAACTACCAAAAATATACATTTTACCATTTTTAAAAATCAAAAATTCTATCAAAAACCTTGAGTGACTATAATCAAGCAAATATATGGTTAGATGATTACATTGATTTGCACCCAGTTCGATGTAAATAACTCTAAAGAGTTTATTAAAATACCGATAAAAATAATATCCGAACTAAGAAATACTGAAACGACAAAATTTAAATATTTGAAAATTCTGTATGTTTGAAACCACAGTACTTTTAGAACACAAAACTTAGAAAACCTCGCCAATGTTAAATTAATGCACGACACAGTAAGATTTTTATTTTGATCTTTCACCTTCAAAAATTTTTACGTATCATTTTCTAAATCTAAGAGTAAAGACATTATTATTTTTATGTTTTGGAAAAGTCGATCGGGATTCAAGTAAGATTAAAAAAAAAAAAATATATATATATATATTTTCGAAGATATGCTTATTTATGGTTTCTTAAAAAATGATATGTGACTGTGACGACCGATATCTAATATTCTTTCTTTAAGTTTTTATTGCCGATGATGAATAACCAGATACTTAAATAGTAGAATATTTTTAGTTTTTTTTTTAAGTAGATACATAAATATATTTTTTAATAAAACAATGAATTACCAAATAAGTATTTAGAAAATATTAACATTCGTATTCACAAGCAGCTTTTAAATTTAAAATACATTTTAAAATAAATTTTCCGTAGAAAATTTGTCTCCAAAATGTATTTTAAATTTAAAATTTGTTAGTAGATACGGGTACACAGAAGAACGTCACCAATCACCAAAATAATTCTTTCAATTAAAATTTGTTTAAATTTGTACCTCCCTCTCACCAAAATGATTATCAATTACTAATAACTGTAAAAAATTAATAACAGAAAATTTTTTCCAATTAAAAAATTAATTGAATCGATCAAGTGGATGATTGAATAAAAATTTAAATGAGAAAAAATCTTATTTGCATTTTGTTTTATTTTTGCTTCAATATATTAATTAAATTTTGATGTAAAATGAAACAACTGTGTTAATTGAAAAATATAATGTAATACTTTTTTATGTGTATGTGTATATTTTATTTATGACTTAACAGAAACATTTATAAAAATATATTTTTAATAACTATTATAATTCATATAATTATATTAAAAAATTCATCTTAAAACACATATTTTTATTTCAAAGTAGATAGATAGATATTTACGTGCAAATTATATGTAAGATATTGCCCTTTTTGTAATATTTGTATTTTTTTATAATAATCTTGTATTTTTCTCGAATACCCAGGAAATCCCGGGATAAAATCCCGATTCCCGGGAATTTAAAAATAACAGTAAATGAAAAACTATAGTTACATTTCATATGAAAAAAGGTCTAATGTTTTCAAGTGACTTTTCGTGGTTTTTGAACAACAATTCCTTTTCTATTAAGCATTTCCACATTTTTGGGAGATCTTCCGCTTATATAAGAATTTGCTTTAAGTGGTATTAATAAATAGTTTATAGGTTTAAATGAATTAGATAAAAAATAATTAAAACTGATGTGATATATGCATAAAATAAGTTGTTACTTTTGATTTGGAGAATGAAGCGCCGCAGGCAAAATACTTTGTTAAATATAAATAATAACGAATTTTTTATGGCAATAAATACACAAAAATGCTTAAATTGAAAAAATCGGTTCAAAAATAGCAGAGGTTCTCGATTTTCTAAAACTCCCATATAATTTAGGGAACTTGTTTTTGCAAAACAAAATCGGAAAATTTTTTCTGAATTTTTCCGCTAAAAAAATAGACTCAGTTGGTTCATTAGTTACAGATATAACGGCAAAAATGTATTTTTTACCAATATCTAAGTCCAAAATAAGCTACGTACTTGGCTCTTATAAAGACCTATTATACCTGTCAATTCTGTTCATAAACAACTGAGCTATTGGCAAATATATTTTTTTATTTATTTAATGTCTGCTCCACTTATAGTTGTTGTTTTCATATGTATTGAAAAACAAAAACAATAATAAATTAAGGCATATTTGTCTTTTTCAACTTTTTGAAGCACCTGTATAAGTTAGAAACTTCGTACTTTCATAGAAGAATCGAAATTTTTTTGAGAGTTTTTGTATTGAAAAAATTAATAATATTGATCCAGTATTAACCGAGTTATAGGCCAAAATACTTTATTAGATTTTTTTAAGCTCCTATATATGCTATGGACCTCGTTCTTACTCACATTAATTTTTACACCTTTTATTTTTTTTTCGATTTTTTTTTAAGTCGTTCAAACCGGTCCATAAATTTTCCACTATACCCTACATTAATAAAATATTTGTTCTGCACCGAAATGATTATACCTTCCTTAAACATGTGCGAAGTTCTGTAAAATTCTAAATTATTAAATTTGTTATTTACTAGCATTGCTATGATAACTAACTTGATGCAATAACTAATATTTATTTTATATGGGAGTTACTAATCCCCCTGAATCTGTTCAACCTATTCGAAATTTGATATGAAAATTACTTTTAATTTTTTAATACTTTTACTGTAATAGTCCTTTAGCAAAATAGTCCTATAGAAAATTTATATATTCTTTGTATGGGGGCTACTTCTTCCCTTGGACCTAACCGTCCTATTTTCATTTCATCAATGCGATATGATAGGTAAAGTTTCTCACGAATTTTGAGGACTCTCAATACTTCTACACCACCTGCTCCAATCTATTTTAAGTTAATCGGTTCATTTTTTGAGAATTTTTAAAAATATAACATAACATAATTCTACAGTGCAAGCACTATCTGTGCGTCAAACTTCATATAAATAAGATTATATGAAGTTTGTAAATTTGGAAGAATAGATTTTTTTAAAAGTAGGCGTAAAATGTAGGTGTGACGTCCAATCGAGATCCAGCAATGCCTGTATCCACCTCTGACACTGGCAGTGGTGTGTTAAATTTCATGAAAATCGGTTCAGCCGTTTTTAGTGTTTACATAGATATAGTATATGTAGATATAGTATTTGTAAATACATACAATATAATGCGTTTCATTTTGATATGACAGATCTCAACACGGGTGAAGGGTATATAAGTTATAAGAATATAGCACTCTAACTTTTTTTTAATTTAAAAATATTTATTGTTTGTATCTTCTTAAATTAGAAATAACAATAAGTAGTAAAATCTTAAATCTGAATATTATAATTCATCTGGTTCAACAAGTGTCAAACGCGGTGTTGCCACTTTAGTCTTTTTAAGACTAAATCTATCCTTTTTATTTTGCTTTTAGCCTAAAAAATTGGTACTTCAACAACGAAGAAAATAATTTCTATTTTGCTGTTACTAAAATTATTTTGTCCGAATCATTTATTTAATAATTTTTGTGTGTATTGTGTATTGTTTATATTTAAAAAATTTTTTTTTTGACTGCGGCGCTTCATTATGCAAAACAAAAGTAACTTAACTAATTCTATATACTGATTAAATCCAGCAAAAACTATAGTTTCCAGGTAACATATCACACTGCCAAAAGGCGGTAACTACTTATAATTCGGGTGGAAAACTTTTTGCCTTTATATGGTGATGTCCATGAATTCATGGGTCCCCATTACTAAAGCACTTGTTTTAAACAATCAAATAAGAAATTAATCAAATATTATAAAACTATAAATACTAAATTGCTAAAAAAAATAATAAAAACAGAAAATTTGGCTCAACAGAAATTTGAACTTGGGCAGAAACTTTGTCTCTTGTTTCTTTTACTCACTTCGCCATGTATATGTTAAATTTGTTTACATTGCTAATAGTTTTAACATACCAATAGAAATTCAATTCATTTCCTAAAAAAAATATGGATATATTTTGGGGTTGAACCGAAAGCCTTCTGGGTTCTACGCAGTCGCTCTGGCGAACTGAGCAATTGCAGAACTAAATGAGCTTGTTATTTATTGGTAACTAGTTATTTCACTACTCAAAGAAATAAAAAAATAATGAGAACTCATTACCAGGTCTCTTAAGTACTAGTCATTCACATTTATTTTTTTAAGAAATAAAATAAAACTTTATTATAAACAAAAGAACTAAATAACGTGTTAAAAGGATTGACTTATTTTATGTCTAAAATATGTATTCAATGGATCAGTACTTAATTATTACTTTATTGATATTTTTATTTCAAACAGGCTTGTGGCGGTGACTTCCATTTAAACTGGAGAATTTCTGACAACAAGAAATAGTTCAAATTGCTTTCAATATAAAACATCCTTTACGGCGAATCAAAGTTTTTGTGTGTTATTAAGGAAGGTAAGAAGTTTAAGGGTAAACTATTATTGAAAATAAAAATTCAAGCACAATTAGTCTAATTTGTGCTTGAATTTGTAAATTTATCAATATATATTATGAGGCCATGTGCAATGAATTTTCCGTTCTTCTGGCTGTCAAATTGCTAATACATTTCTCAATATTTATCAAGTCCGTTTTCTCTTAAGATAAAATTACCTCTTATGATTACATAATCTAGCGTGTTTCCTTATTAAATCTACTTATTTAAAGGTCAAATGAAAGAATTGTCATCAATCTTTATATATTATAGTATATGAAATTAACTTTCAGAGGTTAAGCATTTGGTTTAGTTAAAAAGGATTTACTGGTATGCAGACGTCCTTTAATAATGCATTCTTGGCTAAAAATTGAATTAGTGAATCACCAGAGGTCATAAAATGATTGTTTACAAAAATATTTTGATTAATAAGCGGTATAGCGGTGAAATTATAATAAAAATTTTTCAAAAATAAAATATATATATATATATATATATATATATATATATGTGTGTGTGTGTGTGTATTAATTTGGACGTAATATACACGTGTAAATTGAGGTTACACTAACCGATTTTTTTTTTTTAACCAGTTACAATAACCAATTTATATAGTTCTCTCAATCGAATTGTGAGATAGTACCTGTAACCTGTAAGGAATTCGATTAGCAAAAAATAAGGTTACCGCAACGAAACTGCTTTCTTTGTGTGCTTTATTAACAATAGAAACCTTTTATGAATATGATTAAAAAATCTTAAATTTCGAAATGCTTAATCCAAAAGGAATTATAGTTCAAAATTTTTAAGATGAAATTATAACCCAAATTTGTATGGGAATTTTTTCGGCGAATTTTTATTTCTTATGTTTTATTTATAAATAAAAAAAAAAAAAATCAAAAATAGAATAAAGTGTTAACTTTTTCTGGCCTTATTTTTTGAGGCATTTAGCCTTTTTTCACCTTTTTAAAGTAAAATCCATGAGAAAGGATGCTAACTTTCTCATGGATTTTACATACGGTTCAGGTCTGATGTAAATTTTCTTTCAGCGGATGTGGCCATGATTACTTTATATATTACGAGCGAGTTAGTTTGTTTATGTTTTTATATCCTACACTATCGTAGGCGTTTGTGCTTATGTTTATAACGGACAAGAAAAATTATCCAACACGCAACTTAAAATATATCAATCGATTTCCGTCCGTCCGTCTAGTTGGATGTCAATCTAAACCTTGTGCGCAAAATACAGGTCGGCGTTTTGGAGAAAATTCAGTGCAATTTGGCACGCGCGACTTTTGTGATCACGAACAAAGCCTATTGAAATTGGTTATGATTGGTCCATTATTTCATATAACTCCCATACACATGTCCTCCCGGAATATGGATTAAACAATCAAAAATACCTTAAATATAATATAAAATCACTTTATCGTGCATTAAGTTAATATTGGATAAAAATTTTAAGTTAATATTTGACATAAATAAGTTTTACATAAATAGAAATCACAGTGCCATATCCTATGAGAATCGGTCTTTAATTGACCATAGCTCCTATATAAGTCTCACTTCCTGGAATCACTGCAAAGAATATAAATAACATAATATAATGCATAAGTTTATTTCATAGAAATCTACACTACGCTTAATACAAATATCGGTCCACAATTGGCAACATGTTCCATACAAGACCTTTCTCCTGATTTTGGTGCACATAAACAATGACGTATCATATGGTCGGGCACTTCCGACTATATCTTTCTTATTTTTTAGGTATATTTCTGCGTATTTATACTCTCCACCACCACAGGTGATTGGGGAGTAGTGGCTTTGGAATATAAACTAGCCACTTTTCAAAACGATTGTCATTGGTGTAGCCCTGAATAAAACTTGGCATTAACTAAGCTAGCAAATTTTAGTATGAGTGTTTGCTACCGTTTAAAGGAAGAAGTCTTTTAAATATCAAATTAAGAAATATAATTTTGCGCTTAATGGTATTTTTTGTTGCAAATTTGAAAAAACAAAATAGTTTACATTGCATAAATGGCAATTTTTTAACTTACTTTAAGAATGACTTTCGTCATTCCGAAATTTTGAAGTTATTATAATACAATTCAGCACGATTACTTCTCTTATCCCCCTTTAAAATGTTCGTAAATTCCTTAAATTAATCTTTATTTAAATTTATAAGCATAAATAAGTTTGCCAAATTTCATTAAGTTCAGTCCATAATTTACTTCTATATAAGCTCACTCTTAAAAATCGCTTTAACTTTAGCGAATGCCGAAAGACTGTTGACAAATTTAATGATGATCAGTATTTAATTGACCACCTCTTTCATGTAATAGGTCTATCCAAGAGTCACAATAACATGGAAAAAGCCATATAAATGCTACTATCGTGCTAATACTATTCATACAAATTTAAAAAATTCATACAAAATTCAAAATAAATTTCATATTGTTAAATATAGTGTTAGAAAAATAATTGTACACTTTCGTGTGGCAAAAAGAGGCTAAACATTTACGTGCGCTTAGACTCAGAAAATGTCAACACATGTAATGCTAGGAGGCTAACAGATGCCAAAATATACTTTTTCTCTTTCAAAGTTGAACTAATTGTCTCCTATGACAAGATTTCGCTAATACTATTATTTTTAAAACATACCTTAATACAATATAAAAAATAAAAATGTAAAAAAAATAAACTCTATGATGTTTTTTAAAAAAAAGATGTTAAAGTTAAAAAATACAAATAAAGTGTTAAAATAAACTCTTAGCTTTGATAGTTTTAAACGGTCAAATAAAACATAAATTAAAACGAGAAAGAAAGATATAGTAGGTCAAGTCCGACCAATTTTACTAAATGTAAAATAAAATGTACAAATACAGAATAATACTGACATCAAGATAATTTTGCACACTTTAGAGCGATTCCTGGAAGTTTGTTTATATGGCAGCTGTGGTAAATTATGGACCGATTCTCACAAAATTTGACAGTGATGCGTGATCCATTTCAAGGTTCCCTTCTTTTTTAAAGAAAAAAAAAAAAAAAAACACAGAGAATTCAAATTTAATGGGGAATGTTTATTATCATTTAAAAGAACACTCTTTGACACCTATTTTTTGAAGACTATGTCTATCAAATGTTGGCCATTGCTACGTCGCAGATGGTCCATCCGTTGAGTCCAATTTTCGATGACTCGTTCGAGCATTTCGACTGGTAACTGGCGAACGACACGCGTGACGTTTTCCTCCAAGGCCTGAATCGAAGCGGGTTTGTCCGCATAAACTTTAGACTTTACATATCCCCACATGAAAAAGACTAACGGTGTGATATCACGCGATCTTGGTGGCCAATCGACCTGCCCAAAACGTGAAATTATATGCTCACCGAAGTGTTCTCTCAATAAATCTATTGATTGATGCGATGTGTGGGAAGTGGCGTCGTCTTGTTGAAACCAAATGTCGCCGAGATCACGAGCTTCAATTTCAGGCATCAAATAGTCGGTTATCATGGCACGATAACGGTCGCCATTGACGGTTACATTCGCACCGGCATCACTTTTAAAGAAATATGGACCGATGATTCCACCGGCCCACAAACCACACCAAACCGTTGTTTTTTCTGTATGAAATGGCAGTTCTTGTATCTCTTCAGGTTGCTCTTCGTCCTAAATGTGGCAATTTTGTTTATTTACATACCAATTGAGCCAGAAATGGGCCTCATCTCTGAACAAAATTTGCTTCGCACACGTCGGATCTTCTTGAAACTTTTCAAGAGCCCATAGAGCGAAGCGATATCGCTTGGGAAGGTCGAGCGGCTTCAGTTGTTATACAAGCTGTATTTTGTATGCTTTGAATTTAAGATCTCGACATAAAATGCGCCAAGTCGTTCCATACGTCAGTCCGAGTTGCTGCGAACGGCGCCGAATCGCCTCTCCACGGTCTTCGTATACACTCTCAGCTACGGCCGCTATATTTTCTTCACAGCGTGCTGGACGTGGTCTATTCGGTCGAATATTATCCAATAATGAATGCTGGGCCTAAAAATGGGTGATGGTATTGCGAATAGTACGCTCAGTAGGCCGATTCTGTTGACCATAAGTTGAGCGAAGTTCACGAAACACATTCCTCACAGAACGTGAATTTTCGTAATAAAGTTGAACGATTTGTAAACTTTGTTCAGGCGTAAGTCTTTCCATTGTGAAATGCCAAACAATACTAAACAAAAATAACATGACAGCATGACACAACTCACACGTGATCTGTCAAAAAAGGCTACTGAAAAAAGTGTCTCTACTTGAATCACCCTCTATATACACAAAACTTGTTTGTGTCGAATATTGACTTGATACTAACATTCGTATAGAATTTATGTACGCTAAAGTGATTTTCGGAAGAGGGGTTTATATGGGAGCTATGGTCAATTGTATACTAATCTACATAAAATTTGGTACAAAGATTGATACTTGTACAGAACTTCTTTTCATAGAATTTCATTGAAATATTCTTATTTTTAAGGCATTTTTATGAGGGCTGGGTGAAATAATGGTCCGACCACAACCAATTTTAATACGCTTCGTTCTCGTATCATAAAAGTCCCAAGTGCCAAATTTCATTGAATTATCTTTAAAATTGCGACCCTTACTTTGTGCACAAGGTTTACACGTACAGACAGCCAGCCATTGATTCTGAGTCGATTAGTATACATTAACGTGGGTGTTGGATAACTTTTTCTATGTATTACAAATATCAGCACAAACACATAATACCCCAACCACCTATGGTGGTGTAGGGTATAAAATGAATTGCGAATTAAAGTCTTCCTTTCCAACCATGTTATTTTTTTTTTTTTTTTTTTTTGCAAAAAAACTAATTTTCAATATTGACTTTTTGCTAAGTTTTATTAAAGCCGATCTATAGAAAACAAAAATATGTTCAGAACATATAAAAAAAAAAAACACTACTTAGCGGGTATGTGATGGAAAGCGATTTCGAAAACGACACGAATTGAAATCGAAAAAAAATATGATCTATTTATCTTTTCGTATTCTTTATTAATGAAAATTGCAGTAAACTCACTTTTTATCAGATTTTATAGTACCTGAAAACGATCGATTTCCATCCTGTATGATTTTCGTCATAAATCCAAATCGAGTATTTCGAAAAACAGATATTAATGTATATAACAGGAGTTTTTGTGTTTCTATTAACTCATTTAACTTATTTGAGATGCATTTTTACACATAAAACACATAGATAGTTATGAAAAATCAATATTAATTTTGACGTATATGGCGAAAACCCATTTTCATACCAAAAGCAAAAAAAATATTTTAGTCTACAGACTAATCAGAGAGTAGGATCCGGAGAATATTATGTTGTTCTCAGTTAAACCAATAAAATAAAAAAAATTTTGTTATAACTCTTATGTCGCAAATGAGTGATATGAAAATTAGACTGCACCAAAATTTACCGACCTTTAAATTTTGACCGTAGTTCCACCTAAAATCGTTCATTGGGTTGTAATAGAATATTGTCTGAAACCGGATATCGTTAACTCGTGCCTCATTGGACTTGAAGTTTGTAGGATGCGTTTATAAGGAAAAGTTTAGACTTTTTACACTCTTTAGAAGATTTTCAATATTAAATACTTTGCTTTATAACTAAATGTTAAAAAAAAGTAATGTAAACAATTATCTATTAAATAAGATATAGAAACAAATATCGATTAAAAAATTATAAAGAAATTGAGAATTCCCCAGGCCGTTAACTATTTTAAAATACTATTTTTAATTAAATTTCAATATTAATTACTGAAAAACAAGTTTTTGTTTCGGCAGGATACATAATTAAAATGCTTGGTTAAAAAATTTAGATTTTTTTGAGGCAGTCTCAAAACTTCAATTTCAAATTTCTTTTAAAAATTTTGTTAAACAAATTTCGAAAAAGTCCAAATGAAACCATACAGATGTACAGACACAACGGAAAGTAAAATTAAAAAAAATAATTAATTCAATATGTAGCGCATACGCAATGCTTGTTATTTATGATTATCTTTACCTGTTATAAGATAAAAAAATCGCTTGATTTTTTTTTATATAAAAAAATTAACTAAAAGCTTAGGTATTTTTTGACTATATATCACGTTAATTTTCATTTCCAATTTTATAAAGGTTTTCTGCCTTTAATTTTCTTTTGTATAATTTGTATGGTAACAGAAGTCTAAAAACTGAACCAATGAAAATTATGAAACATACGACATAATAAAAAAATTACCATTTTTAGCTTGTCCCTTTGGAATCGTGGGACACATTTTGCATAGCCGCATTTTCACATATTTCACCTAATGTATAAACACAACAAGTACGGATTCCTTTACATAGCCATGTTGTTAAATTAAACAAAAATTTAGACGGCAACGGAAAACAATTTTATTTATTTTCTTTTCATTTCTTTTTTAACTTTAAATTTTGTTGTTTTCAATTTTATTTACGAAATTCATATAAATTTTTAAAAAATATGCTAATATTTTTTGTGAGAGAGAATTAAAACTACATTAAATTATTGTTTAATATGCATGTTCCAAATACAACATTTCGAACAAATATATTCAAAATATTTTAATTCGCTCTGTTTATACTTTAAAAGTGAACTAAGTAAACAGTTTTAATTTTGTTCAGATATAAAAATACGTTTTATTATCCCCAAAAACACAACAACTTCAGTGGCTTGAAACACATTCAGGCATACATACAATATTTTACGACAAGTACTCGTAAGTATAGTCATGTTAATCATTACCATGCACTTTTATAATAAATGCTTCGAGCATTATTGAAGTTAAAAAGTCATAATAGTTTGAATAATTGCAGTGATTTTTTGAAAATTGGTAGGAGAATTTGATTGTTTGACAAGTTACTTACTACAATGAATAATGAATTTAGCGAAAGTGTTTTATTTACCTAAAAAATGTGTGTGTTTTTTTAAATATGACAAGATAATTGTTATTTTATAGTTTATTGTTTCTTTTATTGTCAGTAGTTTATTTAACTTAAGTATAACAAAAAAGCTATGAAAAATGTTTTTAGTTTCACTCTAACCACTCTTAATCCTCTTATATTAACAAATAAAAAAAATTCAGCTCTTTTAGGCATTAATTTTTCATATACATACAAAATGTACATACTATGTCTATAGATATATGGATACATATATATATATATATATATATATATATATATATATATATATATATATATATATATATACATAGTGTAAGTGCGGAAAAAATATAATTTACAGGAATACAGTAGGTCCTAGATAAATTCAAAAATTTACAATTTTAAATGAAAAAGTAAATTTTAAAATTTATCTATTGAAGATAATATTGATACAATTATATGCGTTTGAGTCTTTGTAATTTTAGTTTATCAACTTATGTTATAATCTATAAAGAGGTGAAAAGAAGTTTATTTTGCAATCAAAATATTATTACCATTAATGTTTCCTACCTACGTGTACTCTTTATATGCGGGAAATATTTTTACTACTTATCTATAATGAAGTTGTTTTAACATTTCAAGGAATTGTTAGACCAGGTACGACCGTATTATAAATTATATATTTAGCATTATAATACAGTGGTATTTATATGACTTAGCATACTTTAACTATAACTAATATACTGTATTAAGTATATTTATTCAATTTTATTACTTCCCTATCAAACAATTACAACTTTAGACATACATGCTGCCTAAATGTAATAAAAAACACGAACCACTGGTTGGAAGGGATAACAATAGTTGTGTTATATTTTATAAAACAACAACTTTATTATAAATATTTTAGGTGTTAACTATTATATGTTAACTATTTCATATGTAAACAAAAGTTGGTATACTTTAGTACACTGTGAGAGAAAGAAATGTAGATTTCCAGCACAAAAAAAAAAAAAAAAAAAAAATACGAACCACTAGTGAATTCACAATTACAATCGAACAAGGCATAGTTCTGAATTAGTTGCAATATTAATGACCTTAAAATTCTCATAAGTTGCTTAAACTATGGAATTTAACAAAGCTGATTTCCAATTTTTTTTATTCAGAAATATTCTAGTTCTTTCAAAAGACAGAACTAGTTGTAAAACAAACCTGCATTATTAATACGGTTATAAATCCTGTTATTTCTTCTCTAATTTTGTTAAGACGTGTAAGAGCTTTCTTTCGTTTTAAGAACACAAGTTTACAAATCGGGTCAACTTTTTGGACTTGAATAGATGAGAACTGTAATTTGGGGTGCTGAATTTAAATATGATATTCGTTTCTCAAGATAGATTCTAGTTTTCGCGTGTTGAAGCAATGTGCTGTCATAACGGTTTTTAGATGCTGATGTCACTAAAAAGTTCATTTCATAATAAATAAGCACGATGCATAATAAAATAAGCACCAATACGAAGCTATATACCAAAATAAGCTTCCCTTCACATGTTCTTATTTTCCTGGGCTAAGGATTACTTATTTTAAAAAGAAAGATGACATGGACATTCATGATGAAACCAGGGATTTATTTTATTTAATAAAGCCGTCTCCTTTACATAACTTCTAAGCTAACATAATACTTTCATGCCACCTCTCCACATAGAACTCACCACGAGAACTTCTTCAAAGCACTTAGCCGCGGAAGACAAAAATCAAAGAAGAAATATTTGTCAAACCTAATATTCCAAAACTAATGACCAATGTCTTCTTTACAAAATGTTTAACATCCACCAAATAGCTAGAGAGGAGGCCATTCAAAAATTTTGTTCCCAGAATCAAAATTCAGTATAATTATTCAGTATAAATAACACAGATTTGGTATTCGGATAAAAAATATAATGCTTTATTCACAAACCAGATATTTTATGGATACCAAAAGGTGATGGCCGGTTAATTGAGAACAAATAAGATTTACATTAAATTCATACTTGATAAATATCAAAAAAATTTAACAATGATATAAGTTTCCCAAAAACCGGTTAAGTAGAAGAAAAGATATATGAGGTTGTCCTTACATATAAAGTATCCAATGAAAATAATTTGTATTGTTGGGAAATTTTCGAAAATATAATAATATTTATAACATTTATCAAATTGCACCTAAAAAATTTAAGGACGTAGTTAATTTGGTGTTAAATTTACAGTTTTGTGTTGTCCAGTGTTATTTTTTTTACACCTGCACAGTTGATTATTTCGCACTATTGTAAGATAACTTACAGACATATACGTTTTTAATTAAAACTATTGAGATAAATTATTAAATTATATTATCTTGTTTCAAAAATTATGCGAAATAAATAAATGAGTTGTCCTACTTAGTTGGGACGACCAAAATTTTGAGAAAAGTTAAAAGAAAAGTATTAAGAATTTATTTTATGAACTTTGTATTAAAAATTGCTCCAAATTTCCAAGAATCTATTCTTAAATTAATTTTCGGTATATTAAAATAGTTAAAATGTATTTCTTGGCCGGTCTTATACTAATTATTTTTAATATTACATAATCAATATTTTAAATATGTTGAACTTTAAAAAATATTAACAAGTTCCTTATTTCGAGCGGTTACTAGAAATGCTGTGGTAAGAAGGGTAGTAGATAGTAACAGCTGAATTTTATTGATACTCACATACGATACTCAAATACATACATATGTGGCAGAAATACATAGCGTACTTTGTAATAAGAATTTAGACAGTATTTTTTTAAAACAATGATTAGTGAAAAATATTACAGGCTGTGTCATTATTACTTCCGTACTAGATGTCTAAGCAGCGAAAAATTTTATTAATCATATTATCTGAAGAATTGACTTTATAATGCAATCAAAATTTTATAAAAAATCAGACTTTAATTTTCGGTATTTTTTTGATGCAATTTACCACCGTGCATTGGGGCAGAATTGTGGTGCGTAGCAGAGGAGTGTACAACTTTTAGTTTGGAAAAGCGTTCCCACAGACCCCTCATGAACTTAGCTAAGGGGCCTCAAAATAGGGTACTTTTAAAATAAAAAATTTGTAACCGCTAGCCAAATTTTTGTTTCTTACCCGATTTGAAAAATTTATTATCCTCCTAAAGCTCTCGATTAGTCCTACGAAAAACATGCTTGCGTGAGTTATTTAAGTGTTATACTTTACGCGTTATTTGCATTTGAAATTTCAATTTTCTCAGTTTTGCAAGATCTTGGTCCTATTTTTCCCATATATAGCCCAACATTTCTGATCGATTTGTTAGATTTTTCAGTAGTTAGATTAAGAACAAAATTATCTTTCGAATAATGTAGTATTTCGAATTTTGGGCAACATGTTAACGTTATAATAAACATTTTAATTTTATATTTACGCATATTGTATCTAAAGTGTTTATTTCAGACACAAAGTTTTTAAAATTTCTGGCTATAAATTACAAATATTATAATTGTCAAAATCTAGAAAAATTTAAAACGTTACATAAAATGTTTTTTTTTTTTTCAATAAATATTTTTATGCAATATTAAAAGGAAAAAGCAAATAAAATTTTAAAAAATCGATAAAAAGCGTAAACACAAAAGTTTATTAAATGTTGCCTTTAAAAATCAGAACTTTTTTATGAAATTTTAAACCCAAGAATTGCAATTTCAGTGTACGTGTAGTATAAAAAAAAAAAAAAAAATGTGAAAAACGTATCAATGTCGATTTGGAAAAAAGTGCAAAAAGGAACTGACTGGTTGTGGTTTAAGATGTATTGATGTGTTCTGTTCCTATTCTTTGTGTATTTACATTTATTTTAACAAAATAATTCTTTAAAAATAATTGATTTGATTTTTTTAAATCTAAATCTTAACAGTAATTATACATTTCATTAAACATAAAAATATGTATAATATGTATAAAATTTCCATGTTGCTATACATTTTCTAAACACATTTATAGGTAACTCTAAACACAACGCACATTGGGGCAAAAAATTAAGGTTTGCAGCATTGACTAAACCGTAAACTTTTATAACCAGATATTTGTATTGTTAAAAAGAGACATCTTAAAAATCTTAAAAAAAAAATTATATGTCATATTTGAAGAAATATACTAAAATTTTATTTTAAATTATAGCTTTCACTATTGTAAAATTTGGAATTTTATGATATTTGTAAATCGCAAAACCGATCCAAATTAGCCATCGTCAAGTGTTTAATTTGGAACTAAACAATTTACTAAAGCGATTTAGTGGTGACCGCCGGTATGTCCAACCGTTATTAATATAAATGTTCTGATCAAACTATAGGTAACAATTTGAAAGATATCTTAATGAAATGTTACACATAACTTCCTTTCCAAGGAAATGTTTTCCTGAAATACGCTTTTACTGTTTCTATTAAAGTGAAAAATTTTGATATATAATTTTGTTAGTATCGGCTCAAAATTAACGTCCACATCGATTTTGGCAATCATACGTGCATGCATTTTATATAGTTGCCTGTATCGATATCAAAATTTGTCAGTTAATTATATCATCTCTTTGCTCTATAGAAAAATCTTATAAAAATCTTGTGCTGCAACTTTCAATATTAGTCTGAAATTAAAATCCAATATCGAAGAATTAACTTTAGAAATAATTTTGTACAGAAATATGAATACAAATTTCATTAAAATTATATTTTTTATGAAGCTTAGTTAGAAAATTAAAAATAGTCTTCAACAGGACAAAACAATTGTATTATATATTTAGTCCTTGGAATGCTTGCTATTTATACTCTCCAACAGTGTTGCCAGTTTAGCCTTTTTAAGGCTAAATGTAGTCATTTTATTTTATTTTTAGCCTCAGAATTTTCGTTTCAATTTCTAGCTTTTTTCTAGCCTCTTTTGATTTTTAAAATTGTCTTAAAAAGGCTAAAATATTAGGTTTTCTATAACGAAAAAAATAGTTTCTCGTTTGCTATTTATATATATTTCTTTTGTATAGAATCATATATTTAAGCATTTTTGTGTATTTATAAAAATAAAATTTCTAATTTTATGGACTTTCTAAATTGATTAATATAATTATTTTTAATGTTCATTAACTATTGAAACTATTTATAAATCTTTTCTTAGAAAAATATAAAAAACTAATGAGAACGAGACAAAATAAATTTTTAGATTTAAAAAATATTAACTTTTTTCTGGCGTTATTTTTTAAGGAAATTAGCCTTTTTTACCTTTTTTAAGCTTATTTTCCTTTTCTCTTATTTAATATAAACAAGTGTTATGGTTTATAAAAGACTGCATTATGGCATTGCAACAGAGGTCATACATTTAAATCATACATAAATCTTCGTATTTTATATTTTAGAAATAAATTTATAAAAGCTTACGAAGTTTAGCTATTTATTTGCTCTTAACGGTATAGCTTTTGGTCATATGTACAGATATTTTTTATTTGAAACTTAAAAATTGTTTAAATTTGATAAAGAATAAAAAAAAAATTATAAATAATTATACAACTTTTTTTTACTTTTTATGTAAATTCTATACAGTTGTTTAATATATTAAAAAATAATTAGTATCTATATTTGCCATAACTTAAAATAATTAAATGAAATTATTTCATAAAGTTGTAATAAATAATTAATTAAAAATATTTCGGAATTTAAAAAGCAAAGGAAGGGAAAATATATTTTTTGTGCTCAATATAGTACACTCAAAGTCGACAATGTGGCGCTAATTATATTTTTTATTTTTATGCAAAAATTACATGAGTTCGATAGGGTAAAAGAAAAAATTATAAAAAATTTTACAACATTTTTTGCTTGATTCTGTAACTTAGTATTGAATTTTAGTATATAAAAGAAGAACTATTATATACTTTTTACCAGAACTAAAAAAAAAATTAATTTAAAAAATTGTTACGATTTCTTTTTCTTACTCAGAATTATAGGAATTCTTAATGTTAAAATATTTCGTGATGTAAAATCAATATTACATTAAAATTTAATACAATATTGAAAACTAATAAAAATACAAAATTTGAACTGGGCAGATTAGGCAAATTACTTAAATTACTTAGATACTTAAAAGGAAATGTTGGAGTATAAGTAAAAATAATATTACAAGAGGGAATTAAATATGCTTCCTATTGAATCAAACATTATTTGACCCATAAAAACGCTATTTCCAATAGCTATAGCAAATTTTGATACTGATTTGGGGAGTATTTTAGAAGAAAAGTGTTTTACTCATTTCAGGATATATGGGAGGTAGGCGTATCATTAAAACGATTTCTTCAAAAATTTGTTTATATTTACTTTAGGTCCAATATAATATGACCAGTATTTTCATTGAAAATGCGATTTTTAATTTCAATATATAAATAAATAATCTATACCTAACTGCAGTCACAAATTTTGGTAAAGTTGTGACCAGCATTTTAGCCAAAAATATGTTATTTTTTTATTTCGGGATACATAGGGGCGTGTCCTTGCTCCTATTAGAAAATAAATTAGCAGACATAAAGATAATCTATTTTTAAATTTTGGTAAAGTTCCGTCAATTATTTTAGCAGAAAGTGAGTTTTTTAATTTCAGCATATATGGTGAATGTTCTCTAGCACTCTATATCAAAATATTTAACATTTTAAAAAATCTATATTACATAAAATAATATTTTTATTTTATTTTTATTTTATGAAAAGGGGCCAAAAAGTGCAATCTTCTGCCCTTAAAAACTTTTCAAGGATTACATTTATGTTAATTTTATCAAAATATAGAATGAAACTTTTATCAAAATACGGAATGTACTGAAAACTAAGATTTCAAAAAAATTGCATAAAAAATATAAAAAAAAAGGAATTTTAAAACTAGATTTTATAAATGTTTGTCCATGCCTACCATCAATTGCAACTAATAACATTAACACTTAAACCAATTACCAACATTTATTGCTAATTCGCTTTGCAAAACGTGATTAAAAAAAAAATAAATAAATAAAATCCAAAAAATTAATTATTTTCGATTCTGAGCTTCTATGGAATGAGAAATATTGAATGTAACAACAAAATATTTTTGCACAAACTAGATTTCTACTATCCAAGAACAAAGTTAGTTTTCTGCTTTACCTGAAATGATCTGATGGACAAAAAACTGTGTTCGAGCCCAACGTGCATTAGGGCAAAGTTTATTATTGGCTATTGAATGTGTTATTTAGTTTTCAACCCAGCAAAAAACCGAACAAGTGCTTCCAAAAAAATACACTTTTTCACCACTTCAAAAGTGCCAAGTGCATGTTTTGCACTTTTTTTGGAAGTTAATAAAAATTACTTCCAAATGAATTAAAATAAAATGTTTTTTTGCAGGAAAAGATATGAATAATTTCAAAGAAAATAAAAATTTCACATTATTATTATTTTATTATCTATTAACAAAGCAGAAACTATATTTTTATTTAAAAATTTTATAAATATAGATTTAAGAGAAGTACTTCAAAAGCAATAAACAGGAAGCATAAAAGCAGAACATCCTACCAATGAAAACTATGGGTTATGGCTCTTTTTCAGCACTAAGTACTTCGTTTCAATTCAGTTCTTTTTTTGACGGGAAAATTCGAGCTTTTAAAATTGGACCTTCTACCGGAAAACTCTGTGCAATGTAAGTATATCATGAACTTCAGGAGAAGTCGAGGAAAAATGTCAGTTTTTGACTTTATGTCCTCCGATTTTCTTGAAATTAAGCAGACATACGCTAGGGAATAAAATGTATTCATTCGTTTTTATTTTTCTAAATTTCGAAAAACTCATGAATTAATTCGCGATTTTCTTGTTATGGAAAATGGTAAAAAATATACGAAGGGAAAAATATACGAATTTTTAATCCGATTTCACATTTACAAAAATAACACTCTTAGAACTATGTGCATTATAATACAATTGCATTTTTCAGATGCGTTTTTGATAACGTTCTCCCCCTTTGATTTTTAATTTTTTTTACTTCATCTTAGAAAGCGATTCATTGGTTCAACAAATCAATTTAGATTGTTTTATGGCATAAATGTTTACTATTTTTAAAAGCTTTTGGTGAAATTATTATTAAAAATTATTATTTTTTAATTATTTAAGCTTTTTACGTTTTATGTAAAAGGTGTACAACTATAAACCTATAAATCTCATTACGTATTTCGATAAAAAAAAACATTAAACTGTGCTTTTATACACTTAAAGTTGTTGGTCAAAATGCAAGGTATGTTAGAAATTGCATTATATGCATTAATGTATTTGCATATTTTCAAGTTAATTTTTTGTAGAATTTATTAAAATTTGACAGCTTTTCTAATTATTCATTTATATTTTCATTTCGGCATACATTTTTCCATGTTTTAGAAATAAACCAAAATATAACCTATACAAATTTTATATTTTTTTTAATAAATGAATTTCTGTATTTAATAATTTTTTTGGTATTTTTTTTTTTTTTTTAAATAATTAAAGGTACTATAGCTTTTCGTCACATGAAAACTTAAACTGAATTATTCAATTAATTTAACAATATTTAATTTTATTTCCAAGAATAAAAAATCATAGGGAGAGAACGCTTTCCAAAGTGTACCAAAAAATTAATGAAAATCGGAAGACTAATGTTTTTTTTAATTTTTGACGTCTCATGAAATTCATGATATATTGTTTTTACATAAAAAGTGCGTACTAAATTTGAATATGTATTTTTACGCTAATTATAGTAAGAACAAAATTTTCTAAAATAAATGGTGTAAATTTGCAGGAAAGTTTACAAACTCAGTGTCTCAAACAAACATTTTAGATATAATATAAGAAAATCTAAAATTAAATTTATATATAAAGTTGATATGTTGCTCAACATTCAAAATACTACATTTTGTATTTGTATTTTTGTTAACGAATTTATGTAGCTGAATTTGATAACAATATTTGTACTTAAATTATTCATTTGTATGCATTTTTTACAATGTATAATTGTAGACGCACAGTGGCTAAGAATCGTTTTTCATCAGACAAAACTCTGTAACATTTAAATCGATAAAGATATTAGAATTTTTTTATGGAGAGATATTTTCTTGGAGTTTGCTACAGTTTTAATTTTACTAAATTCGGTGCAGCAGTTGTTGATAAATTAGGGCTAACGTTGAACTTTTAATTGTTTTACAGCATTTAGTATAAAAATGCGGATTTTTTGTTTGTTGAACAAGTTTTACTTATAAAAAAGTTATAAGCAGATAAAAAAAACATTTTAATAATAGCCAATATAATTTTGTGAACAGATTTCCAGTTTATCAATTCTAGAACAGGTTCCCAGTTTATCAATACTAGAACAGGTTCCACTAGAATCGGTTGTTTTTGGACAAAAAAGTGACGATTTTTTAATGTTTATTTTGTTTTTTATTTAAATAACATTAAAGAAAATTTTTTTTTTAATTTTTAAATTTTAATTTAATTATAATTATTATTCATTCGGTTGGAAAATAGTCTGCAGCCCTATTGTTTCTTTATCTAAGTTGTTCTACTATCCATTGACTTCGAATACTAGAGATGAGCGGATCTGATGTTGCCAGTAATATATTAAATATATCTTCATTTGCAGAATTTCGTGACATTTTTCTGGTATTGTGCTCTCTATAAAATCTGTAATCCTTAATATCTTTCTTTCCGAGCTTCCTCTGATAGATCTCCATGTGGTACGAAATAATCATTAATGACATCTTCTCCATGATAAAGAAATTTGCGAACTGTTGCAGACATATTTTTCCATGGATACTTGGTTGTATATATTCGTGATGTTTTTTCGGGATGTGAAACGAATCTTCTTGCTGTGTTCCCATCATTCGTATTGCCTGATCTTTGTTGATCTATTTGTCCTAAATATGTTTACTTTTGAAATTTCTTAACTCCTTATTGTAGTCGTTGTTTCCCATTGATCCTGTAGGTTTAAAATCCAAATCATAACTGATTTTTAGTATGTATTCCACGAATCGTATTCTTGTATGTAGCGGTAATAATCCAAATTCATATGCTTTAGTATATATTATTTTTCGGGAACTTGGTTAAGCGGCTTGATGTAGTTTGACATATAATACAGCTGGATGAAGCCTTTGTGTCAGTCAAAGCCTGGTCTATTTTTTCATCTGTCAATATTTGTACTTTCTAAAGATACCTGGATAGGAAGTTTGTTAAGTTTTGACGAAATCAGTTATTTTATTTTCCAAGTCCAATTGTATTTTGGTGCTGCATCTTCCCTGCTTTTGGTTTTTGAAATACTCTTCAGATAATTTTTTTTATAGCTGAAGCTCTCCATGTTTTATTCGAATACGACTGGATTTTACCATTTTCTTACATTATATTATGCTATCTTCATAAATAAGTGCAATAAATAAGTACAATAAAAAGTACTAAAAAATCTAAAAATATATAAAATACATTATAAAAATTAGTAACAAAATAATAGTTATATAATACACTTAAGATACCTATTACAACTTATAGGGTTTGGCATATTTATATTTGAGTCATATGAGTAGGTAAAACGAAAATAGAAAAATTTTGATAAAATCTGGTAGTCAAATTTGTTTAACTCCTTTTGACCCCCCAAATATAGTACCTAAATATAGTACCTGAAAAAATATTTAATAACACAGAAGGTATAAACTGTATAGTGACACATCATACCATTATATTATACTACCAACATAATATAAAAATTCAGTCAATAATTAATACTAGTTTGCAAGTAATGATAATTTACTCCTGATCAAATTTACAAAAATCAATTTTTTTCTAAAGTAACATAAAATATTTGTATTTAATAGCATGCCACGCCAATAATTAACAATATTTTTATCAATTTTTTTGACCACCTTACAATATGTTTAACATCGAATGCCATTAAAATTTTGGAACTTGGTGTTAACAAAAATTGGATTTTTGGAAAATGAATTTAATATCTGAGCCACCGTAAGACTTTAAAAATAATAGGTAAATAACTAAAAAATTTTGTATAGTTAGTAGAGGGTATTAAAGATTCGGTATAGACGAATATATCATTCTCAATTGTTAATAACTCCGAAACTATTGAGCAGATATTATAAGATTTTAAGAATTGTATTGTGGTTTTATCTTTAAGAATCATATAGACCTATATAAGAAATATATTATAGACCGATATTTTATAAATGTTTTTCCTTCTTTTAGTTTATAGTTATTAGTTCATAATATTTTTACCACTTTGATTCATCATAGGATATTTTATTTCCTGTTTAAGAACTATATATCTATTCACTTTACCTGTTCAGTGTACACAGATTGTACAATAAAATTTATATTTTGTATGGTATATATATATATATATATATACGATTTTATGAGTTTGTAGCAATTACTGTTAATAAATGTTCTATTTCACTGTACGAAATATCAACATCATAATGTGCATCAGCCTCGTCAGCATAATCATCAACATCATTACAATCACTTCAAACAGCCTGGAACAACATGGTCACCGCCACTGTTGTACACTGCTTAACTCCTAAGTATAAGTAGATGTACAAATGTATGTAGTAGAATTCATAGTCATAATGATGAGTATGAATAATTTTTAGAGAGGATGTAAAAAGGGGTTAATGTTTATGTACAAGTATATATAAATTACCGGTAGATAGTTTTATGGATTTAGAGGGTTGTGTATTGTTATAGTTGTTATCCTTAAATGTTAGATTTTAATATAGCCCATTTGTTGTTTTCTGTTTTATTATTACTTTTGCAGTGAGTGTGAGTGTTTATTTACGTACACAAAGAAAATTACTTCACCTGTTTACAAATTTCTTCATAATTTTTAGGATCTATAATTTTTATGTGAATAAGAATTAAAGTTTTCCCATTAATTTTAATCGTAAAGGGAAAAAGTTTGAAATTCTTAAATTATACATATATATATATATATATATATATATATATATATATATATTAGTAAATGGATAATGTAACTATTGTAATAATTTTTCTTAAAGCTTAACAAATAAAAGAGCTTTTCCATATAAACACAATTTTCTTAAATATTTTAAAGGTATTTTTTTTATACTTATCAAGACTCCCTTTAATTTCAGTTGGGCTGGGTATTTAATTATACATAGAATTACTTTTACCTGACGCAAAATGAGATTGCTGTGAATCCTGAATTTCAAAGAAAAAAAATTAACTATAAATCGGATTTAAAATTCGTACTGAAAATAAATTATTTTTCAAATTTAATGTGATTTATAAAGCGATATATGTACTCAAATTTAGGTGTGGAAATAAGATTATTTTAAGACGTAATCACCTAATGTTGTAGGGTATAACAACTAAATTATATGTATTAAAACTCCAAATTTAAATGACTTATCATTAGTATAGCAATGTATTAAGGAGCGGTCAGTCTATAAATATTTATTGCACTCAAGCAATTGATTTAGCGTAGTCAAAAAAAAAAAAACCTATATCAAAAAAATCGGTATAGGTTGGTTTGTTATTATGTATGTACAACGATTTTTCTGACGGCTGCACCATGATTCCGTTCGAAGGAAGTTTGCTCCTATTTCTCTTATAACTCCACCCAAAGGCCTACATTTTGATACATAAAGGAACTACTTTGACACTTGTTAATTAAATTTCTACCTTTATATTTTTATTCGTGCACGCAGAGAAAAAAACATGGTTGCAGCATTATCACTACAACAATATTATGCTCTCATTGTTGATTTTATTAAACTCTAATAACTCTGTGTTATTGATAGCAAGGATTTTGTTTAAATTTTTTAATTTAATATTTACACTCAATAAGAATTTTAATATGATTGATATGTTTTTAAATATTTCTACCAGAAACAAAATTTTGTTAATATGAAACATGAAAATATATACATATTAATATCTTAATGTTTATATATATATATATATATATATGCATTTGAAGCACATATGTTGGTGCAAATGAATATTTCAGTCTATTTGCTTTCATTAAGTTTTGTTTACCAAAAATTTTCATCGAAAACTTGGAGGCCTATTAAAAATTGAAATTTTTTAAGAACCCGATTTTTTCTGAGTTGCTTAAAACACACACATTTTTTCCACGATGACAACAAGTTGTTACTATTTTCGTATTCAATTATAAAACTACTGATCTTTGCTCGAAAATGGACTTTTTTGTTTTAACAAGATGGGCACCTATTGGGTAAAACTAAGTCGACGCTGAATTCAATGGTGCAAACTATTTTTAAAACTTAGCTCTCGTTTTTGAGATATTTCATTTTGAGAGGAAAAAAGAGAGGTTGGGAAAATTAAATTTTTTGACTAAAGTTTAGCAATTTAGTTGTTAAATTTAAAAAAATATACAATTAAGATGCAGTTAAAGTGTAGGATCATGAACGCTAGATTACAAGACTTTAATCTAACAAAATATATTACTAAAATTCCGTAAGTAAGCTACGTAGTGTTACCAATAGGCAACTTTTCAAAAAAATATAAATATATTAAAAATCGAGCTGAAAATGATTTAATTATTGATTGCAGTATATATTGAATCGATTTATTATTTAATTTATATAAATAGTGTCCTTTTTAAAAACTGTTGTCACCATTGAATTCAGCATACTCGAATTAGCTTTACCAGTGGAGTGCCCAACGTGTTAAACTTTTCGACCAGCAAAAAAATTGTTGTATTTAATAATTAAAAACTAATGGAGAGTGTTGAAAAAGACATACTTTTTATACATATTTTATTTTACTTAACAAACTCAACTTTGATTTGTGGTATTATGATAACAAATGAGAGAAAATAAATACTAAATTTATTTTTTTGCGTTTTAAAATGTTTACTACTAAATAACGTTACCAAAACACGAGAAGACAATATGACAGAAATTGAATTTTATCTAAGAAAAGTGGTCGGTGAAATCGTAGCTACCATAAAGCTGGTTTATTTAAATTAAATACATAGTCTTTGGTAAATTCAATTAACTTTAATGTGTGTCTTCATTAGTATAAGACAGTTTAGTAAAGTCAATGGCTGTCTGAAAAATATTTAAATGAAATTTATGCTAAAAATTAGATTAATTTATATTTAGATCGCCTACTTGCTTTTATTTATAAAATATACTTTTTAAAATTACAATGTCAAAAACATACTTTAATTTAAAGAAAGCTAAAGATTTGTCTGAGTTTTGGCTACCATTAGTAAATTCCTACTGTGGTCGACTTCTATTCGATAATAAACCGAAAGTTTATTGACGTTAATTAATGGAATCTGCAAAATATGCTATTTACATTTATTTCGTGAAATTTGTATCAATTATATAATATTGTTATATCTGCTATATCTAAGAGATGCAGAAGAATTATAAAACGTTTTTTAACAATTTTGAAAATTTTATAATATTTGCAACTTCTTAAAATAATACATTAATATATAGCTGTTAAGTCCTAGGTATTCCAATTTTGTTTACATTGAATGGATTTAGTCTTGATGATAATAATGAGCGGAATTTTAAGAATTTTAAATAAAAACTATGAAACTGTTGTTCATTTTCTATATATTAATTTCGAAAAACTGAAAGATTATACTCGTAGGGTGGCTTTTATGCAAGATATTTAAGACTCCATATCTTGTTTATCTATGTCATGAAGGGACTTTTTCAAGGTAACATCTCATAAACTGCTGGTCCTATCGAATGGGAATGGAGGATCTAGGCTTTCTGAAAAGTGTCTTGTCTTTTAGTAATACGAAATAAGCTATAAGGTGTCAAAGTTGACCACTTCGAGTACGAACAAATTTTCAAAAAATCGTAACTTCTACAAATGAAGTCCCGTTTCAAAGATTTATAAATTTTTGTAAAGAACTTGATAAGGTGAAGAAAAAGATGGAAAATTTGCTTACTCATCTATGTTTTCTTTTACGGTTAAAAAGATTTTTGCACTTGATTTTGTAAATTTCGTTTTTATCTTGATTTTTTGGTTTTTTCTTAAATAATTTTCGAAATATGGGAGTGTCATTTTTTGTAAAAATAATGCGATGAAAATTTTTTTGAATAATCTCAATTCATCTATCAGTGAAAAATTATCAAAATCATGACTTTAAAATGAGTGCGAAAAAGTGGTGTGATTCTTTCACATTTTCTCAAAATTTATTTAATAAAAAAAATGATGTTCTTACATATTTCAAGCAAAGAAATTTCAATTTGATTGGGAGTTTTAAGATGCAAAATTGGTCGAAAATGGTAAAATTTTAAACAAAATTTCACATTCATCAATGTTGAAAAATAATTGTAATAATTACATATATCATGAATTTCATAAGACATAATATAAAGTACTTTACGTCTCCTATTTGGTTCATATTTGGCATTTGAATGCTTTATAGAACATCATTGACGTATCTATTTTAATTTTTTGAAATTTCAAAAGAATCGCGATTTTATTCACGTTTTTAATTGTGTAAAAATGAAAATATTTTACTTGTTATGCAAATCTAATTATACATATCTTTTGAAATTTAAGTCCGATTTCATTGATTTAAATGTCATTTGAAAGACTATTAACTCCACTTTTAATATCATAATGAATAAGATGAATTTTTGAAAACTTTCTTCCCCTTCGATTTTTTGTTTTCAATTTAAGTTTTTTTTTTTTTTAATTCATTTCTAGTAAATTAGAAAGATTACCATCTTTTTGTCTACCAAAAATTATTTGAAAGCTTCAGCGGGTAAATTTATATAAATTTTTAAATCTAAATAAATTTTTCTCAAAAATTATATACATACACAAAAATCTAAAATTATTTAAGCATATATTATAAAAATTTTTAAGCATGTAAAAAATATAAACCTAATAAATAAAAATAAGGATATTTATCTATCCACTGATATACATATTGTCTACATATTTTTCCAAATGAATTTGTATCTATGCATCATATAGAATTAAGTTCAGTAAAGTGTAATCATAAATGTGTGCTTGTATGCGTGTGGGCATATTATCCAAGTTAATTTTTGCCAAGCGTTTTTTTCTGTTTATTAATTCAGTTCTTATTATTTTGTATTCGCTTCACTTGTTATTACTCCTGTTATTATTATTCTTATTATTAGTATAGTTATTATTATTATTATTATAAATATTATTACTATTATTATTATCTTTATATTATTATTATTATTATTATTAATATTATTATTATTATTATTATTATTATTATTATAATTATTATTAATATTATTATTTCGACATTCGTTTTATCCAGGTGATACCTCATGGAATACTTTTAGTTCGCTGATGGGAGCGGTGCGAAATTTCTTCTCGTCTTATCTTCTTAATTCTGTTATAACTGCCGATATTAAACGATGAATTACATAGGGACTTTCAAATTTCGGAACCAGCTAAGCTGCGAAATTGACGAAATGGACAAATGGTGCTCTTTCACCCAAAAGAGTTCCCAAGGTCTCGGTTTCAATTTTTGAGGCGTAAATTATAATAACACCCCTGATCCTTGGCAGCTTTCACGAGACTCTTTCTTTCGAGACCAAAAATTTATTTTAAAGTTTCTGATTTTTCCTGCGGGTTACGCATTTGTGTTCCAGTGCCAGGTATTACCTCGTCATATAAGTCGTTGGGAAGTCTAAGTTCTCTTCTTTGTGCCAAAAATGCTGCGCTGTACTGCGTGGTATCTGATTTCGCGCTATTAAGTGCCAGTTGAATCTCCGGTGAAACTTCATCCCAGTTCTTCTGATTTGCTATAGCGTACTGTGCGATAATTGTTTTTACTGTGCGATTTACTCGCTCTGTGGCGTTTTTTTGGGGCGTATAAGGGGCTGTTAGTTGGTGCTGCAATCCGATGTCTTTTAAATAGGCTCGAACTGCTAGTCATTACCCATAATAAGTACTTTTGGTGCACCAAAATTTGGCAAAATTCTTACTCTAAAGGCTTTACTAAGCGTCTCTCCATTGGGTCTACGCAGTGGTACCAATACGACTAATTGCAAAACATGTCGGTGGATACAAGCATCATTGAATTTCTGTGTTTTGACCTCGCCAAAGGGCCTACAAAATCTGCGCAAATTATTGCCCAATGTTCCTCAGCAATACGCGAAAGCATGTGTCCTCAGGGGAGTTATTGGTTCGGTTTATACTGCTGGCAGGTTTGACAGTTTCGGACGTACCTCCGAATGTCCCTGAACATTCCGGGCCAGTAATATTGGTTAGTTACCCTTGCAATAGTTTTTTTTTATGCCCAGATGACCTGCTATCGGGGCGTCATGATTTTCTTCTAGTACTCTTTTCCTCTGAAACGATGGTACACATAGTTTCCAGGGCACACACTCTTCATCTTCGTTTGCGGCTGGAAGATGACGATAAAGTTGTCCCTCAACGACTGAAAAATATGGGAATTTCTCAGGTTGCTTCTTCACCTCTCCACATTTATTTATTTACCACTTGAACTTCGGGGAGCTCTCTTAAACAGTTTGGCAACCGTCCACTGGGTCACGTAATAACTCGTCTGCTACGACATTTAGCTTTCCTTGGTGATACATCAAAGTTGTACTGCTGGAGCTCCAGCGCTCATCTGGCTATACGTCCTGAGGGACTTACAATACAGTTTAGCTACTTCAACGGGAGATGATCAGTTACAACCGTAAAATGATAGCCCTACAAGTACGGCCTCAGTTTTCTTATCGCCCATACTTTCGCTAAGCATTCCTTCTCAGTGGATGAATAATTTACTTCTGCAGGATTTAATCGTCTGCTGGCATACGATATCGGTTTTTCCTGGCCATCAAACTCTAGGGTTAACACTGAACCCAAATCGTAGTCACACGCATCGGTTTTAAGAGTGAACTTCCTGCTAAAGTCCGGGCACGTTAATACAGGGGCTTCGGTAAGCATCTTTTTAAAAGTATCGAATGCCTCTTGTTGCTCCTGGTTCCAGCGGAAGTGTTTCCCCTTCTTCAGCAGCGTAGTCAACAGGGACACAATTTGGGTGAATCCCGGGACAAATAGTCTATACCAAGAGGAAATTCCTAGATATCTTCGTAGTTCTCTTACGTTTCTTTGTGGTTGTAGTTCCCTCTTCGTTGATGACGTGACCTAAATATTTTATTTCCTTCTGGAAAAATTAACATTTTTTCATGGTTGATGGTCAGTCGTGCCTCCCGCAGTCTTCTAAATACCTTCTCTAGGGTTGCCATGAATTGCCTACAAAATTGCCCAGTACCATGATTTCAGCTACCGTGAACGCAGTGTACTCTCTGCTACCTCTAGCCCTAGGGATCCTGAATTCCCAAAAAAATCCCAAAAATGGTTTTTTTATATTTTTGGCTATAGAATCTACATTTTTCCGAAGTCCCGTAGATTTTGATTGAAAACTTTTAACAACATATCGAAGATTCTTAAAATATACTCCGCTTGTCGATTCGTGCTTTGGGATTTGAGAAAATATGGTCTAACATCAAAACTTTCATATAAAATGGGTCGAATTCGGGAAGGTGTGTACCATGAATAATTGAGTTATTGGGCTTGTTTTTTATCTTAAGGTCATCTCTGTGAAGTTACCTTTCAGAAAAATGTAAAATTATTATTGGTTGTTAAAGAAAATTTTATTTTAGATAAAAAAGAGTGTAGATACTTTTTCGGCTAAAAAAACACAAAAGTCGTCTTTTTTTGCAATTTTCAAATTCAAAATCGTTTATTTTTGGACTCGGTAAAGATATCGACTGAAAATTTCTTTTATTCAATAGATAATTTTGTTCTTTAACTAGTTAAGAAAAAAACTAATAACTAAACTAACTAACTAAATAACTCGAAAACTATTAGAGATAAATAGGACACGTAAGCATTTCTTTTATAGGTCTTATCAGGGCTTACAACAATATATATAAAAATGTTTGAAATCGGACGAGAAACAAAAATTTGGCAAGTGATTAAAAATTTTCTACGTCAGATGTACCTAACTTTGTGCCCCCTTAGCTCCGCCTCTGAGGGCCTGAGGGGTTTGTTGTGACCCCCTTCCAAACTTAATATTGTACGCTCCCCTGCTACGCCTATACCAAATTTTATAAAAATCCAAACTGCTGATCAGAAGTTACAGATTTATTTCCAAAAAATTTCGATTCTGCCCAACTGAGCACTGTATGGACTTGTTGACGGCTCTATACATCCGTTTTTTAATAGCTCGTCGATTTCCTCGTTGATCAACCTTTGCATTTCGGGATACCGTTGCCTATACCTTTGTTGGACCGGTCTGTCATCTTTGAGAACTATTTTCTCTTTGGCTAGGTTTGTTGGACCTTTGACATGTGTGAATTTGTCTAACTCCTCCTCCAGAAACTTCCTTATAACTTCTTCTTCACTTGGCTTGCTCTCTCGTGTTGCTTCAGCTATATCCTCATTTAAAGCTACCATCACCTGATGTGTAACAGGCCTAAATTTCACCTTCTAGTCACACACACATCCGTCGCTCTCAGAAAATTTAACCCTAGTAGAATATCGTCTAGTATACTAGGCATTAGCCTGTCTCCAAGTTACAGCTTTTATCACCTAACACACCTCTACACTAAGAACCTCCCTCACGTCAACTGCTGCCCTATTTTTTAGACTGATTTTATTCCCCACTGGAATCACCACACTGCATTCTCTTAGCTCCTCTGCCATACTCTCAGTCACATAATTTCTTGAAGCCCCTGCTTCTATAGTCGCCTCTTTTCGTTGGATCCCTAATACAATATTCGCCAGCAACCTTGTCTCGGTCTATCGAAGCGCGCTTACTGATGCAAGGGTGATTTGGAGTTTCCCACATTTCTTCGGCAACACTCCCTCATTCTCATACCTTTTCTAACACACTGCCAACAAAACAACACACTTTCGTTCTGGCAGAATCGATAGCCGTGACCCTCTTGTCCGCATCTTTTGCAGGCATTCGTGGGATTAATGGGCACCTCGTGTTCCACTGAAACTACTTGATACGTCCTGTCATCTCGTTGCTGTGTATGCCGCGTCTTCTGGTGATCATAACTTACTTTGGGGTGGTTTGTGCGGATTTGAAGCAGTTCTTTCAGGGAGTTAAAATCTATTCTCGGATATACATATGATAATCTACCAGGTAATTTATAAATATTCTATCCACTTGTTGCTGTGAGCTATATTCTGTATGTCTCATCATATTTTGAAGCACGATGACAAATTCTTTAAAGCTCTCGTGGCTTTGGCTGCCGTCTGAGAATCTCGTCGTCAAGGCCATCCAAATAGTGAGGGAAAAGAAAGAATTGTAAGAAATCATCATGGAAATCCTTCCAACTTTGCCACTGACGGTTGTTGTTTCTGTACCTCAAAAAAGCCGATTCCTTCAATAGCTCTGGCATCGTCCGTGGTAGCAGACGTTTTATAAATGAAATAGGGTGCTTTCAGCCCTCATAGCGGAATGACCACTTCCTGACGATATCTATGACCGTCGAATATGGTAGTCATGATTGGTTTTGCGCCACATTTTCTTGTTGAAGGGTTTGGTATAACAGGTGGTATTAACACTTGGTACTTCCAGTTGTACCTGTATACCTGACGTTGTGGGTGTGGGACAACGTCCATGTTTGTTTTCCAGGTCTTCCAGCCTGACTAGAACTTTATCCTTGTATTCAGAAGATATAAATGTTGCAAATCTTCTTCTCATCTATTCTACTGTACCATTGACATCTAGGTTGAACTCTTCTAAATACTGCACCGATTCGTCTGCTCGGAGAGTTTAAGGCCAAGATATTCGCACCATGTTTCACTAGTCTCTTTGCACTTTCACTTGATTTTTTCCCAAAAAATTCCTCTCCTACCCGGGTTTGTAGCTGGGGTAAATTCAGTCGTGTCCAAGGTTGAAATCGTTGGAGGTTAGCTGATAGTTTGTTTAGGCACCAACTAACCATTCAAGTCCTCAGCACTGCTGCCTGCCATTTTGACCTTAAAGTGCTCTGTATTTATTTGGTTCGTGCGAGACTCTGTGGAACTCTAGGATCGAAGATAATACACATGATCCGAACAATCATATTGTGGACCAGTACGCACCATGTAACAAAATGTTCAGGTCATGTGCCTTACAACCAATCCACCACATCCGCCACCTGGGGACGGTATAAATTCAGCAAAAGACTCCACATGGAGTAATTAAAATTATTTTTTAATATACCTTATCAACAGTAGCAACTATTTATGAAAATATTAAAAAAAAAATCTTATTAATAAGAAAAATCACCCATAAATTTGAAATACTTAATCAAAAAGGAATCATAGTTCAAAAATGATGAGAAATCACTTCAAAACATTGGGTAACTTTTCATACGAAATATAGCCCTTATTATTATGGAAACTTTTGAGCAATTTTTCATTGAGTAATTTTGTATAATTTACAAATTATTTACATTATTTACAAATTTATTGAAAAACTAATAAGAACGAAAAAAATATGTTTCAAAATTATAAAAAAATAACTCCATTCTGGCGTTATTTTTTGCAGCATTAGCCTTTTTCAACTTTTTAAAGTTCAATTTAGCCTATTTTTTTCTGATCTCCTGGCAACACTGTTCAGGAAATGTTTTTTACTGTAACACAAAATCACTGAAACAAATTATCTTGTCTCGTTAAACAAACAATTTACAATACTTTATAATATTCTGATTTAAATAGAAATCTTTTATCCCGGTAAGCTAGTTTCGATTCCTGTTAGAGACTTTTGTCTGTTTAGCATACAACGGGCTAATAGTATATGTTACTCTTATATCTCAATTAGATTAAAGCATAACTTGTAATTGCATTGTAATATAATTTAAATAAAAATAAATAAAATATAAACCATTTTTATATAGTTTTTTTTTAGAATTTAATATATTTACTCTATTTGTCTTACTTAATAACATATAGGGAAAAATAGGTTACGGGTTTCATTTCCCGAAAAGTTGTAAGTTAATAAATGATGTTTACACAGAACACCACGGTATGACGCTGAAGAGTGCCTCTGACAATCGTGCGGTCTAGAAAATCCATTCCATTCTGCCGAGTGTCCAATAAAACTTTTACAATATATTCTTCTACAATTATTCAATGAACTTAAGCCGCAATTACAAAAATTCCAAAGAACTATAGAAAAAAAAGTTCAACAAAAAAAAAAACTATAAACAAATTAACCCATAAAAGTGTTACTTGAGTCCACTGTTAAGTATTTCTAAAAATAGAATACAAACAGAAGGAACAAATCAAATAACAACAACATTGTTCTTTGCTACTTAATAAGTGGCTAAACAATAACAATATACATTGCTTAATTTACTACCCAACAGATAGCTTTAAGCATATAAGCAATAATAATTGAAAAAGGAGAATACAAAATAATTGTAAAAGGAAAAGTAGTTCGTTAAATAGATGATGTTTACACAGAACACCAGGATGGGACGCTGAAGAGTGCTAATGACGGTCGTGGCGGACTAGAAAATGCATTCCATTCTGCCGAGTGTATAATAAAACTTTTATAATATATTCTCCTACAGTTATTCAATAAAATTAAACCGAAAATACAAAAATTCTAAAAAACTATATAAAATAGAAACCTAAAAATTTTATATGAACCTTTTTTTTTCAATTAAAGTACCAATAATGCCGATATTTTTCGAAAAATGTGCAGATTTTTCTTCAAAATTATTGTTTCAACTCTACACTTAATTAAAATCATTTTAACAATATTTTGAATGAAGAAAATACAAAACAAATATTGTGAAATACATACATATCTCTCATAAGCAAAGCCTGTAAGCTGATTCGTTACATTTACGATAGAGTAGTGGAGGCTTAAGAAATGAAATTACCTTTTTTAATTTTCTCAAATCATTTAATTCTTTATAGCAGCTTCAACTTTTACTTCATTTTTTCAGCAATAGAGCCTTTTGTAGCTTCGGTTCTGTCAATAGCACTATCAATTAAACTGACTTAAGTGTTTAAAGAATCGAAACTCTCTAATTTTGTAATAGTTTTACCAAGAATTCCATAGTTTTAAGAATAATGCGAGATGGTAATTTTAATATTTTTTGATGTTAGCACTCGTTTAGCTTTATTTATAGCTAATGTGTCGTTATCATTTATGCGTCCACAGCGTAAATCTATTTAACTATTTTGAAATCATCAAAATAGTTAATGTTTTTTTTCAATTTTTATTTTGCAGTATTAGTAAAAAACATTTTTTTTTGCTGCTATTAAGGTTGTGATCCAAAACTCCAACACTTATATTTACAATATATCGGACGATAATGTTTGTGATTTCATTCATGCTTATGCATATAAATTTGTGTTTTAAAAATTATTTAATTTCTTCAAGTTTTATATGGTACAGTTTTTTCATATAATTATTTCTAAGCTTAGATTCAGATGAAATGATTTCATTTGTGTAGAATTTTAAGAAATTCAATAAAATCTGATTGGACAATTTAAAAAAAAAAATGTCTGCAGATATAAAGACTTCACGTAAGTCCAAGTTGAAGTTTTTTGCGCATGTATGCTTTGCAATGATTGTGGCGCTTCCTGATTGCATTTCGATATCAATTCTTGGCGTTATTTTCTATTTAGGTGCTGATGTACAAGAAACTTCTTTTCATAATTTACTGCCAGTGTTAAAATTTCCTTTAAACTTCAACACAATTAAGTTTTTGACGTTATTACTTCGGTATTTCATCCTAAATAATGTAATATTAATGACAAATGAAAGGAATTTTTAAATTGTATAATTTTCTTGGCAATTGGTAGAACTAATTATTCACTCATGAGCTACAAAAATTTAGTATAAGTCAAGTTTCAACCTTGCCACACATAGCCCCTAGAAGTCTTTGGTGATGTAAAGGTCAAGAATTTCTCATAGAAAATATAATAGAAAAAATAAATCGTCAATAATTCCGTGTATTTCTTAATCCTTGGACTAGATATTGTGTAGAAAGTGAAATGAAATAATTCCAAAGAGTTGAAAATAGACACTATTTTTTTTTTAGCAAAAAAGTAAACAAAAATGAAAATTTTTATTCGGACGTATATTATAAGGTTGGTATAGTCATCAAGCTTTCCATAACTTGAAGTACTTATTAACAACTATAGCTTTATTTCAAATATATACTAATTTACAATGCTGTACAGATTGTAACGTTATCTACTTAGCGAGGTTCTTTAAAGTCTTTACGGGGAATGTTACACCTGGTATATAGTAAAGTAAAATGACATAATTGGAGACAATTATAAACCATAATTCTGAAAATAACTTTAGACTTATGTATCTTTTATAGATTTTAGTGAAAGCACTCGTAGATGTGTACGTAAATTTCCGCAATATACAACACGCTTGCCTGATAATACCTTAAATTATGAAGCTACATTTTACGAAAGAAACATTTAATTACAGTTTTTTTATTTTATTTATTTTGATAAAGTTTTGAAAGAGTAGATTAATGGTTAAAAGCTTAAAGAACTAAAGATTATTTCTTTTGTGGAACTAATTGTCTTTCTGCTCTTAATGAGTTATTCAGTCGAGGTATTTTAGAAAGAGTCTTTTTTTCAAAATATAGACACTGAGTACTTTCGCAAGTTTTATCATGATAGCTCCTTATGAATTGCTCTAAAACTCTTAGAGTGAACAACTGTAGGAGAGCATCATTGCCTACAAAAAAAGTTTTACTGTACCACAAAAGAATTTGGCATATCTAGGCTGTAAATGCGGATGATAACCACATAAGTCTGAATTATTTTTTTAGTGTCAGAGATAAATGCTAACTAGTACTTTGCACCCTAATTGTTTACAATTGATATGATTTTTCAGAACAAAATCCTATAGAATCTAGACCATTTCCGTAATTAAGTTAATTTTTCATTTTAATGTAGCGTAAAACCCTACTGCCTTCCACTCAAAATCATCATTTATTGTACTGTATCTACCTTATGTGGTTAGATCGACTTTCATTCTTGTGCAATATTTTATAAATTTAACATCTGTCAAATGCTAATTTCTTTTTTTTTCAAACTATTTAAAATAATAAACAAAATAAATACATAAAACAAAAATCCTTGAAAGAAGTCAATGTATTATGTTTACAAAAACAATCATAATGTAATGTAAAAATATATTGTGGTTGTATTTGACCAAAACAAGAGCTAAATCTGTACATTTGTCGAAGTATTCTCTAAGAATATTTTGGTTGTTTCTGGACAATTATCGTACTTGCGCTTTAGTCGTACTTACATTAGAAGACATTGTTGTTGCACACCTCTTATTCAAATTTTAAAAGCTTGTTAGCAGATTAGTTGACTTCAAATTTACACTTCAAAGACTTGACTCTGTGGCTTCAACACAAATGACGTACAATTTTTGAGATGCGGCGGGAATGGATAATTGTTAGTACGTAAATGTTTAAAGAAATAAATGAGAAGGGAAAGAAAAATGGTGGTGACAAAGTCAATGTTAATAAGGACTAGGTTGATTATCAAATTCAAGTTAAAGAAGAACAACAAACATTCTTAAAGCACTCAAAAGCTAACAATGAAAATCAATTTAACTTTTGTTTAAGTTTTTTTTCAATCTTGTTTTATTTTTGTTTTTGCATTTTATTTTACCTTAAAAGAGATGTTTGCCAGTAAAAGTTTATAAGCAAAACCATAAAAAACACGAAACGAAGCTTTGAATTAATTAATTTTCTGTGTTTTGACGCCTTAGTAGTTGAGAGATTCTATGAACAAAAAACAAACTCAGATTTGCAAAACTTTTTTGTGTAAATTTGAATTGTTAGTCAAGAATAAAGTTAATAAAATTAGCTGATTTTAATCTTTCTTCTCAATTGTCTTCTACTCAGTGATACTACACACATTAACTGATTTAAAATCAAATGTTTTCGACATGATTCCTAGTTAGTTGATTATACAGTTACTACAAAAAAGTTTATATGTGAATATAAGGGTATCTAGTTATTCGAGTTTTCACATTAATCGGTAAATAACTTATTAATGACAAATTACTCGATTAACCCAATAGACTTAGTAATACATGCAAAACATATAAATAATACTTATTACAGTATATAATATATTGAACTAGTGATTTAGAAACATAATGTAGATTAAATTCTTTCACAAAATGTTCATCTTATCAGTGGGTACTTGTATAAAAAATTTAATTTTTTTTACCTAATACTACAAAATATTCGTCTATTCAGCTTTATTTGATATTTCAATATTTTTAATGCAACTCCATTTTACGTGTGAGAATGATTTTTTTGTCATAAAATTCAAAATTTATGTTGGAATTTTTAAGTACATTTAGTTGTTGTATCCCAATAAAAAATAAAAAAAAGAATATTCAATGAAGTCAATAAGATCATAAACTTATGATCCAGAAGTAGAGAAAATTCGAATCATTTTTAATGAATTAACATAGGCTTATCAATGAAAGACATTCTCTGTTTTGATACCTATTCACTAAGAAGGAATTCAATTGCAAAATTCAAAGCAATATCCAAATTCTTTTTTATTAGTTGTAATTTTCATATAAACCAATATATTTTTTTTATAAAAAAATATATGCATAACATTATTATTAATTTGTTTCTTTTTAGTAACAAGTATTTGCAAAAATAACAATCGAATCTCAACGTTTTGTATCAGAAAAATACATTTGAATCTCTTTTTAATAATACCTTAAGATGCCTTTGTATTACTTCTTAGGCACAATAAAACATACACTTATTGTACTGAAAAAGTACATTTATAAAAATTATTTTTACTTTTGCAGGAATAAAACAGACATTTGACAAAATTTATCATAAAAATAAAAAAACTGTTCTAAATTGATAACCCCAGAAAACTAAATTAATCGGTTATTCGACACAAATTAATCGCTCTATTCGTTGATCGAAAATAGACAATTTCGAATTATTCGAATAGTTAATCCAACAAAATTAATCGGATAACCGAATGACGGTTAATCGAATGGATACACCAGTGAATAGACAAAATGAGGAATAGTTTCATAGAAACTATTAGATGCAAACAATATATTACTGATTTTTGAGAAAAATAAAACTACATAAAATTAACTTAAAAAACGTTAATACATATATAATAATACATTCAACTTATTAATTTCAGAAGAATTTTGATTATAAAAATCTAATTTAAATTTTAAATTCGCCTACATATATTTTGACATCGGTTAGAGATTTTAAGCTACATATATTATTAAGAAAAAATTTTCAATAAGTACATACATATATATATATAGTTAAAAATTCCCTTCATTCCCACACTTTCTTCATCAACTGACTGTACATAGACATACCACTTAATTACATAATTGTGGTGGCGTGGTTAAAAAGTTCTTAATTTTTTTTTTTTTTTTCATTAGCAATTGATATATTTTTAGAATTTGCTAAATATTTGAGGGGTTGATGAGGCTGTTGTTGTTTAATATGCAGATTGATTACATAAACGGGTTAAGTGGTTAATTTAATAGCTGGTACTTAAAATGTCAAAACTTTTCCATGATATTTTTATTGTCGTTGTTATTATTCATCGAAATGTGATTAATTATAAATTGTTGCTAAAGTATACATTTTAAAAGTAAAATTATATTTAAGCAAATTGCTTGAGTTTTTTACTAGAAACATAAGTTCAATTAAAAAAGTTTTTGGCAAAACAGTTATTTAAAATTTTGTTTAATTCAAGTCGTGGTCATTTAAAGTTTTTAATTGTTTTTTATCAACAGTTTCTAAATTAGTCACCTGCTACAAGTTGCTAAGTTTAAATTAAGTGATTTAGATCAAGTGTATTAAAAAAAAAAAGAAAAAAAAAATAAATACACAAATAAATTAAATAAATGCCGCAAATATTGCGATTATGTCAAATCGAATTAGTATTATTTCTTCTTTTTCAGGAACAGTTATTGCACATTTAATTTAAGCTCATGTTAAGACTTATTAATAACCAGAAAATTATAAAGAAATAATAACCAGAAAATTATACTGAAAAAAAATAATAATTGTAAAATGTACAGTAATGTAATTCCGTATGTTTTTTTGTATGGATAAGAAATGGGCCCAGTAAAATGGGTATTGACTAAAGTGGTCGATTTTTCTACTTTTTGAAGAATTCGGTTTCCGAATAGTTGGAGTTTTCGAAAAAACGGTTTCTGGTTTTGAAATGTGACTATAGTTTTAAAATTCCTGTTCACAAACAAGAATTTTCAGTTTTCAAAATGAAAACCTAGTATATAGATGGTCATAAAAGTTGTGATTATTATAAAAAGACATTTTAATTGAAAATAAATAATAAGATAATATAAAAAATATTATTGTGGAATAAACTAAGTTTGCGTAGATACATACATACATATTTGAAATCTTTTAGCGCCAAGGCGTGAAAGTGTAGTTATGGGTAAAATTCTTAATCGAATTTCTGCCTCAAGATAAAAACTTTGTGATAATTTTTGCTAGAAATAATTTAATTTTTAAATTAAAAGGTATAAAAAAGAACTTCTTAAATTTGGTTTAACTTTAACTTTGTTTGGCAATTTTTCCTCACAAAAGAAGAAAGTATTGGGACAATAGCCCTAAAGTCAAGGTGCCTGAAAATTTCGACAGTCCCAGTACTAATGACAAAAAGTTTCAACTTCTATTTGAAGATGAATAAAAAGCAGTTGCTATTAAAGAAAAAATTCCACCTACTGTTTTTCAGCTGTGATCGGATTAATTGGGGAAAAATATACTTTTAAAAGTCTGTTGGTATGAAAATTGTATCAAACTCGCTATCACTGTATAATGAAGCTTTGAGTGTTCTCAAGGAAAAAAAAAATACAGTATTATACGCATGAGTTAAGGGATGCAAAAACTTTTAAATTGGTTTTATTTGGCCTACCAAAACTGGTCACAAAGTCAATTGGCAAAGAATTTGTCAGTTTGTCAGCTCGCACAATACAATCCCGATAAGCATTAGTTCCTTATTGAAACAAGGAGATCCACTGTCAACAGTCAACATGTTTCAAAAAGAGAGGTTATGAAAATAAGATATTTCTGTAATATTTCTATGTATTTGAGAAAAGCCCTAAAGGGCAACAAAGGTTCCACACAACTCTCTAAGTGTAAATGAATGGTGTTAAAACTTGTAACCGTATTGTAGTGTATTCAGCATGCGCACGAAATCACCACTATGCAGTTTTTTCACTAAACAAAGGCCATAGTGTCGGTAGTATAATTAATAAGTGCTACAGCTGCATACAGAAGATCTTAAAGAACGTGAACCATGGAGCTGGTGACCCAAAGTGCTTAAGTCATCAAATATACTTTGAAATCCGCCATCGAGTGACATCTAGATCTAAGGTGACCAACAGAAAATCTTTTCCGTATTGTAACCAAGATGATCATGATTGTCCTGATATTCCAAGACAAAAACCCCAAAATAATACACGCAATTTCCATGCAAATGGTATTTTGTATTAAGTAGCTAAAAACAAAAGCTATGGAAAGAACAATAACGATATTTCAAAAAAAAGGCTAATGCTAATAATTTTTGACGCTGTCGATGATTTTCAAGGATATTAGAATATGTACGACAAGCTACGAGTTTTGGATATTATGCTTCAACATACCATATAATTCAACCGGTGACACAATGTTCATGGAATGCTCAAGACAAAACCACTGAGACAGCAGCTGCCCAGCTAATATATGTTTTACACGAAAATCGTTATTCTCCTTTTAAATAAGATTTTTTGAAACCATACCACAAATTTCCACTTGGAGACTATAAAATTTATAGAGAAGATAAATTAAGTAATATTAAATATATGTTGTTACCAAAAATAAAAACAAGTAATGATGAAAGTTTTCCAGTACAAGTTATTATGATTAATAGAAGGCCAGTTATATTTACATCAGCGTATAGTCCAGTGCAATTTCAAAGCTGATTTGGATACATTAACTTCATCTTCAAACGACTATTTTATTTTCGGTGATCACAATGCCCAATATATACATTAAACTGTATGTCAGATAATTTGGCTGGTATAGAGCTCTATTGCCACTGCCTTCTGTTCAACTAAACATATATTATCCAAATGAATATACTAGTTTTCGACAAAATATTATCCCTATTTAACCGTCTATAATATATATTCTTTTATATAACTCGTGCCTCCATTTTTCAAACCTTGAGACACATCCAAATGTTTTACAGTCGGACCATGTACCTATATCTTGTGTTATATCTGGAGAAGTTCAAAATATGACATATTCCTTTGCATTATCGCGCGGACTGGTCAGCAATCAGAAACTGGGTGGAAAATGAAATTACTTGTCAGAAAATTGGACAACCTGTTCCTAATTCAGGTAAATTAATAAATATCTAGAATTAAACAAACGTTTAACAAAATACCTGTCGGTCATAAAAATTCTTGGCAATGAGAAATCTCTGGTATTAGTAAAATGTTATTTAATCAGAGAAATAAATAAAAATTTCAAAGATGTAAATTATAAAATCAATTGAAAAGTATTTTGAAGCTATTAAATAAACTAATTGATTTCCACCTTAATTTTGACCAGGATTCTTGGTTAAAACTTATTCAAATTTGCTCTCGGGCACTAAAAAGTTTTAGAGAGTAACAAGAGCTCTTAAAATAAACAAGGCTAACTCAACTTTAAATAATTATTCAGCTATGGACACAGCTGTCACTAAATTTGTTCATGATCTTAAAGATAAAATTCTTGACAGATCAAACGTGAAAATTACTAACTTAGCTAAAGTTAAATCATTTGTACTTTTATTGAAGAACTATAAAGCCCCTAGTTTAGACGGCATTTATAGCATTGTCTTTGGAAACATGCCCGATTATATTTTTGAAATCTTAAGTAAATTTTTCAATTCTTATTTAATACTTTCCTACAATTTTTAAGAATTCAAAAGTCTTCCCAATTTCCAAGCCAGGAAAGGAACCTAAACTGCATTCCAGCTATAGACCAATTAGCATACTAAGCCTAATGCTTTTGAAAAAAATATGAAATAAGAGAATTTTCGATTTTTCTAGTCTAAATAATATTTTAACCCTCAACAATTTGGTTTCTGGAAGGAGCTCTCTACTGTTTTCTTGAAGCAAAGAAAAGAAATCATAAGAGCTCTGGAGTTATTTTTCTTGACATTGGAAAAGCCTTCGATTCAATATGGCATGATGGCCTAATTTTTAAACATAATTCATTCAATTATTCAATTATCAATTAGATCAGCGCTCATTTATTGTATCTTTATCACGCTTTCTAGTAATAGGTAAATACCTGCGGTTCAAGGGTATTATCACCTAAAGACTAGTGTATATATATATATATATATATATATATATATAACTCTGTCTTTTATTGAAAAATGCAGACCGTCTAAACAATCCCCAGGGCTCTTTTTTACTTAAAGAGTGATAATTTGTAGTTGTTTTTAAGATTTTTTATAACGCTTAAGTATAGACAAAGTTTTTTTAGTCACCTTTTCCCTAATATTGTGATATTAGTAGTTTCCTTATTTAATTATTTAGATATTAATTATTGTAATGTTTTAAGTGAATCCTCATAACATTGTAATTAATTATTTTATAAAGGTTTAAATAAAGTTAAATTAATTAACAAAATACCCGAATTTTTGCTAATTTTCATCACATCTTGCTGTCTTTTTGCGAACTAGCCATTTTTCTAGAAGCATTTTAAATTTGTATATATTTAACTTTTTTTATTTGAACTGTTTTTAAATTAACTAAGTAAAGTGCTATTACATATATTGACTTTATGCAATTTCTAAAATATTTAAATTGTTAAATTTTACAGGTGTTGCTAGAGAAAAAACTAATTCCATTTATATGCGTAGTTTATTCAAGATAATTATTATTGTGATTTAGTTTACACATAGAATTAATTTCAATTTATCCTTATACATTAATTATAAAACATAACAAGGAATTATATTTATAAATATCAGTTAACAAATTTTTCCTAAGTTTCCACTAAAATATTAGTATTTATTACATATGTAGATATTTTGAAATAAAATATTTCTTTTTTTTTAACCGATTTATTCGGCATTCGAAAAATGAACGTTTTGCAAAAACCGACATCACAAAAACCGAAAAAACCGATTCGAAAACCGAGGCGATCACCCTAGTATTTACCCGAAAAAATGGTATAAACTATTTTGTATAAAATTTGACGAATAGCTGCATTATGCATCAAAAGAATTAGTTTATATATATTTATATATATATATATATATATATATATATATATATATATATATATGTAAATATATATAAACTAACTTCCATATATGTATAAATATATATATATATATATATATATAAACTAATTCCCATGTTATTCTCATTTAGTTTTAGTTTTTATATGAATAAATATAAATAGAGAAAAGATTTGGTTATACTCGATGATATTTAAGCAATCTTATATTGCATTTGAACCACTTATGGTGGTACAAATGAATATGTAAATATTATTGTATATATATATATATATATATATATATATATATATATATAAATAATAAAAATTTTTATTGATATATGATAAGATGGAATAATAATATGATTGGATAACTATATGATCAAATGCAATATAAGTTAGGTTATATATATATATATATATATATATATATATATATATATATATATATAGATTTGGTTACAAATGAATATGTAAATATTTTTTATGTATATATGTAAATATTTTGTATATATATATATATATATATATATATATATATATATATTAAAAACAAACAAGTTTTTAAATTTTCCACTAAGAAGTATTGTATATATAATATAGGATAAGTATTGTATTTATTTGTAACATTTTATTCTTATAGGAATAATAATATTAATATGGTTTAAAAACAGAATATTACTTAAGAACAAGGAAACATACTGCAAATATTTAATGGATGTAGAAGTAATAATATTTTTCATATTAACAAAATTTTTTTTCTGGTAAAAATATTTTAAAACATATAATTTTTGGAGTCAATCATATTAAAATTTTTATTGAGTGTAAACATTAAATGACAAAATTTAATCAAAATCATTCTTATCAGGAACACAGAGTTATTAAAGTTCAATAAAATTAACAATGAGAACATAATATTGTTTGTAGTGGTAATGCTGTAACCATGTTTTTTCTCTGCGTGTACGCAAATGCCATATAAATGTCAGTTTAAATAACGTGTTTGACATAAATTAGTTTCATACTTCTTAATTTTACCAGAATTGGTCTGTAAATGACTGCAGGTTCAATATAGAAACATCCTTCAGGAATATCTTTCGTTTTGACCAGGATTACGTTTAGGTGCGATCGGTAACTTTATTTCTTTTCTTTTTTATTTATTTATTAAATCTATGGACAGAATCTTTACAGACAGAAAATACAAAATTTTTACAAATTATATGTACATCATTAAATTCTTTAGCCCATCATTTAAGAAACCCAAGAAGATTCAGGAATTCATTTACGGACTCCTGATCGTATTCCTCAAGATGGAAACATCCATAAGAACCAGGTTTTCTCGAGTAGTGCATATGTTTGCATATTTTGATATTAAGGTCCATTAAGTTCTCTTTACATCATATAAAAAAGCTATCTAAATCCATTTGTAAAAATGATTGATTAAGTGGACTACTTGAGCTTAAAAAATTTTAACGTCGTCTGCATACATTATTAAGTTGGCAAATATAGTGATTTTTGTTTATATTTAACAGATTTTCTTTGTAAAACAGCATTCTATTTTTATATATTCTGGTTGCTGTTACTGTATAACTAATTATGTAATGCTTATTGTAAATACTAGGGTGTTGATTCGAATAATATCTGTTAGAATTATTCGAAAAATTATTACAAATAATTATTTGAAGAATTTAAAAATGATATATTTCGAATAACAAATAATTCGAATATTTTTATATCGGATATTTGAACAAAACTAATAACCTAAATTTTTGCAATTGAAGAGATTTTATTCGAGAATTTATAAAAAAAAAATATAAACATTTTTCCTAGTGTTAAATTTAAATAAATTCACTTTTGGCAATTTTGCCAATGCAAATTTGAACTTTTTCAAAATCAAATTTTATAAAAACAAAGCAATAAAATCGACTTAAACCTACTCATTTAAATTTTGTTCTTTTTTATGTTAATTAAGAGAGACTTTAATTATTATAAAGTATATTATAAAGTAGCCTCCTTCCATACGGATATAGCTTTTATTTGGTCCTCACTTATATACATTTATGTTGTACTTGTATTTCTGACGTGTTATTCGCAAATTTTTTAATTATTATTTTTATTTTATAAGCATAAAAATGTATAACTAATGCATAATACATAATCAGAGGGAGAGTGGACAACATGGATAAATATTTTGGCAAATATTCAGTAAAATCAACGGAAGATAACCTTTCTGTCCGCAGCTAAGAAGTTCGTAACAAGAGTGAAAGAATTAAGCATAAATGCAATTATTTTATATGTCCTAGAAGCAGGCCAACACGTGCCGAATATTCTGAAGATATTATGAAATACAATTTTTGTTACATTTATTATAAGTTAGTGCACCTACATAGGAAAAATTAAATTTCGTATTCTATTACTAAATTTATAAAGTCAAATATTTTTTTAGATAAAATCAAATGTAAATCAAATTTCAAATTCGAAAATGTTTTATTGAAAAAATATATTTTTTTTTATTAAAATATTTTTGCAATTTACTAATTTAAATATTTAAAAATTGTAATTAATTTCAATAAGTTTTTTAATAAAGCAATACAAATAATATGTAGTTTCTTATAGATTATAGATTTTTATTTTTAAATCAATAAATTGTTTGTTAAGAATGCATTTTTAAGCAATATAACAAAAAATATTGTTTATTACAATTGTCGTATTTTTAACAAATGTATATTGCGCAAAATAATATAATATTTCTGATATAATTCAAACTTTTTTAAAAATGCACCTCTCATCAAAATGATTATATCAATTAATAAAAACTGTAAAAAATTAAAACAGAAAAATTTTTCCAATTAAAGAATTCATCAAATCAATCAAGTATATGAATGTATGAATTAAAAATTAAGTGAAAAATAAAATTTTACTTAAGTTTTATCTTTATTTTATATTTGTGAAATAAAACTATATATATATATATATATATATATATATAAATTTAAGTAAGTTACATTTAATGTGGTAGAAAGTAATAATTCATAGACCTGTTAGCTTATGAAATTTTTACTTTGAATGCATTTTTTTTTTTTGTATGACAACAATGTCATTTTCTCTAAGCCCAAATAAAGCAATAAACGATAAAGTATCATTAATGGTATCATATTTTTTTAAATTATTCGATAAAATATAGAAATTATTTTTTCCTTACTATAAATCTTCAAACATTTTCAGGAAAATAAAAAAAAAAAAATATTTTATTTGGTGTATTACATGAAAATTTTCCGGTTAATTGCAAAAAATAAAAGAGGATAATATAATGGAATCAATATTAGCTTAGATTTTAAGGGGGACTATGTTCAGTTTACTGAAGTTTCGTGTTACATATAAAATTATTTGGAGCAGGTTGTACTTTGGTTTATTATTACCTTGTTTTATTTTTTGACAAAATAGTTAGAATGTTATATATTCAACTAATCTTGGTATGTATATAATCAGGAATATATTGCTAATCATTACTAATATTGTTATTTTCAAAAATTATGAAATCTTGGGAATTTGAGCGTAACTCCCCGTAGAATCGTTCACAGGATTGTAAAAGATTGTAAAAGAAGAAACATAAATAAATACAAATTAATGTAATTAGGGAATGTCTTTATGAAAATAAAGACAACTTACCTTATGAAGTCCTCAAATATTTTATAATTATATTTTTATTTTTACTGCAATTGTCAAAATATGCAAAATTGTTTTTTTTTATATTTTTTCATTCAATAAAGCCAAATATTAAAATCAATAATTTTTTAAAGATGATTTGCCTAAAAAAATTCTAGTCATATTTTTTATGTAATAATTATACAAAATAAAATATAAAAACAAAATATTTTAATTGTATTCTATATAATGATTTCCATAAATTGTACTATACATACCCATGTATACTTATACCTTTGAATACAAAAACTTTTCTATGTTTTTTTTTTTTCGGAATATATCAAAGCTAAAAATACTATTAACAAGCATCTAAATTTTGAAGTTAGTATGACAACTGAAATTTAGAATATGCTATTTTAAAATGAAAAACATACCCAGGTATGCGGTTGCAAACATAAGGTTTAAGTATTTTTCCCAATAAATAGCTAATGAAGATTAATTAATTAATTTATGAAAAAATTATGTTAGGTCATAAGAATATGAATTTGATTCATACTATGATAAATTTTGATCTCGTTATGATCATTTTTATGATAAAACAGATCATAGTAGATCATAATATAATAAAGTTGGATCATTAAATTGCGTCTGAAAATTAGCGATGTTTATGTTATATTATATATCTGAAATTAAGCTACATACTAAATAAAAGATTAGTACATTTTAATATTTGATTCTTATTTATTTTATTTATTATTTTTTTATTTTTTAATTTTTTTTTTATTTTTTACTTTTTGCTATAATAGCACTTATCGTCTATTTCCGAAAATCTAACCATATAAAATTATATTTATTAGATTTATTATTCTTTTATTTCTATCAATAAAAGTTTTTCTTTAAAAAATAACATAAATAATATTAACCAGCTTATGATTTAAATATTTTGTTTGTTCAATTTCTAGTTTTTACGTTTGTTTTCAGAATCTTTCAAAGAATATCGGCAGACTTTTGGCAAAATATCTTAAGTCGAGATAAGGTCATTTAAAGTTTTTTTTTTTTAATAATAAAATAATAATGCACCGTACACATCGTTCTATATATTCCTTTGAAGCTCACAAAAATATTACTTATATGTATATATATATATAAATCAAAGTTGAAATTTCTTAAATATTGCAAACTATAAATAAAGCAATACATTTTAATCTTATTACATCTTTGCATCTATATCTATAAACGTATATATGTATATAAAAATGAATCTGTGTTTTTTTGTTGGTTTGTTCGTTTGGCCTACACCGATTTTCATGAAATCTTCACAGTATCATTCTGTGATACCCAAAAGTAAAATAGGCTACCTTGTTTTTCGAAAGGAGTAGGGCGAGTGATAAACCCATGTAAAGCAAATCTTTAATATTACATATCTAAAGAACTACAGCAGAGAAATTCGTAAGATTTGGTAAGAATAATTTTTCTCATTAAGATTCCCAATGAAATTCGGGCGGGTAGGTCTTGGGGTAGTAATATCAATTAATATATATCTAAAGACCTGTAGCTGTGAAAGTCTTAACATTTTGTTGAGATAGTTTTCTTACCAAGACACATAATTGAGATGATGATAGGGTGAACTTGTATAAGGGGAGTGGAAGCCCCCATACAAAGTAAATCTTAATTATTGCATATATAATGAACTACTGCAGAGGAATTCTTAAGATTTGGTGGGAATAATTTTCTTATGTAGGTCTATAACTGAGATGATGGTAGGGCAAACGAGCCTAGGGGTAATTGTAGCCACGATTTTCTTGAAAGTCTGTAATCTCCAAAAGTAAAATAGTCCACTTAATAGTAACTTAAATATATGTTTTATAATTATCCAAATTTTATTTGGATTTTATAGAAAACTAAACCGCTAGACTGATTGTCTTGAAATTTTCACAGTATCATTCTGGGGACTTCGGAATTAAAATAGACTATTTTTTTTTATATGGCAGAAAATATTAATTATCGCATAATTTAAGACTATTTCCGCAAAAGATTTACAATTTTGAGAAAATATCTTCCATATCATCATATCATCCTTTCTATATATATAGTATAGTATCCCCCATACGAAGAAAATACTTATTATCAGATAACTTAAATACTCTTACAGCAAAAGTTTTAAAATTTTACGGAAATATCTCTCTAATCAGCCTTCAAATTTGGAATGAAAATTAGGCTGATAGGACCAGAGGAAATGCTATCCCCCATGCAACGAAAATATTAAATATCGTACCATATATCTTAAGAATAATTACAGCAAAACTTATAAAATTTTGTAGGAATAACTTTCTCATCAACCTCCATAATATAAGAGAAAAATGGGATTGACAGGACCAGGAAAAATAGTAAAACCCCGTCCCCTCCCCCCCCCCCCATGCAAAGCAAAAATTCTTAATGACATATCTAAAGGACTATTATTGTTATATTTTTTAAATATTGTGGGAACTATTTTCTTATCATATTGCAATGATGGAAACAAAATAGGACGGATAGAGCCACGGAGAGGTGTAGCGAAACCCATCGGGATATAAATTAATACAATAATAAAGGTATTTTCAATTTGTGTACATTCCCCTTTTACTTGTTAAAAATGTACACCTCGTATAGAAAAAATTATTTCGCAAAACTTTAAGCAAGCCCTTTTTAATGTTCAGATTCATTTAACCACCCGCTAGTTTTTAAGAGCTTAAACTTAAGGCTGTATTTGACCTTTTTTCTTATTTTTTACTTGTTTTATATGCAAGCGTTATAAATTATGTTACCAGAAAAAAATAAATAACTTAAAAGTAAAAGAAGAGAAGAAACAATAGACCAAAAAATTAGTAAAAAACCAAGTCTCTGATACATTGCTTGAGGCATTAAAAACTGAAACTAAAATAAAAAATACATATTAAGAGAAAAAATTTTATTAGAACTTAATGCCATAATTTATTCAAAATTGTATAGAAATTAAAAGAGAAATATTATTTAAAATTATGAAGAGCAGAAACATTTTAATGGAAATTTAATTTGGTAAAAACAGGCAATTTATTACCATACAAAAATAAAATTTTATAAAATCAGATATTTTCTTTACTCGCACAAACTTTTCTTATATTATAACGTTGCTTAAGAAATGGAAATTAAAAACTTACATTACTTGGATGACATTATTCTCCAATTGTTATAATTTATACTGTTGTCTATAAAATATTTTTAATTTTTATGTTTCATCATTTAAAAAATATTACAAAGTTAATCAACAATTTGCCAGATTTATGTATGTTATAGGGTAAGAAATATATGTATATGAAAAAAAGGAAATTTATTCTTGTTAAAATACATAATTACTACGAACCTTTTTCGGGAAAATTCTGTTTTTCCTTTAAACCAATTTACATAAATTTTAAATATTTAAAAACGTATTTTCAACGCTATTAATATTTTTTCTTTTCGTTTGTGTAAGTAAGAAAATGTCATAATTTAATATACTAAATTAAATCTTAATTGTCGTACATTTATAATTTTGAAAAGAAAAGTTGGCATAGACATTAAATAGCAGCTGATTAAAGAAAAACAATGAATAAAAATTTTGTTTTGTTTTTGATTTAATTACAATTTTAATTTTGTTTTCGTAGAAAAGCCACAACAAAAAACATGTTAATTTGATGGCAAAAAGTAAGAGAAATTTATTTAAATAGAAATAATTTAATTTCTTTTATATAAGTTATAAGTATTTCTTAGAAGTTTATTAGAATATGGAAATTATTATTTTAATTATTTGTTAAGACCTAATAAATTCTTAAAATTGTCTAAGACAGTTGCTAATTAAAGCTACTAAATGTTTCGGTAATATGAATAATGTAACAACATATTCAGGGTCTTTCTGAAGTACCACGTTATGGACAATAATGTAGTGATATCAGAAATATTTTTTTAAGTTAAAAATTTTAAAGTATTGATATAAAATGTTTATGCATTAGCTATGATTGTGAGTAACAATTGCAATGTTTTTAATGTTTTTGTATTATTACAAATATATTTTAATTTTTTGGATAGTATTAACTCTAAAACTAAAAGATCTAGTCAGATTTATCATATGCAGTTTTTGATTTGTTGGTAACGCTTAAAATATTCATTTGAGTAACGGAATACAGTTTAAAGTATTCGAAATCTGAAATACTTTGACAAGAATGTTCTCAAATACATTTTCGCATTTAAGTCCCTTTTTAAAAGAAAAAGTATTTGTGTTGAATTCGATATAAGCTAGCTTCACCAAAAACCTATTTATTGTACAAAATAATCCAATACTTCAAGATTATAATGATTCATTATTTAAAAATTTCAACGCGTTTGTAATATCGCATTTTTTATCTCTATCTATGGCCTACATGCAGCCTTACCGTTTGGCGAGATTAGATGCCAATTGCCCCTGTTTCAATCACTTAGCCACTTTTTTGACCTTTTTTTAGACTGGAACTAAACGGCGGTTCCTTAAGGCTATGTGCTAAATTATCCAATAGACTTGCGAATCTATGTTTCCAGTAAAACTGAGTTTAGTAGTTTATCTTAAAATTAAATATTTTTTGTTTTTGTTCTTATCAAATAAACTAATTTTAAAAAGTTTTTTAGGTATTAAAGCAATAGCTCTCTTTTTTTGGCGGCTTTACTTTTTGAAATCCACTTTTTTGAACACTTTTTACTCGTAAAAATTTTCAATTTGCTGCAAATTTTGATATTCGCAAAAATTGCAAAAATTTGTACCCGTACTACGCATTTTTGCAAATTTTAATATTGATATTAAAAATATTTTCAAAAAATATTTTTCTTCTGACACAAACGCACAGTGGTTCTAAAACACTTTTCTTGGAAATAATTTTTTAACATGTGATCCGATAAAGGTATCTGAACAAAACTTGAAATTGACAAAGCTGAAATGTTTCTGAGTTTGGGGTGCACAGGGAGGTAGTGGGTAGAATCCAAAATTGGTAATCTCGGATATATCATTTTTTTAAAAATCGTCAAAATTTCATTTATAATACTTTTGTAAAGAAATTTTAAACATAGATGGCTCTCGTAAAACTCTGCAAAAAATGTGTGTGTATGTATCTTTTCTCGTCTAAGAGATATTTAGGTCGAAGTAAATATTTTCTTCATTTTTGGCATCTTTTTTTAAATTCATTTAAACTTAACGGTCTTAATTTCTTTTCAAATATTCACTGGATTCCCTATAAAATTCTAAATAACACTGCTCTAAAAACCATGTAAATATATGGATCCGATAAACAGTTATATTAGTCAGAATTTTAAGCTTAAAAAAGAAATCCATATTTTTGGGTTTTTTTCCGAAATGATGGTAATATTTTTTCACTTATAAAATTTGTTTTTTGTTCTGTGCCCTATATATTTGTTTAATGCCTTCAATAGAAATTTTAACAAAATGGGTGTCCAGCAAACCCGAAAGCACACAAAATTCTTTCGTTTGAAAACTTTTCGTTTCTTTGGTGAAAATTTTAAAAAGTGCATAAAATGTATACATTTTAATTTCTTAATATCCCTTGACTCGTTAATGCCTTTTTTGGACAATTTCTGTAAAAGCAGTATTTATCGGTAACGAAAAAAATAAATTTTACAAACATTTACGCCAATTATATGAAAGTTTGTGATGTTGGTATTCCACAGCTGGTTTCCCAACATTAACGAGATACACCTCAAATTGTATAGAATTACTTCGTCTTTAAAATGCTGTTGCCTAAATTTAATTTCACTTATGTGTGCAAATTTTCGATCAAAAAAAAAAAAAAAAAAAAAAAACTGCAGAATTTGAAAAAACGTAAATTTTTGGTTTCATTTTTTTGTTACCGCATAACTTTTAACCAACTAGTAATATGGTAACTAGTTATACAGTACATGAAATTACTAGGTCTTGTCTCCATACTGGTTGATGGTTTGAGTCTAAAAGGTGTATACTGCGAGTCCAAAACTGAAAGAAATGGAAAAAATTATATATATATATATATATATATATATATTTCCGCGAGAGTTTTCATGAATGAGATAAATAAAATTTTCGATTTCTTACATATTTTGTAAGATCTACCAAAACCGTGCAAATATCATACCAGGGCGGAATTTCCAAACTCATTTCTCATTACGCTAATTAATTTCAACTATGTTCCAAAAATGTCTTTAGTAAAAAAAATAGTATCCATAACTTTATATCGATAAAAATAAAATCGTTGAAAGACTTAAAGTATGATGTCTTCAACAAATTTATTTTGTTATTATCAGTGTCTACATTTACACTATTATTTTTTGAAATGTTTACAAAAAACTATTCGTAGCGACCTGTTTCATTTAAAGTCAACTGAATGAATGAACTAAAATAGCTAATAAACCCAACTTTCATTACAACCAAATCTCAACGTTTAATTGCAGAACAATTCATTTGAATCTCTTTTTAATAATATATTTGAATGCTGTTTGTATTACTTCTTAAGCACAAGAAAACGTATACTAATTCACACTCGTACTTTGAAAGTGATAAAAATTACTTCCTTAAAAATTAATTTTATTTATTTCTGCTGTTACATAACAGACATTAAAAAAATAGATAAGTTTAATATAAATCTTTTTAAAAATAAAAGAAATCTAAATTTTTAATTCCAGAAAACTAAATTTTAAATTATTCGAACAGTCAATCGACCAAAATTAATCGGATAACCGAATGACGGTTCTTTACAAAACTAAATTTTTGGTACGAAATATCTATTTCTGTTAAGCTATAAAATCAATTTTCAGGTTTTTATACAAAAATGTTTGTCCTTTTTGCTTTGATTGCCCTAGCTTAGCTATAAAAATGTTTCTATAGTTCAAAACAAATAACATAATAATTACTTTATAATAACGAATATAACATCATTAAAGAAAATCATACATTCAATGACAACCATGAATTAAAGTCACTGCTTCTGCAGTACTTTTTAGAAATCTATAGAATGTATCTGGGGGTATAATAGAAATAAAAAATATCTATAATACATACCGATCAATTTTTTGCAAAAAATCAGACATCTAATTCTATTACTAGCTTTTTTCGGTGTGCTTTGCTACCACTTCATATGAGAAAACTAATATTTACTTTATATGATGGCTCTCCTCTTGTGCCCTATTCGCCCTATTCGAAATTTTATATCAAGATTATTTCTATAACTTTTTAACAATTTTACCGAAATATTTGTATATATATGCAAAAATTAATATTTGCGTTGTATTGGTGCTACTTTTCTCCTGTACCTATCCATCCTATTTTCATTTCATCAAAGCGATATGATAATATAGTGGTAACCTTGAAATTTGAGGTCTCTCGTTATAATGGTTCCTTAGTTATAACGTAAAGAATATTTGCTTTATATGGGGTATTCCTCTGATCCAATCGAAAAATAAAATATCATATTCGAATTCGGATAATGCTATGGAGAACTTAATTCAATCGGTTCAGCCGTTTGGTAGTTTTAAAAAAGTAGGCGTGGCATTCCAACAGATATATTCTATATATTTTCTATATATATAATGTTCTCCGGTGCACGCGTTATCTGTGTGTTAAATTTCATGTAAATAGCTTAATTAATAATGTGCCAAATTGAAAAATAACTATTTTTAAAAGTTGGCTTGAAATGTGGGCGTGATCTACAATTGAGATCTAACATAGCCTATAACTACCTTCGGCACTGCTACTATCTTTGTGTCAAATTTCGTGAAAAGCGGTTCTGCCGTTTAGACGTGATTGATACACAAACAAACAAATAAACTAACAAACTTACAGCTCATTTACACGCTTTAATAACGTAATATACCTACTATTAAGAATAAAATTAAATTTTTGTTTTCATTCATTATTAAACGTAAATGTAACTTTATTTCATTCCATAAAGGGTTAATATTACAAGAAATTCCAAAGTGAATATTAACAAAATTTATTGATAAACATTTCTACATGGTCTTATTTCAACAGTCGTAAATGCCGCAGTGGAACAGCATAGTTTTTATATGTTTTTCTTTGTGTTATTTTTTTACATAAAAAATATACAGTTGAAAAAAAGCATAAAAAGCAAATACAGATAATCCTCGATTTACGCGGTGCGTTGAGACCGCAGAAAGTACGCGTAAAACAAGATTAAAAGTAGGTAAAAAATTACATTTAGGACCAAAAAAGGTTAGTTTGGGACACAAAAATTCACGCTTAATTAAAACACATTGTATTATTTCTTGTTTATTTAATATATTTCATGCTGATTAAAATATAAATCATACGGTGCATTAATACTTGATTAGGATGATAACCACCATTTTTTACTAACTGATTTAAATTAAAATAATATGGAAATTATTTTTTTGCTTTTGTAGTATTCGTGTTCAAGTTGCTCCAGGTAATAAAATTTTTAAAATCTTTTTGTTCAATAATATTATTATTTTATTTATTAAATTATCTCATATTTGGGACATTCGTTTTGCTAAATTAATAACACACATTTTTTTAGATTATTCTTTTTATATTCTCATTAAAATTTGAGAATTCTGTTGTATTTTTTGCCTTTTCTTCTTTTTTAATCTATCAACAAATTATGAAGCATTTCTCTTATAAATGTTTTGTTTTGCAGTCATTATTTCTTTAAATAATATTTTTTTCAATAATTTCCTAAAAAATACATTACGTATTCAAGACTTGTCGCTATTTTTTTAATGCGTTGTATCAAGTTCGCATTAAATAAAAACGCGTATTTCAAAAAATGATCATTATTATTGAATCATGTTATAAAGAAATCGCTTAAATGAAGTATCACGTAAATCGAGTGTTACCTGTACATTTTCCTGTTTTATTTGTTGGCATTTTATTTTTATTAATGCAAATACTTGTAGAACAATTTTCAATTGTTTTAACTATATATTTGGGTTTCAAAAATGAATTTAAAAAGTACAAATGAGAAGGAAAAACAAAATTAAAGGAAATTGAAATGTTATTTTTAAGATCGAACATGTAATACCCTACTCCATAGATTGTTTATTGGTTTTTTATTGGTTTGCATTTAAGATGTTTAATTAAATTAAAAGATATCATAAATTGTAGACAAATTTAAACAAAATTAAGTTGTGATTCTTCTGATATAAATCTTATCCGTATCCAGTAATATGTCGATACCTATTATCAAAGATATTATTGATCTCCAAAGTTCCATCTGGAAGGATATTTTAAATAAAGGATCGATTTGCATGTCCACCAAAATTCGTGGAAAGGTCTTACATTAGACATGTGGACAATTATGGACCGCTACTTTTACTAAGTGTAAGATAAAATATACGAATACAGAATATTACGTTAATACTAACTAACATTTATATGAATTTATGTACTTTAGGGTGATTCTCGAAAGTTGGCTTATATGAATTTCTACTTATACAAAACTTATTTGTGTCGAATATAAACTTGATACTAATATGTGTATGTGATTTATGCACGTTAAAGTGATTTTCGGAAGAGAGTTTTATATGGGAGCTATGGACAATTATGCAGCGATCTTCATGAAATTTGGCACAAAGATTGATACTTATACAAAACTTCCTTACACCGAATTTCATTAAAATATTGCTATACTTAAAGCATTTATAATCGTTAAACACCTATTCCGGGAGGACATAACCAATTTCAATAGGTTTCGTCCTTGTCTCATGAAAGTCTTACGTGCCAAATTTTATTAAATTATCTTCAAAATTGCTATCTATTCTTTGTGCAAAAGGTTTACATGGACAGCCAGCCAGACGGACGGACGGACCACCAACCATCTATGTTGGTGTGGGGTAAAATATGTCAAAAAATTGCGATTAATTGAAAATTAACCTTTTGTAATAAAATTGGACACTGAATATAAATTGGCAAAATTATGTGTCAATAGCAGTACAAATCATTAGTCTAAATTGCGCTGTTTTTGTGTACTGAGCTGTAAAGGTTCAAAATTTTTTCATATTTTGGAAAAAGAGCAAAAAATTAAACTTTCATCAAATTTCGGTGTATTTTTTTTTTTTAATAAAAGGTCTTTTGAAGTAAAAATTTAAAATGGTACCATCAACTTCAGGTATTTGAGTATACTTTTCTTCAAGCATTTGTAAATAATATTATTTCCTAGTATTTTTGCTATTTTTTTGAAAATTTTCCTAAAATACATCAATTTTTAAGTTTCATGAGTGCAACTTAATATGTTAGAGGACATTTGTTCTGAAAATTTTCTGATATATAGAACATATTGTCTACTTTAATATTGTAAAAAAGAATAGTGTGCATATGTAGCCGATTTTAGAAATTAACATCTTTTTTGAAAAACTCAAGTTGCTTCTAAACTAAAAACACTATAAGTGCTGACTTTTTTCTTTTCCTTTTTTTAATTTTACCTTATTTCGTTGCTTTGTTACTAATATTATTATTATTATTATTATTATTATTATTATTATTATTATTATTACTATTATCTGAATCTATTGTATGTCTCCTACCCTCCACAAGTTTTTTATTCACGGCCCTAAAATTATAAAACATGCAATTCTACAAATTGGCCAACTTTCTGATAAAGCTCATGAAGAGGAAATAAAGATTTAAAAAACTACCGGGAACATTTTTCACGAAAATGTAGTAGGCAAAAATCCAACGAAGATATATTTAATAGACTTTTGGTAAGTTCCGATCCAACTATATCTAGTATGGGGAAAAAATACGAAAAAAAAACATATAGTCCTACCTTAATCCGCAGTTAATCGGCTTATTCTTACAGGAGACGAAGAAAACGATAATAGTTATATTGATGGTTTAGATATTGACTATAGCAGTGAAAATTGAAGAGTGAATGAACTCATAACTAGTATTATATCGAGCTCTAACCGCGAAAAATACAAAACATCATAGGAGTAGTATTTTTGTGATATAGAAAATGTCGCCTACGATGAAAATGCTTTAGCTATATTTATTTGTATCTATAACGGTTTTAATATATTGATAAAATTTCGGTAGATGATGTAAATGAATTTGACTTTTAGATTTTCATTATTAAGGCTCACGGGAAAGATATTGTCGAATAATATTTGTTCCTATTGGCCAATTATCAAGAAATAAATATAATTTATATATATATATATTATATATATATATATATATATATTATATATATCTATATCTATATCTATATCTATATCTATATCTATATCTATATCTATATCTATATCTATATCTATATCTATATCTATATCTATATCTATATCTATATCTATATCTATATCTATATCTATATCTATATCTATATATCTATATATATATATATATATATATATATATATATATATATAGACCATGCGTTTTTGATATTTGTGGAGGGATTCTTTTATGGGACCTATGGTCAATTGTTTAGCGGTTATTATAAGATTTGATGGTGTTAATTATATTTTTGTGAAGCACATGTATATATAATAATATCGTGATATTACCATTTAAATTACATTTATCATGCTCCTGATTCCCGAAATTAGGTTTTATATGAGAGTTATGGTCAATTATGCACGAATTGTGATAAAACTTTACTCTTGGTTTTCTACCCATATAAAAATTATTTGCATTAAATGTTATTGTTATACTAGCAATTATATTGGTCTTATATACCTTAAAGTGATTTATGTAAAAGCCATGATTAGTTTTCTACCTATCTTCATGCTATTTATCACACTGATTTATGCATAAACACAGAAAAAGAAATTGTTTGGAAAACGGTTCTCATTACAAAATTTAAATTTGAGTGCTTAATACAAATTTATTCCTCTATACAAAAAAGTTATAAATTTAAAATTATTATTGCATTTAGAATTACTAAAATATTGTTATATCCGAATTAATTTCTTAAAAATTATTAAGTAAGTTGTATGAGTCGATTTGAATTTTATTCAAATTTATGTCCACAATTTAGTAAATTTAAGTGATTTCAATTTATTACTTTATGCATTTCTCCCATATATTGGTGACTATAATAATAAAAATATGGATTGTGTGGTAGAAATAAACAAATATTGGTATTCTCAAACAATATAGTTATATTTTCCATTTGACATTCACAAAAAAATAAAATTAAATACATGTTTATGTTTAAAATAAATTGTAAAAAAAAAATATTATTTTGTTTTAAATATTAAATTTTTGCTGATGCTAGTCAAAAGGTATGCATTTTTTCTGCCTAGAGGACACTAAATATTGGTACATGTAAAAATCTGTGCAAATTTATTCCCTTATGTTATGTTTCGTCAAACATGTGGGTTTTGAAATTTTTTCAGGCTTCAAAACCAAAACTACTTCGATTTTTCACCAGTAATTATATGACTATATTTCCTTTAACCGATAGGATCATTCAAGTTCCCATCGGAAAAATTAGCAACAAAAATCAATCCATATTATAGCAATAAATTGTACATAGATAATATTCAGAAGATTGTTTATTTAGTAGTCTTTTCATAAAATACTAGTCTTACTCATTAAATGGAGTACTATTAGTAGCCTTAGCGTGAATCCTGGAAAGGCGGAACTAGTTCTCTTTTCAATGAGATACAAACTACCATCTTTCCCACTCCCTTGCCTAAATGGAGTCGAACTAAAGGTGGCAGACGGTGCGAAGTATCTGGGTATAATACTGGACTCCAAATTGTCCTGGCTCCAGAACAGGCTAGGGCTTCAAAGGCAAACATTACCCTTTATTTGTATAGGAAGGCCATAGGGGAATCTTGGGGATTAAATCCTAAGAATACTAAATGGTTCTTCGACATGGTGATCAAGCCTATAGTTATGTATGGAGCGATAGTATGGTGGAAAACGATGGAAAAATCCACCTTTTGCGGATTCTTGGATAAGGTTCTGCGTAGTTCAGCGCTATGTACAACACCATCCAAGGCATTATTCGTTCTGATCAACTGAATGCCAATGGATCTAATAGCGAAACAAATCGCCATCATGTCGACGACTAGGCTCAGTACTATAGGTGCATGGAACGGTAGAAGCTATGGCCAGCGACCATTTTGGGAATCTCGGATGACAACAGGGGCTTTTCAGTTTTAATCTCAGCCGATCCTACTATAAGAGACGGATCGATTGAGCTTTACACTGATGGATCCATATCCTCTGTAGAGGTTGGGGGAGGTGTCTTTATTCCCGCATATAGGAGGAATGTCTCCTTAAAATTGCTGGATCATTGCACTGCTTTTCAAGCGGAGATCTCAGCCATTAGAAGAGCGGTAAATTGGCTAATGTACTATAGAGTATTCGGAGTGGATATACAAAATTGTACCGATGGTCAACACGCGATTAAGTCTCTTTGAGTGTCTACTCGACAACCAGTCTGGTATATGAATGCCAGACATCTTTAAATGAGATGGCGAGACATTCAAACCTAGAATTGGTCTGGGTAAGGAGTCGTTTAAGTACCCGGGAAATATTATTACGGATGAATTAGCCAGAACTGGTTCCCTTCTTCAAAGTGAAGAAACGGATCGGTTAGTGGGCTTACCGCTGTCATCTTACAGGTCAATGATACTGCAGTTCTTGTTGAGAATAGCTCAATAAAGAGGACAAACGAGCCCGCATGTTCTATCTCGAGACATATATGGTCGCAGTACGATCGGAAATGGTCGAGTTTCATTCTAAGAACACTTGTAGCCACTATTACAGGACACTGGATTCTTGGTGCACACGCTAGGAGACTAGGACTCCCTTTTAAGGACTATTGTATAAATTGCCTTAACGAGGTGGAGGAAGAGACAGTGGAACATTTTCTTTATCACTTTCCTTCTCTTGAGGATATAAGGACTGCTGAATTTGGTAATCCGTACTTGTACGGACTAACTGATCTCTCTACAATTGATGTCAGACGAATCAGATCTTTTGTTCGTGCGTCAGGTTAGTTCGATTCGAACCTATATTCGGACATGTGAAAACATTCACATGATCTACAATAGACCAATAGGACACAAGTGAGCTGTATAGTTACATTGCAGCTGCCCATCTAACCTAACCTAATCCCAATTTTTTAACGGCATTTTGCATACAGATAGATGTTTAATCTTATAATCTTACAAGTATTGAAAAAAAGTAATAAAACGATTAAGTTTTATGATTTCATGAAGTTTTAATCGTTCTTGTAAAGTTTTCTTTATGGTTTATACGCCCTTATATGCGTCCATGCTTCAACTGTTGTGTTAAAAATTTTAAAAAATATAAATAAAATTTTACCAAAAAACCCTTAAATAAATTATGTAACTTCGAAACACAGACTGCTTTTCCTTATTCACTTCATTTATTTTAAAATTGTATACATTGGAATATAGCATATTGCTTATTTTTAAATACAATTGTATTTAGCTGATAATGTAATTAAATCAATAAGAATTAATGTAGCCAAAACAACTTTTAATGTCCCACTTATAATTATACTTTTGTGAACTACTTTTAATGTAATTCAGTTATAGTTCTTGTTTATTTTTAATACTTTTCACTGTTAATATCAATTAGTTTTTCCTTTTTTTTTAATATTTAATAATAATTAATGTAATTAAATAAATGTAAATGTTTATACTTTTTTCTTTCTTTGCTGTATTAACGAGTACTTAACATTTATGTATATATTAATTTCAGTACACAGTGGGGTAGAATAGAAAATTTTTGGAAATAAATCCGTAACTTCTAATCGGTTGGTTGGATTAACATAAAAGATATCCTAAAGAAGTTTCCGGTAACTATCAACTTAATAATTTCGAATGATAAAGGGTACAAATATTTAAAATTTTGGTAAAAGAAATCCCGATATTCCAAGAAAAAAAACTGGTGAAAATTCAAATTACCCATAAAGTCTACATTTATTGCATATCTGGAAAAAGCCATTGGCAAATTATTTAGAACACATCATAGTTTGCGAAACTGCATTCCATTTGTAGATACATGATTTGAGATTTTAGAACCATAAAATATTTGAAATGAGTTAAGAAACAAAAATTTTGCTAACGGTTAAAAACTGTCTTTGTTGGAGGTACTTACTTTAAGTGCCCTCAGCTACGATACTGTAGGCCTGTGGCATCTCCCTTTCTTACTTAAAATTTCACGCTCCTCTGCTACGTCTTTGTCAAACGAAGCCGACTAGAGGTTACAGTTTTATTTCCAAAAATTTTCGATTTTCCCACTGTGCAGCAGCATACATATTCATTAGAGTGGTCTTGTATATACTGCAGATAATTACAGCGAATATTAAAATAAGAACTATTAATGTGAAAAGGAAAAAAAAAACAAAATGATTGCATTAAAAAGTGTATTTTGCATTTGTTTTATGTAAAAATAAATAAATTTTAATTTAGTTCAAAATTTTCAAACATTTTTCGAAAAGAACTTATGGAGGTTGAATTTTTTGTAAATTATTATTTCTTATTTTAGTAAAAATACAAAATATTTATAATGATTGTCTGAAGTTTATTTTAATTAATCTTCTAATATATATACATCTACAAAGTAGAAACTATACAACTTAATTTCTAAATACAATTTTGTTTGTAATTGTATTTTTTTTTTCATGTATTTTTTTATAAGCATTGGAATATTTTATAATCATATTTATTTATATGAACATGTTTTTGTATTCAATTAATACATGTGCCTAACTTGGTATTAATTGTGGTGATAATATATTAATGGGAAATAATAAAAATTAATAATAAATAAATTCTCCTTATTCTCCATTTTATTGAATACTTATAACCAATACACTCAGTAGATTTAAATATAACTAAAATAAATAAAAATGCATATTGCCAAGATCGACTGTGTTACGCCTTACACCTATACACTCTACCCCTTACACCGATTAATACACTCTCAAAAGGGTTTGAAGAGTTAGTTTGAATTTCGATTTTACAGACTACTAAATTTCGAATATTTCGTAGCAGTTTTTTAATTATGTGTGAAAATAACTCAGTAGATTTACATATTTGTGGATAATTATTACTTTATATAACGTATAGTTTTTCTCACTTATTATACAAGATTTTTATTGAATGCCATTCCTCTTTAACGCAAACTTTTCAAAATTATCTTGTTTACAATATTTTAGTACACATATTATTCAACCGATTTAACTGATATTTTTCACATATTCTGAAAGGAAATATTTATAATATTAATAAAACTTCCACGTCTACTTTTTTTTGGGTGAGAAGTCAAATGAAATTTGGCATATAAAAGATCATATTTTGGAAAAACCTATTTACATAAAATCTAACTCATATAAGGAAAAAAAATTGAAATTTTATATACTATGAAATTTAACCCATCTATTGAAATGATTTGCAGATTATACTTGATTTAAATTAAAAATACACGCTTTTTTATAATTAATTGCCCTCTTTTTTAAATATTTCATCGAATCAGATAAAACCTCTACATTATGTCTTATATATTTGATGTGGCTCTAAATAATTTTTTACGCCCAATCAATGTCATTTTTTAAAAAAAGAGGAGTGAAACGTATTCATATTCTGAATTAAATTAAGAATTTGTACTACTTGGGTTAACCGAATTTATTAAGTTGCAGATATAAAATTATAATTAATTGCGAAATTAAATTATTTGAGAAACATTACATAATATTGTAACGTCTGCTTTCATTAAAGTAAAGTTAGGAAATTAAATATGTGATATATATGATAAATGTAAAACTGCTACCGATATCAAAATATTTATACAACGATCACAAATGGATGGATATGGATGGAATGATGACCAACACTTTAATTTTAGAGCATATGAGAAGTACATTATTCCTAGCAGGAATTTTTTTGAAACTTTAGTTTTCCAAGACTTATTTTTACATAATAATGTTTTGTGGCTTAAAAGATATTTGACTTTAAATATTTTGTTCTTCATTTTGCCCTTGACTCTTTCGGCCTACAATTTATTAATATGATTATTTTAATAAATTTTATACAAAACCTCTGCCAATGTAAAAATATTAGGTAGTTCTAGCAAAAATACAGGTAGTGTTATAAATGTGTTAAATACATAAATATGTACATTTGAAAAAAATTCTCGGATATTCAGCACTTAATATTAATATTTTATTATGACATTCAGTAAAATTTTTTATTTATTATTTAAAATAAGCTGCGAAAATAAACAACAAAGTACATTGTATATTAGTGTACCCGGTTAAAAAAAAATATTTTAGGAAGACCACTAAACAATGCGTATTGATGACGTCAATACAGGAAGAAGAATAAAAAAAATTTAAAAATTAATCTACAGTTCCCACTGGCGATTGAAAATCACCAGTAGTAATTATGGTCAAACTTATAATAGTTTTTGTTCACAAAAATGTACTAAAAAGGCCTATTTTGCTCTCATGGGAAAATTTTAAAAATAAATTTTTTTATAACAAGCTCAAAATTACTATATTTTTCAGATCCATTTCGATAAAAAATATAAACTTTTTTGGCCTAAATATATCGCTATATATAAGTCTGAAGGCTTATAGCTTTTTTGGCCAAAACTCAATTAGGACGCAAGACCATAAGATATTTATTATTGAAATCCAAAGTAATGATATGTATTCCATTTATTAAGAATAAAATGTAAGAAAATCTATACTGATACGTAAAAAATACTATGTTTTTGTTATACTTTAAAAATTATATTTTTTAAGTTTATACACGAACTTTATTAGACATTAAAAAAAGTTTGTATCATTCCAGCTGGAAATAATAAACCATTTATATCATTTTACCAAAACTTGCCAATTCAAATAAAGCATTTTTTGTATAGTTTTTTTTTTTTTGCTTGAAAAATTGTGATCTTTCGATCGAAATTGGATAAAATCACATTCTTTCAATATATTGTGAACGAAGTTAGAAAGAACAAAGCTTAAATATTAATTAAACTTAAGAAAATAATGATCCTCATATTTTGGTCACAAAAGTGTTAAGAAAAAACTTAAGGCCTCTTTTTGTAAAACGACACGTTCATTCATCGCATTCAATACTCAATGTGAAAAACATATGTACATAGGTTTGGCCAAAAAAGAGTCTGTCAGATCTATTTGCACTGGTAGGGAACTAAATACCAATTTAATTTTTTTAATACATTTCCTATATTCAGCTTATCAGTACGCATTATCTAAATCTCAAAAAGGTAGTTTCTGAAGACATTAGGTGAATATGAAGTAAATATATATAAATTTAAAAAAATTAAAATGTAATTTCAGTTTCTTACCTGAGATTGAAAGTCTCAAGTCCGAAGTGGGTGTCAAAAAGCTTGTTATTGAAACAATATTTCAGAATTTTTCCGCATGGGATTTTGTTCCTTAAGAAGACTTTTTAATGCGTTTTGCGATTAGGTTTCTGAAACTACTTTATTGCGGGCCATAGTTACTATAATGCAACTTTTCAATATTTTATGCGTAAAGGCAACAAAAGTGTGATATTTTAATTTACTTAAAAAAAAAATCAAACTTTTTTGCCGTGATGTACTAAAATCAGCGTCATCGTTGAGAATTTTTAAAATGTCTAAAAAAATCACAAAAAAATTTTAATTAAAAAAACTGCTTCAATACACAAAAAATTCTATTTTAAATTAAATTTTATTAGTAACAAATATTTATATATATATATATATATATATATATATATATATATATATATATATATATATATATATATATATATATACATATTTATAATAATTTTCATTATTGCAAAAATTTAATACTGAAAGCATCAATTCACAAGTATTGATATTAAGTCTGCCGGACAATTTATTTTTCATTAGTGATAATTTAGAAAAAGAACGTACCGCCGAGGCACTGCAATGAGGCAAAGTAAATATAAATTAAATATCATTGAATCTGTTTTCTACTTTTTCCTAATCTGAACAAAAAAGATTCGGCATTTGATGTTTTAAATAGCTGTTTAAATGTTTATCGTTATCAGTTTCCAACAGTCTCAATTCACTTAAAAATTTTCCAGGGTTTTTTATAACATTGTGAACCAATCGTAAAGTAATTAATTTCTTCGTTGGAATTTATATATAATGGGTCGAGATATTTCAAACAACATAGTTTTTCGCCAAATAGCACATAGTCTTAAAACATCGACATTTAGTTCCGTTTCAAAAAAGGGTAAAAAAAGTGGTCAGGTTGTTGAAAAAGCGGCAATTGGTGATTAAAGTCTCCGAACGATAACGCTAAAACGATAAAATGACCGCTTCTGGATCTAAATTCTTTCAAAAAGGTTTTTTAATATGTTTTTCATAACAAACACAAAATTACAAGTTTTTGATACCCATTTTGAGACAAAACTTGAATCTTTAATTTGACAAAATGTACTAGACCCATAATTTCATTCACCGGTATGATACAAATTAAAAAAAGCTTTTAATATTTTTATTATCAACACGCGTCGTTTAAGTGGTCTTCCTACAATATAATTTTCAACAGGGTTCTCTAATAAAATCATTATACTTCTAACACCTTACAATAGTCCAGCAAAAAAAAAAAAAAACTGAAAAGCAGATGAAAAAGTCATTGTAATGAAATTACTAAGTGCTGTAAAAGAGCTGTAGAAGTTTTTTTTTTAGCTCATGGTTGTTATTATTTGGATGTTCTTTTTCATTATTCTTGTTTATTGCTTTTGAAGTGCTTCTCTTTATGTTAAGCTATAGTTATATATATTTTAATAAAAAATACTGTTTTAGATCTGTTAAAAGATAATAAAAATACTTTAATAATTTTGAAATATTAATTTTTGAATATTAATTTCGTTAGTAATTATGAATAACTTCTCAAGAGGTACACAATATGCACTTATTTCTACTTCAGAAGTGGGGAAAATGTTATTATTTGGAAGCACTTGCTCGTATTATTGCTGGGACGGAAACCATTATAATAACAATTAAAAGTTTGTTTCGCTTGTTTGTATATTGGTTGCACATTTATTAAAACTTTTACTCTTAAATTTATTATGAGCTACAAAGTTCTGGGAATCAATTCATTTCATTTTCCTCTGCATTTGTTTAAGGATTTAATATCCACTTTATCATAATCTCTGTTATAATAAATTTATAAAAATCACAATCAAGACAAGTGCATTTTACCAGCGATTTCTTGAGTGAAATCAATATTAAGTTTCAAACTTTTGATAGAACACTTATGTGCAGATATGGAGTGAACTTTTTTGTACCACAAACTTCATTGCTTGTAAGAATTTTCGTCATGAATGCATTCGATAAAATATATTGCAACAACTTTATATCAGCAATGATTACGACACTGATGTCGATGATAAGCTGTTTGTATACATGTTATATAAGTATGTATATGTGTGCATGTGTAAGTATGTACTTATGTTTTACTATCCTTCTTATATCGATATGACTGTTATTTGTTTGTGTTACTAAAGAGACAAATTGAAATTGTTACCAGTTGTCCCTGATTAATGCGACCAACTGCTTATAAATGATTATATTGTGGTATACCACAATGCTGTTCAACAGCAACTTATTATCAACACAATACAATGAAAATGTTAATGCAAAATTATTGCTTTATGTTAAGAAAAGTTGTATTAAATTTCAAGCTTATAATATAAAATGTACACATAAATATATAGAATGTACCAAGAATAATTCGCTTCTGACTTTAACACTTAACCGAAAATTCTAATTTTTCTCTATAGAGCGAGACATAATCAAAATATTTTGGAAATACATTTCGAACCTCACACAATCTTAACAAAGAAATATTCAAATTTAATGCACATTTTTGAAACATTTACTTCTTTTAAAATGTTGTCAAGTTTTGTTCAAGTTTTGAATTTGGTATTTGCGAAAAATTAAAATAGAAAATAAATAAATAAATAAAGATTCTGATTTCTCCAAATTTTTACCATAAATTCCATATTTATTATATGTCTAGTAAAGGGCGTTTAAAAAGTTTTAAAGTACATTAAGATTTCTTTAATAGGATTCCGTTTGTTAATCCCGCATATTAAAAATTGTGACTTTTCCTGTCAACTGCATTTAAATAAAAATTAATTATTTTGTAGAAAAATTCAAAATGTTTTGAAAAATGGCTAATTTACAAAAAGAAAATCACTAGAAAATGTGGGTAAAAATTTCATATTGTATATGGTTTTTTGATACTTGTTCCTCAAAGTTTAAAATATAATGTATGCATTGTTTTTTTTTTCAGATCAAAATGTCTTTTTATGATATTCAAAACTCTTATGACTGTATTCATACCAAGTCTTAATTTGGAAACCCACATGCCTATTCATACAAAAAGTCTTTGAAAAGTCACAATTTTATTATGACTAGAAGCTATGATTATTATTGTTACTCGTTCATAACTCGATATGCTATTAACGTAGTCACGAAACGTGCCTAACATGATATGTAAGTAAAAATTCTGACTTTTCATGTCAATTAAATTGAAAAAATAAAAATAAAATCAGTAACTGCATTTTCGCTCCTTGGCATCAAAGACTTCAAATATATGTGCATTGTTTTTTTCACAACAAAACTTTTTTATATTTTAAAATTTTTTTTATTTTCAACTAAAATGTCATTTTATAATATTCACAACTCTTATAACTGTCTACATAATGTCCTAATTTTGAAAACTAAAAATTATAAAATTTTAGCTTGTGAATAGGACTGTAGTCATAATTTATTTTCATAATTTATATATTATGACTATTTTTGAAAAAGTCTTAAAAAAGTCACTTAAGACTAATAATTATGATTATTCATATGACTCCGTCTTAACTTTGTATTCTGCTAACATAGTCTGCATTACCGTAGAACATTTTTAAAAAGTGTCCAAAAAGGGGATTTCAAAAAAAAAAAAAAAAAAAAAAACTGCCCAAATTTTCCAAAACTGATTCAATAACTTAAAATAACCTTAAAATTTGTTTATTTGATACAAATAAAAAAAATTATATATTAAGAAAATTTAATTTAATTTTATAAATGACAAAAAATAATTTATTAAAAAAATTCTATTATTTCAAAAATAAAGATTTATTTATAAAAATAGTTAACATAAAATTATATTTTTATTAATTAAACTTCTGTACTTTTGTCTTCACTTGGACTTCAGTATAACAAATTAAGGATTCAAAGCATACTTAAATTAGGATATAAGTATTCACAATATATATCTTTTAATTTTCCCAATCCGATCAAAAAAGATTAGATAGTTCTTTGTAAAGTTTATCGTTGGATGTATATTTAACAGTTTCAGTTCATTTATAAATTCTTCGGGGTCTTTTTTTTTACATCACTATATTGTGGAACAATCTCAAAATAATTCCTTCATTGGAATTAATATGTAATGGGTTGAGATATTTCAAAAATCTTAGTTTCTCTTATTAAAAGGTCGCCATTTTAAAAGGGGAGCCAACAAAGTGGCCAGTTGGTTGAAAAAGTGGAAATTGGCGACTAGAGTCGCCAAACGGCAATGCTGAACATAGTCACAAAAAAAAAAAAAAACAAATTTCCTTCCCTAACATTCCATGTTAAGTAAAGTTACCGACTGTATGGCATTTGATATTTCAAATTAAAAACAAAATATTTAAAAAAAATCTAAAATTTATTAAAATTTATAAAAAAAATTTCGCAAATGCGACAGCAAGTACTTACAAAATGGACAGGAAAACGAACTATGTAAGCAAAAAATGAAATTAAAGGGTGGTCGAAATGCTTTTGTCATTTTCGAAACGCAATAATAGTTTGAAAATAGTAAATATATTTTCATAATTCTTTAATAACCTAACTCATAAAGGTCCAGACAATATGTTTGTTAAATACTATAATGGTTCGGAGTTGTATTTACTAAGTTATCACAAAAGAAAAGAAAGGAGATACAAAATTTAGATACTTTTAGTAAAAAATTATGGTTCAATTTAAAGTGGAGCCAATTATAATTTTTATATGTGCATTTTAGAGGAAGAATTATGTTTTTTAAATTTATAATAAATTTGACTATTAAATGAAAAAAGCATTTGTATATATTTTATAGAATTTATATAGAATTTCTTATATTTTTTTCTTATATTTTTAGTATTTTTCGCCAATATTGTTAGAAAATGAAGAAATGTGAAATATGTTTGGACAAATTTTAACTTAAGAATAATCACGAGTAGCATTACTTTAGTCGCCAATTGCGCCTTTTTCAACTAACGTCTTTTTTCTAAATTATCGCTAACGAAAAATAAATTGTCCAGCAGACTTAAGGCCAACACTTGAAAATCCATGTTTTCAGTTCTAAATTTGTTAAACTGGGAATTGTAAGACTATAGTCCGAGTGAAGTCTTCGTACAAAAGTATAGAAATTTAATTAATAAAAAGATAATTTTATGTTAACTATTTTTATAAATAAATCCTTTTTTTATTATAAATAAATTATTTTGTTATTAATAAAATTTAATTTAGTAGTTTTTTTTTAATACAATATTTGTTTGTTTTTGTTTTTATTAAATAAACAAATTTTGAGGACTTTTTTAGGTATTGAAGCAGTTGGCCCCTTTAAAAAAAAAAAAAAAAAAAAAAAAATCCTTTTTTTGGAGACTTTATTTTTTGAAATCCCCTTATTTCGACACTTTTTAAAAATTTTCAACGGTAAAACAGCTCGCGTAAGTAAATTATCTTAAAAACTTTATATATTTGTATAATAATAAATAATCATCTGAGTGCCTTCTAAATATTGAACATAATTGGTCAATATATTATAAAGCATTGTAAAACCTGATGCACGCAAATTACTCCGAGCATGATGGCCATAGTTTTTGTATTATTTAGAGCAACTCAAGCCTCCATATATATCTGGACATAATTCTTTTTAAATTACTTAAAAAGCTAATATCCTTTCGATTGTTTATTTGCTGGCATATTACGGATTACTATTAAATGGTGTTATGTAGAGATATCGTACTCAACTTGTACCAATTAACAACTAACTAAAATTACATGATGGTATAGGCCGGTAAGCACTTAATTCATTTGACTATGTTTGGCGATCAGTCATTGTAGTATAGGGGTTATATGTTGCTGCTTGGTCTCCGGAGTACAGTAATGGATCCATGTTTCATCCACAGTTACAAAACGCCACAAAAACTCATTTGGATTGAAGTTAAACAACTCCAAACAATCCTTTGAAGTTGTCACACGTTTACGTTTATGGTCAATTGAGAGCAAACGAGGCACCCATCATGCAGACAACTTTTTTAAACCCAGCTAATCATTTAAAATCGAAATCACACTGCAGTATGAAATGCCTATGGCATCAACAATCTCACGTACTTTTACTCTTCGGTCGGCCAACACCATATCGTGGATTTTTTCGACATTTTCCTTAGTTTGATTGACGGTTTTTCACAAAAAATAATGTTTAATGAGAACTATAAATTCACGAAATTCAGCTGTTAAACGCAAAAATGACGACACTTGCTCAAAATTTGACAGTAGTCTATTAATAGGTGGTACTTGATGGGAATAGTGTTGCATTTCATATAACTACGGTGGAAGTTCGAAAAGTCACGGAAATATTGATCCGCCCTCGTATTTTGTGCTCCAAATAAATCAAGATTTAGTAGATCTTCTATTCTTCACGGAAATATTGATCCGCCCTCGTATTAGTAGATCTTCTATTCTTAAAAATTTTGTACAAACATTGTTAATTTAGCTGAAAACCTCTGTATAGCATATAAATTATTTTGTGTTCAATTTAAAAAATGAGGTTATTGGACAAAATGGCAAATTTCTTTGACCTTCAAATGTATTAATGTTTCACATATGTGAACAAAAATTTTAAGATAGATGCCATTCCGCAAAATTTTGAATAATTAGTGTATATTAGAAACTGCATTTCGACGGTATGTTTCAAGCAAATTTTTTTTTTTTGTCCTAAAAAAATTTAAATTTTTGTTTTTTTTTATTTATTTTCGATCAAATCGTTTTTTACAAGTGTCACAATTATTATGATGATACACATGCCAGGTCTTAATTTTGACAATTTAAAATTATATAATTTTATTTTGTGAATGGGAATAAATAATCATTATAGTCTTAAATTTATATGTTGTAACTATTTTTGAGTTAATATATTGTTGTGAGCAATTCCATTTTAAATTTAAATGATTTTTACCCTTGGTTACCGATTTAGATAAAATTTAGTGGACCTGTAGTACCTGTGTAAATTATTTTTCTCATTTTTGTGGCAACTCTACAGCTTTGAAAGTGATTAACATATTTATTTAAATGGTCATAACTTTTGTTATATAGAAGATATCAAAATAATTTTTTGGAGTAGATTTATCAAAGCTTGTGTTTTAAGATGCCATATAAAAATTTTTAAAATATTTTTATTAACATATTTTTTAGTAAGAATTTTCTTTATTGACGTGTATCTAGAAAGTCCGTCTTTAATTTTTTCTTATATTTTTTTTGTAGGAAGCCTTATCGGCACACTTGCTACAGGGAGGTCAAAGTTTTTAAATTTAAAATGGAATTACTCATGTGGATATGAATTTTAATAGTAAATATAGTCACAATTTATGTGTTATAACTATTTTTGAGTCGCAATAATTTCTGTGAATAGGCATGTTAAATTAATTTTAAATATTGGTTGGTTGAAACTGACTTTAATCTTTAATAAGTTTTGTGATAATACTATTTTAAACAAACGGGATATAGGTCTGAACTCACAGGACTTGAAAGTAATAGAGAGCAAAATTCTAGCACCATAGGTTTCATTTTATAATCATAATTGTTGTTCAACGTTCAAAAACTTATAAAAAGGGCTAAAAATTATTTAACTTTTCCATTCCTCTACACTTTTTCTCATTCGATCTTATATAAATTAATCCTACTTTGTCGATAAACTCTACGCCTTCTTTGTCGTTGTGCAGACTTTCAACAGTCAAATTTTGCTGACAACGCGTATCAATCCCTATTGCCCGAAATAGTCAACGTAGTGGATAGTATCAAAGTTTGGAAAACAAGAGCGAACATTTTAAAAAGTCAGTTTTACGCGAAGTACATTCATAGTTACTAAAAGAATATCGTGGCTTACTGCGTGAAGTTTGTTATTTTTTATTTCACACAATAAAATCGAAGGAGCATTAAAAACACATACAAAATTTATGAACTTTTTGAAAACTATGCAAAAGTTGCACTTTTTGTTTTTGTATTTTTATATAGCAAACTGTGTTTCTAGTTTAGCCTTTTTAAGGTTAAATCTAGCATTTCTATTTTGCTTTTAGTTTCAAAATTTTCGTTTCAGCTCCTAGCCCTTTTCGAATGTTACTATCTCAGCAACAAAGGAAATAATTTCTTAATATCTACTACTAAAAGCGAAAAATCACCCAAAAACTTAAAAATACTTAATCAAAAAGGAATTATAATTTAAAAATGTGGAAAAATCTCCTTAAAATATTAGGTAGTTTTTCACGTGAAATCTAACACAAATTTGTATTGGATTTTTTTGGGCGATTTTTCGTTTGGGTCATTTTACTGACAGTTGTTTTATGTTTTATTTATAAATTTATTACAATATCTTTAAAAAATATAAAAATGAGAACGAGAAAAAATAAGCTTTGAAATTAAAGAAAATTTTCTAATCTTTTTGACCCTTTTTTAAGTTGAATTTAGCCTCTTTTTTTCTTGGCCTCTGGCAATACTAAAAACCTAGGAAGACCTAGGTTTTCAGAAAAATCATCTTTTAGTCACCCTGTTGTAAGACGAGATAAGCTACAGGGTGTAAAATTTGACTAACTCGAGTATCTAAAAGTTTCAAAAGATCTTAAGTACTACAAATCAAGCCGAATTTCAAAGATTTTTATATTTTTTTCATTATTATTTCTTATGTAGTGCAAAAAATTACTATCAGTCTTACATTCCTTAAAAAATTCTTCGAACAGCTTCAACAACCATTTTTTGACAATGTTTCAAAAATAAACAATATAAAAAAGAATAAAAACCAAAAAAAAAAAAGAATATGTTTTTAAAGCAAAACTCCATTTACTTTTCAAAAAATTTATAAAATATTCCAAGAGTATAAAATACTTATAAATATACTTATTTAACAATTCATTGATATATAATATGTATATATGGGTCGTTTTGAAAAAATAACACACGAGTAATGGCTTCAAATCAAGTCAACTCTCACTAAATTCACTATTTTATAATATTTTACCGTGCATTTCCGTATGTTGTTTGTGTAAAGAGATAATATTCGTAATAATCGATTAAAATTTGTAAAGTAATGTTTATTTTTAAAAAATTGCCAAAAATTGGTTTGTAAAGCTTTTCAAATGATTATTGCAGGAATGAAAGACCGTACCGATTTTATACATTACATAAGAAATAATGGTGAAAATATTAAAGTGATTTTTTTTCAATAAAATCTGCACTCCTGCATTAGTTTTTGGCCGGGCAGGAAACAATTTAGTGTCAGATCTATCTAAATCTATTTTAAATATTGTCGAAAAAATGTGTGTCATTTTTTATTAATCGATCAAAATTCAACTTTTTTCTAAAATTCAAATTTTTCGACCAAAGCTGATTGTAATGTGTCTAGAATATCATTATTAACAATTTATGAAGCCTTGTATTCAAAAATATGTAAAGAAAAATATGTTATATTAAAAACACTTTGAGAAAAAAGTGAAAGAATTGTACTATGTTAAAAAAGTAGTAATTTTTCATACTAATTTCAGAGTGCTGACTTTGAACATTTTTCACATCTAGGCGATTTGAGAAAATCAAAAAATTTTCAGAATTTTATTTCAAAATGTATTACAAAGTACAGAAAATTTTTGAAAAATTTTTTCTTCATACACCTCAGGACTTGTTCCCGAAAAACAAAATAAAGCCGAGGCAAAAAATCAAAAATTCAAAATTCAAGCGTGGATATCGTTTTAACTGTAAGAAATATCTTAAGTGAGTAAGCTTATTTGTTCTTTATATTGCCAAGCCTTTTACAGAAATATAAAAATCTTTGAAAGAAGTTAATATTTTTTTTAATTTTTATGCGCTCAATTTAGTCAACTTTGACATCCTTAGCTTACCTCGAGTTATCACTGGGTAACTACAAGATGATTTTTGTGAAAGCTTAGGTTCGATCCGATTAGTAGTTTAGGGGATACAGATTTATTACCAAAAATTGTCGTTTGGCCTTACTGTGATGAGACAGCATGAAATTGCCCATAATTCGGATAAATAAATAATTTGAGTTTGTAATTCTTAACGAAAATGTAGAGGCGCGTCAAAAACTTTCAAAGACAAAAATTTTATGGACAAAAAAATTCACTCGATTTAAAAAAAGACCACAATATTACACAAAAAAAAAAAAAAAATAAAAATGGGTTTCAAACGAGATTGCTTGTATTATTATTATTTTTTTTTTTATTTTGCTCTAATAACCAAAATGGTAATATTAATTATGATTAAATGTTTACCTAAATTCAACCAAGATTAACTAAATCTTTCCTTCAATAAACGGATTTCCATATAATTATTTATTTAATTATTAACAATATTTAAATACAAGTAAAACTAGACGAAAAACATATGAAAACTGATTTTTGTAACCTTTGACTTCAAATATATAAGATGCCAAGTCGAAAATATATGACAAGATTCGTTTCCCTTACTTAACTAGAAATTATAATAATATACTTATGTATTTTTCAGAAAGAGACCTTTGTAAATAAGTTTTAATATATTGTATACTTATATTTAATTCCCGAAAACATATCATGGAAGCCTTCATTTCTGAGGGACGTCCCAATAAAAATTTTCATATTATACTATCGCAGCGCAAAAGTAGGATGATATAGCAATAAAAACATTAAAAGATATGACAGATATATGAACTAATCGTTAAAAATAATCAGTATGAACCGACCTTTTTATATATAAAAAATCTTCCATAACTAGAATAGCTTTGAAACAAGATTGGATTTTGAAATGAAATCTAACCGCCAGAACCAAAGACCGAAACATCTACAAAAATATTGAAACGATTAATAAACTCATAAGATATTTAAAATTCGTACATACCAAACGATTATCTTAAACACGTTTCCGTGTACTGAGAAATCATATACATATTTCGAATTACTGTTTTTTAATATATGTTAAGCGCCGCAAACAGTTGAAAATGGTTGAAAATTGATTTAAAGTAATTTTATTTATATTTAAAGTAATTAATTAATAATATAATTAAATGTCAATATAAAGTTAGTTAATAACTTTATTAGAAAACTTTTAGGAATATTTTTTTCTGTGCAGAAATGGTAAGTAAGATTTATATTCAAAAATTGGGCACTGATACACATTACATGATGGTATGCTTGATTCTCCTGGGTTACGATATCTACATAGATGATATATAGCAAGCTTTGATATTTTGTAGGTAGAAAATCTTTTACAGTAGTTGGATTATAAATATTTAAAATATGCATTTTGTCGCGACTTAAGAATATATAAATGCGTTTGGTATTGTATGTATTAAGATACGTTAATGTTATGTTACGTATTTGTCAAGTAAACATTTTTGTTTCTCAGATTCTTTTCTTTTGTATTGTATGTATTGATGCAGACATAAGAAATATATTTATAATAAATAATTATAAATATACAGTGCGAAGTTAAGTATTGGTCTAGGTATCCCAGGCTATTTAAATATATATTTCATATATTTATCAAATATATTCCAAACATTATGGTAATCCAAATTTTATTGTAATATTTTATTGTGTTAATTTTAGGAAAAGGATAACATGGCACTTGAAATACTTTTGCGCTGAGAACGGGTTTAAAATTTAAAGGTTTTTCTAGAACTGAAAGTGTTTTATAGGCTTACAAAAACGGCCGGACATTAATCGACGATTCGGGACCGAAATATAACAATAAATTCCCACAAAAATGGAAAATTGTACCATAGGGGTACCGTAGCAAGAAGAAGTTAATCTACTGTGTGTGCAAAATACATTTAGGCAATAAAACCGCATTGAAAATAAACTAGGGCAGTAAGTCAGTAGGATAAATCTGTGCACATGAATATTTTCAAAGAAAATCTTATTAAAAGTGCGAAAAGTTTTCAATTTCGTGGGGAATATTTAAAAGAACAATAAGCCTAAACGCGCCGCTACCGATAGAGAAAAGGAGATATGAATAAAACACGCCTTATACGCTAAAAACATTCCCAAATGCCCAGATATGATTCTGATTAAATCTTGTAGGATTATTTAGGAAAACAATTGTAAAATCATCAGTTTTTCAGAAAAAATCGCTTAAGAAATTGGTTTCCGGAGAATGAAAGAAAAAGTGGATATTACACAAAAAAAGGCCACTGTATGCGAAATCGTTTATAAGAAATAAAAATGTCTTAAGAAATATCCTACAATATCTTAAATAAAACCTAAATGATAATTAATTCGTTAAATCCTCATATAGTATTCAAGCCTTTAATGAGGTACTAAGACTATTGTTGTGCAAAATAATTCAGTTTTTATAAAATTTAGACACATTTTTTTTTTTTTTTTTTTTTTTTGTTAAAGAATTTAATACTTTTAATACTTTTTTTCTTTGTAGTTTATAAATCACATGAGGCTATTAAATAAATGCTGTATTTTAAAAAAATATTTTTGATTAAATTTATAAAATGTTTTATATTCGATGGGGTACCAAGACTTATGCTGCACACTGTATATTGAGTGGGTTTACGCATTTTTAGTAGTAATTAAAACAAAGCTAAATTTGATGCGAATATGCACGATATATATATATATATATATATATATATATATATATATATATATATATATATATATATATAATATAAAATAATGTTCCTCCTATTACCAGATTGCTATTTACACATAATTCTGACAAAAGATCTCCATTTTCGTTCATACGCTCGCAATCATGCCTCCCCATTACAGGTTGATATCCATTTTTAGCACAGCTAAGTTGTGCACTGCAGACACCCATAAGGATCATATTATCCTCACGCTCAATGATAGAAAAGACGCTAGTATGACTGTTATAAAATTCTTCCGAATTTCAAAATAGTACCAGACACCTGTCCCTTTATTTTTTAAATAAGTATTAATAAATATAATAGTATTAGATTTTTATATTTATATTATTTTGGGAGATATAAGGTTACCAAATTTAACGTTTTTTATCCTTTTTTACCCCTAAACATTCGAATTTCTGAGTGGATGTCTCCAGTAATGGGCACACCTAAAGCCTAAGTTTTTTATCTCTACCTTTTGTCATTTGGGCTGGGCGATTTTAAATTATTAAGTCAATCACTCAGTAACGTTACTCTTTTATATAAATATATAGATGTTTATAACACTGCCGACTTTTAGTAATGCGATCTTAAAATTAAGTTAATTTTCACAATAACTTGGAACATAACCCTAATGTCCATATTAAGAACTCACTGAATTTCTATAAATTAATATGCCCACTACATTTCAACCCAAAAGACAGAACACTAATAAATGTAAATAGCTGAATTGTATGTAAATAAGTATATTAGTATCTGACAACTTACGATTCGCATGTAATGTACTAGATATTATGACAGTTACAAAACGTCATTGTAATATACCAAATGTAATTAAATTCAAATTTAGCCATGTGATAATAATCAATTTACTAAAAATTTTGTCTTATTTCAAATATATTTCAAATCGCTGCTACCAGAACGTGTAAGGATGGTGAAGTTTAAGTTGTGAATGTCTAAAAATAAAACTAGGATTGTGAAGAATCAAGAATTAAAAATGCTGCGCATTAGGGTTCAAGCTGAAACGTGTTGATTTATTACATAAGGGGCACATTGATAGCACTAAAAATTCGATAAAAAATACTGTATTAACAACAACATGTATTTTGAAAACATATTCCAAAACAAGATCGAATAATAAATCAAATATATCCTATAGCAAGATATACATATGATCAGAAGAAACTATTTGGAATACAAAATTACCATAAATACATATTTTTATTTCATAGAAAAGCTTAGATGTCGTGAAGTATTGTTTGTATAAATTTCAAGACCATAAGCAAGATAAAAAATCATTGACACAAATATATCATTATGGTGAACGTAGGAGCTAGGTTTACCAACTATTCAAGTTAAAATTTGATCGAATAAAATTTCGTTGTTCAAGTAATCGATTAAACTGTAAACAAGTAAGAACTTTATATACGTTATACCCATCATCCGCAACTTTTTGTGACACCCCATTTAAAATTTCACCTTATATGGTAGATGGGCGTTAAAGTGAGTGTATTACGCAAATTTTTAGTTTTCAAGTTTTCTTTGATCCTTAAAATATTTGTAAAAAATTTTGTTGTCGTACATACTTTTGTGTAAGAAAAGTATGAACTGTTTTTCTAGTATTTGGTGCACAGCTTCTTAGTTTTCCAACCGATTTTGCCCATTTTCAATAGCAAACAAACATTATATAAGCAAATATTTCAGCTAAATTTCATCCTCCCAAGTGGTCAGACGGTCATAGCTTGATCGACTGAATATCTTGTCATGACCCAGAATACATATACTTTATGGGGACTGAAATTATTATTTTTCAAAATCGATTCTTTATAAACTGTCTATCACATTTTTATATTTAAGGTTGATAATTTTAAAACATTTAATTATTTAACCAAATGCTGTAACAAATAACCAATTTATAAATTTAAATAAAATTGTTAATGGCGATAATTCTTTCTTAGTAATAACCGCCAGTTACTTCATATCTATAAAAATTAAAAAAAAAACACTAAAACTGAGTTGAAGTACATTTCGTTCTTGCGGGACAAAATATAATTGAAACTGTTTTTTTGAAAAAAAAATCCTTAATATTCTGCTTTAAAAGCCCTATTTAAAATAATTTAAAATAGTCGGTTATTCGATACATATTGATTTTATTGGCTTTGAGATCCCATAGCTCATAGCGTCCCTAGTATTCGCCTTCCAATTTTACGACTGAGTTTTATATAAAAATAAAAATAAATGATATATTTATTTCTGCTCCTATTACATTATTATTCTGCAACTATTACAAAAAACTGACTAATACCATTTATGGAAAAGCAGCAATATCTAGAATTATTCGCAGAAATATTAAACCATCGAAATTTTATTTTCGATCGTATTTTTTGTAAGCAATGGAGGTCATGCTTAACTCAAGCAACTTTATATGATTTAAAATGTATACCACCAAATCTGTGCGTTTTGGTGATTTCTTTTTGTACAATGTACATTACTTTTTTTCAAATTTGATATGAGCGCTAGATTGCAGAAATAACATAAATTATTTATAAACCGATTTGGATGAAGCAAAAAAATTTTAAAATTTCGACTGCTCTGTGAAAGGTAAATGGTACACTTGTGGTGAATGATTTCAAAATATTAATTTTTAATTAAGAATTAAGAGTAATAATGAAATTATTTAACATAAAAATTGTCACGTATATATATATTTATGTGTAATAAGCTTTATCAAAACCTCTACTAATGATAAAAAACTTTTATTTGTACTAGAATTAATTACTAGTTCAAAAATAAGATACGGAAAAGGATAAGAAGAGAAAAAACAAGATTGATAAAATAAAGCATAGTAAAGTTCTCTTTAAGCAAAAATATAACTACTCATAATAATGAGTAAAGTATGTAAAGATAAATTATACAACAAGCGTACAGTGTTGCCAGTTTAAATTGCCTTAAAAAGGCCAAAAAATTAGCATTTCAATAACGAAGGAAGTAGTTACTTATTTTGTATTACTAATTTTATTTTCACAGAATCAGCCATTTAAGTATTTTTGTGTATACATATTTAATTAAAAATTTCTTCAGCGCCGCTTCATTCTTCAAATTAAAAGTTCCTTCACTAAATTTGTAGTTATAAAGTCGTTTAGAAACTATTTATGAAAAAATAAAAATAAAATAAAAATAAAATATATATACATATATAAGCTAAAAATCACCAAAAATTTTGAAATGCTTAGTCTAGAAGGAGTTATAGTTCAGAAATGACGACAAATCACTTTAAAATATGAAATATACTCCAAATTTGGGAAGTTTTTGGGCGATTTCTCATTGAGCCATTTTGCTGGGTCTTACTTTCATCTGCCAGCAAAATGACCCAAAGCATAATCGCCCTAAGTAAATACAGAATAATCGCCCAAAAAATCACCATACATAATTTGGTCCTATTTCATATGGAAAAAAGTCTTAAATTTTGCGTTCATTTTTCGTAATTTTTAGACTATAATTCATTTTTGATAAAACATTTTTGATATTTTGGATGATTTTTCTCTTTTATTTATTTTTTTTTAATGTATGTTGTAACATGTATGAAAAAGGTATGTAAATAGACATTCTATTCAGGAAAAAAATTTGATTTAGCGAAGACAAGTTTTCAAATACGCTAGAGAGGAAAACCTTTGCATACGGCCGAAGGCAGTCTGTCTAGCAAACCGTTTTAATCCAGACCAGAACCTAGCCCAGGCCAAAGTTGAAAGTATTTTCAATCTGCATATGGCTGATTTTGTAAAGAATATACAATGTATTAATTTTCATACCAGAAAGTGTCATAATGGACATTGGATGAGGGTGCTATTTCGTAAAAATTTGGATATTATTTCATTTATTTTTGTCAAATTTTGACAAAAATTTATTTTTTGGTAATTTTGTATTTGTTCTAGATGATTTTTCTATATTTGCTTTGGGCGATTTTGTTTTGGATCATTTTGTTGGCATTCAGAGTTGGAAAAAGCTAACCTTGTGCAAAAAGGAATGTAAAAAAATGTTGGTTTATTGTTATGTTTTGCCAAAGCTTTAATGTTTTGTATGTAATTAAAAGATGTTTAACTCTCATTGAGTTTAAATATGTTTTTAAGTATAACACTCTTTTAGCTTCCCTAAAATTTGGGAAAGGCTTCCTGATGAGCTGTCTTAAGCAAACTAACAAAACTATATTTAATAATAGCGTTTGGGGTTTCCCGTGATATTTCCTTTTCCGGGAAACAGGAATGCAAAATTCAATTGAACTTTTCATATTTAAAAACTTAAATTATAAGAAAACAGCACTGACTTTTTATAAGAAATATTACAAATCATAGTTGTTTAACAAAAAATAAAATAATATTAAAATATGATGCACCTTTCAAGATTAAAACAATTTTATATATTTCATACAAATTAAATAAGTACCTATTGTAAGTTATATTAACAATAATAATATGATACTATATATAAGTTTCAATACAAATAAGTTCTCTTATCGTTTTATTTCCATTTTAGCTTCATCTTACATTATTAATTAATACTTTCTAATTTAGAGATGTAAAACACAATTGTGGAAAATATTTAAAATTGGTTCTATTAATGATTTTAAAATTAACCTCTATATATATTTCTTTACAATTTCATTGTTTGTATAAGACATGAGTCTCAAAAGAACTGAAACATATTGTGTTTTCTGTGAACTCTCAAATTAATAATTCTTTATAAAAGTGAATATTTTCAAACCGCAATTTATTTAATATTAATTTCCACAAACCAATAACACAATTAAACCATCAAAAATTTAACTTGCCGAAAGTAAAATTGTTTTGAAATTTCATTAAATTCTTAATACATTATTTGACGAGAAGTATTAATACAATTGAAAAATTAAATATTTCGTATCTTGTCAGTATGGTAAAAGATTTGATAGGAAATGCTTCGGACGGGCGATACAATGATTTTATATTTAATATTTTTTCATTTTTCTTTTTAATTTTTTTTAGAAACTTTTTTATAATTTTATTTTTGATAATATGGAAAAACTACCTTATTGATACCTATAAATGTTTTTGAATAATTTAAAATATCACTTTTGAGCGTGTGCCAAACGGTAGCAAAGTTCTGTGGAAATTTTCAATTTTCGTATAGTGAATAACTTTTACACTTTTGCTATGCCAAATGAACATTTTTCCTGTGTTAAATTTTGACATATATTTTTAATAAAGTTTCACAAACTTTTAGCAAATGTAATATATTTTTAATAATTATATGTTTTTATAAAAAAATAACACTTTTATAAAATAAACATTTAATTGCGCAACGATTTTAAAATATTTTATTTTATTATTTATTTTATCGTTGTCAAAATCTTCTCTTCATTTGTCAATAACTTACGAAGTCCTAAGGGCTAATGAAATTTTATCTACCTCAAAACTGTCAAAAATTTACTTTTATACATACTTTGCTATCATTTGGTTCAAACTTTTTGTATCGAGTTTTTAACAAATCTTATTATCACCTAAAAATGCCTTTAGTAAGGTGCGTACAATAATTAAAATTTATCATTGAGGCGCTAAAACAGTAATACTTTTGCTATAGGATTTTAGAACTAAATATTAAATTAATATTAAATTTCCCGGTTTACTGGGAAATTTAAAAAAAATCCTTGGAAATTCCGGAATTTCCCGCCAAGGAATTCTCGAACCTCAAGTCTAAAGTTATCTCATTATTATTTCCATTTAAATAAGTATATTTCATAAAACTGAAAGCAAAGCGTTTATTTCTTTTATGTTAAACAACATAAAATACCATAAATTTTACTATTTAAAAAGTAAAATTCTTTACCTCATATAAAATTGGTAAAAGAACAAAAACTATTTCATAATATGTCAACAAGTTCAAGATACGTTTTGTAATAAAATATTCTAATTGACATAAAAACTTAAATCTCTTAAAAAAAGCAATTAAATTTATGTATTTTGGTTTAAGCAACAACAGCACTAGCAAACAACAACTACAACTTTTCAAGAATAAAATAAAGACTGCTGTAATTAACACAGTTTTATTGTAAAACCTTTTATAACTATAAATCACCCCAAGGACTTGCATCATCTTTAGATGATCATCAAATACATTTAGGAAAATGCATATGTATATATGAAATATAATAATAAAAAGAATATAAATACACATACTAACTATATGTATGTGTATTTATACGTAACAATATTTACACGCATACTACAGACATACTAAAAATGAACCACTAACGACTTGCTGCAGGACAAACCTTAAAAGTTTAGTGTACTTAACATGAGTTCGTTTTCTCTACTACCACAACATTTAGTATAGTATAAAGTATATATGTACATTAGACTGCACTAAGATTTACCGACGAAGTCCCTAGACCATGAATGAGTTTTACACCGCTTGTGTAAGGAGTGTACAGACACATTTTTAATTTCTTGAGAAATATTTAAACAAAATGCTATTTTTGATTAAATTTGAACAATAATTACTGAATTTTTTTTTTCGTTTCCGCATTTTACAAAATTGAGGTATTTCAGATTTTGACCATTGACCTTCTTATTACAAAAGTGATCTTTGTCCAACTTTATTAGAAACTTCGGAATGTATTGTAACTTTGTTTAGTCAAAATATCAGTTCAAAAATAAAAAATAATAATAATAATAAATAAAATAAATAAAATAAAAAATAAGAAAATAATTTACCTTATATCTAAAAAACTGCAAAAAAATGCGTTTTTAAAGAATTCAAATTGAATTTGAATTATCCTGTGAAAACAGAAACATATTTTTCAGTAATTATGGGAAAAATTTTATCAAAAATAACATTATATTTAAACATTTCTCGAAAAATTAAAAATTTGTTTACATACTCCTTACACAAGTGGTTAAAAAAAAATAATGGTCTGGAGAATTCGTAATATCTTTAACAATTTTAACAGAATTTTTCTTTTTGTATCTTGTTTGATAGATAATTATGTTTAAAACAGTAAAACTGTAAAAGATGACATATTTTCCCCATATAAACACGCCATACAGATTTTAGGTCCGATGTGGCACGGGTTAACGATATCCGATTTCACTAATGCTTCACTCAATATATTTTTACATATCAGTGAACGATTCTAGGGTGAATTATGGTCAAAATTCAAAAGTCGGTAAATTTTGTTGGACTCTAATATACATACATACATATACATCTACATATGTATATGAAGACAAGAACAACAACAACAAAATAAAAGTATTAGAAAAGATTATTCTCATGTAAAGATACTGCTGGTTGGTTGCTTTGGATATGTGGGAATGTGTGTGCCTGTACGTATGAGTAGTGATGAGTGGTTTGTGAGACTTATGATGATGACAATCATAACTTTGTCATCAAGTGTATACCCAAAAGCATACAGAAATGTATGTTTGATGATTGCAAATGTAACAAAGGCAACACAAAGAAAGAAATCCAACTTATAGAACTTACAAACCCCGCACATTCATACAAGCATATGCACGTACATATGTATATATGGACAAATAATATAAAGTCTAAAAAGAAATTGTAACTAATCCAAAAGATGCATGAGGCACTGTGGTGCATTTTGAAAGATAGAGTTTAACATATCTTTTAAGAGGTAATAATCGCTATGTTAGGTAGTTAGGTTGAAGGGAGAAGACTCCAACCATCCCTTGTCGTAACATACACTTAGCCATTGCATCGGCTAGTTGTGAGCTATGGAATTAAGAGAAAAGCCACCCATATACAAATCGTAGGGAATGACTGTCGTGCATCAATTTCCTCAACTTCTGGTAGTGAATCATCCGAAAAATTTTGGAATCATGTTCGTAGTGTGGCTGAGCTGTGACATAGAAAATGTTCCACTGATTAGGTTCCTTACCTACATGCTCTATATTCATTTCTTCCTGCCTCACCTGTCCCGTTCAGTTTTAACAGCCTTCTTGTGTTGTAATCATTTGGGTCACCCCAGTGGATTTTCGTCATTCTGCCCACAGTTTTCTTATTTCACAAAGATTTATGAGTCATCTTAACCCAATCTTTTAACTAGATATTTATAGCCCACAAAAGATTTGGGTTTATAAATTATTCACTTATTATTTTCAACACCCGATAATGACCAAAATGATATATATCTATGCTATAGTTGTAAATCGCTTCCTTGCAGTCTAAAACAATTCAGAGTATTTTTTTAATTGCCCTGGCTCATTCCATACATTCTCTGAAAAACCGTGTTATGGTTTGGGAGACAGACCCAGCAAAAACCTTGCTTTCCTGGTAAGCTAGCAGTTATAATTGAAAACAAAAATAAATTACTTATTTTTTGCCTGAGTTATTTTTGTTCGAGTTGTCCACAAATTCATGTAGTTATTTTTAGACTCTAGGGATACTCAAAACTATGTACCTAAACGAAAATAAAAAATTAAAAAATAAAAAATTTTGCCGTCAGTGAGATTTGAACTTGGACACAAATCAGCCAATCATTTTTAATGACTAAAGTTTTACTCAGTACATCATATCGCAATAAATTTTCTAAGTGACAAAAACCTTTTTTAGTATTAAATATAATCTTAGACATTTTGTTATAAAAAAAACTAAAAGCATTAGAATGGGGTTGAACCAACAATCTTCTGGTTGCTAATCCAGCGCTCTAGAAAACTCATCCACGTGATTGCAATATTACTGTACTATTATACTATTGAGTACTCATTTATGTAATGTAGAGTTGGTAAATAATAATGACGTCTCATTACCGAGAAACTACTTTAATAAGAAGTTGCCATTACCAAAAACCAAAAAATTTTTGCTGGGGATGTATATTTTTATCATTCGTTCCACTAAATATTTAGAGATGGGGTCCCCACGGGTACCAAAACTGGGATTCCGTTTGACCAGAATTGTAGATCTCTATCAGTGTAACACAACTAGATGCAATATTTTTATATATAATAATTTATAAATCCCTTGTAGGTGCGTTTCTGATCGCACCGCTTATTCGTTGAAAAACTTTAAAAATAATAAAGTAATAATTTATTTGTCCATTCTTTTACAAATATTATCACAGTACACAAAACTACTAACAAACAGAAATCTATAAAAAAATATGAATGAAGTAAAATAAAAAAAGACAACTTGACAAATGTAAATGTCATATACTTTTTAAAGAAAGTAATAGAATAAATAATAGGGACCAAGTAGGTAAAGTGATATTTTGCAAAAAGTAGGAGTAAATAAAGAAGAAGATACCGAAAACTTATATTTGTTGTTTTGTTAGTAAGTAAAAAAATGCAAAAGTCAGATTTGTTGAGCTTAGCTAAGAAAAAATTAAAGTTTACTAACACAAACAGAAGATCATTCGCATAAAAACACCCGTACACATATAAACTTTAGTCAAAAAGGTTAAAAGTAAATAAAATAAAATATAATAAGAAAAATAGTGGGCGGAATGTCCGTTGGCTTTATATAAGTAAAAAGAAAAAAATACAAAGTTATAATAGTCATAGATTTTACAATTATAGTCATATTTATAAGTATATGATTTTATATAATACAATATGTATCTAGTTTTATGCACAAAAAATAACAATTCAAATGCCCATATATATGGGGATTTCTTCAAATTCATTTACTTTTTTAATTTTTTTTAATGGCACATCAACGCTATTTTGTACCAATATTAACTGGCTTTAATGAAACACAAATCTGTTCGCGTGAATAACTTTTTGGGCAAAATAAAGAGTGGATATTTATTGTTCTTGCAATAATGAATCGTTTGAGATACATCTTGTTATGTGCCCTCAATAGCAGCGCTATAGAAGTGCCGTAATTTGGGGAGATAAACATGAAAACTCTAAGCACTCTAAGAGCTGCCATTTTCACGAAACACACTCACAGCGTAATTTCAATGAAGCTAAAGTATCGCGTGATCAAAACAGATTTCCAAATTACATTTTAAAATCGTTGTCGTGCGATAAAACACTGATTTGCAAAAATGTTATAAATCCTTAAAATCGATCTAAAATTTTTCGTAAAATGTAAAAAATTTGCGATTTTTTACATTTTATATATATTTATGATAAGTACATCTATCTTGTTTTAGTTAAGTGAAAAATAGGTTTCAACAAAAAATTTCATATAAAGTATTTACGACTTCAGATCGCGGTAACTTTAATATTTCATAAATTGTCGAGGCACACCCAAGGCGCTAATTAATATCGGTGAAAATTTTTACCAATCTGCAATGGTTATTATGACATTTGATTTTAATGCAACTTTTAACATTTTTGAGTGTGTCAATGAAATATTTATTTTATAGTTATATAATTAATATTTGTAACATCACTTAAAGATTTTTTTGTGGTTAAATGTGAAAAATACATAAACGAATTGAATGCAATTAAAAAAATATCAAAAATCTGTGTACACTTTGTTTTTTGCTTTATGTCCTAAAGGAAGATTTAAACAGATAATATAAAACTTACCTTACCTAATTTAATTTGTATTTTATACACTTCTGTGTAGGTTGTATATGTATGGGTATTTATTATTGACATCGGACTTGAAATGGAATCTTTTTTTTTTTTTAATTTTTAACCTCCATAACACAAATGGTAATTTCTTCTCCATTAATATCATTTTTAAAAAAAAAATTTGGTTGTTAGATGGTAAAAATATATCAACGAATTTTATAAGATTAAGAAACAAAAAAAATCTAATCTATGCATACTTTGTTGATTAATTTTTTTTTTTAAGAAATGATAAAAAAAATCGCTATGATCGCTATTATTTTCGGTTATATCAACCTTATCGTACCAGATTTAATTAGTATTTTAGACATATGATGTAGAATATTCATGCGATAAATTTTTATATATTTTTGAAAATAGAATTTTGACAATTTTTTTTAGTTTTTAGTCCTAAACCTCCAGCTCTTAGAGTCACCCATGTTTTTCTCCTCATGTTTGGGTGCCTCCTATAGTACTGCTATTGAGGGCACATAACGAGGAGTATCTCAAACGATTTATAATTGTAAGAACAATAAACATCCATTTTTTAATCGAAAAACCCCAAAAAATTTTAAATTTTGAAAATTTTAGCTTCACCAATTGTCCACAATACAATTCAACACTGACCAACGACAGACTGATTAAACACAAGTTGGCCTATTTCTACAAGGGTTTACAGCAATCAAAAGAAAAGAAAATTATTTTCAAGCATTTATTTGGATTTTTTATACTTAGTACATGGAACCATTTCCGGTGTTGAATTTTTGTTGTTTTACTCCACCAAGTGTTGATAATATAATTGCTTCAAAAGTTATTTGAAAAAGCCAAAATTTAAAAAATATTTGAGGTTTAAGATCAGCTTCGTAAAAGTAAATTTAAAAAAAGAATTCCCCTAATAAATTTGGAAAAACATTACAAAAATTCATAAAATAAAATAAATACATACAAGTTTAAGTCTTTCAAACGGTATGTACTCGTATGTATGAATGAATGTTTGCATTTATGTATGTATGTCGGTATGAATGTATGTATAATTTATATGGAAGTACGTTTGTTTCGTTATATGAATGTATGAATATACGATTTTTATTTGTATGTTGGCATGAAACCACAGCAACGTATTTTTAAGTATTTTTTTATTTGTTCTGGAAAATCATAAACAATTTGTAAGGTCATGGTCGAAATTTCATAACCTCTAATACATTTATATTTAATAGCCGTGTTGTTAAAATGTGTATTAAATATTATAGCAAGATAATAACAATTAAGTATTTCTAAAACTTCTAAATATTTAACGTACATTTCCGCTGATGTTGATAATGGAAATACGCAGCTTTATCAAATACAAAATATTCCTATCTAAGTACATTAGAGTGCCCTTATACGGCTTTTCCGCGATTCTGTTCCGGTAATTCCAATGAAACGATAAGTACTGATGAGCTAAATACAGAAAAAATATTAAAGTAATTTTATTTTCATTTCTCTACCAACGATTAAAAGTCATTGGGTCTTACCAAAAAGATTTAAGTTATTTTTCCGAAATAGGTTTAAAAGAAATCGTAAATATTAAATATTTTTTCCAAGAAATTTTCTTTCCGTAGAGGACTTTTTGGTGAATACCTATTTTTTTAACATAAAAAATGGACCAAAATTAGAACATAACATTTCTTTCTTTGATTTGAAAAATTTACTCTTTTGCAAAAAAGGAAGAAAAAACAAATAAGAAAGATATAGTCGATCAAGCCCGACTATATCCTACACCAAAGTTTCCTAAATGGGGGTTCGCCGACCCATAGGGGTCTGTAGCAACTTTTTAGAGGGTTCGCAAAGAGAGATCAAAAATTTATATGAAATTATTATACATGATATATTATTTTTTGGTATAACTATATAATTATGCCAAATTTTAATTTTACATATGATTTAGATGGGGAAAATCTATTGGAGCTTCGTACAATATATTAATGCTAAAAGCAAAAGCAAAGTAATTACACACAATTGGCGAACTTGTAATAAAGCCTTGTTTTGCTGTCGTTAGCGATATAATGTTAGATAAGCCCACAAAAGTAAAAGTCATGATAACTCTGAAAAAATGTGTTGTTGGCCTGTAATGAAACGACTAAAGTTTCAAATTTAAACCAACTTTTATTTTGTTGCAGAAAGTAAAATAAAGGAAGCATTATTGTTTACCAAATCTTTGTCTACGATTTCCAAAGGTATACAGATGTATACACATCAATGATAAATCTCACTGCGATAATTCAGCGACAAATATTTGCTGCGAAAACCTTACCTGATATATTTTAAAGTGCTCTTCAAACTGCTATAGACGTAGTAGATTTTGTAAAAACTACCATAACAAATACAATTCTTAAATCCCTATGTTTTGATTTAAATGCAGAACATAAGAAATTACTATGCTAAAGAGATTATACGAGTTAAAAACGGAAATAAATATTTTTCTTTTGTGCGAAACATGAAGATCTTTATAAAAAATTTACAGAAAACTATTATATATTACTTAGCTTATGTCCCTAAATTTATCGAGACTTTAAACAAACTTAACATTAAAGTACAAGGCAGACAAATATATTAAGTGCTTTTATGAACAAAATTTCTTAATGGAAAATACGTCTTTAATCCCGTCTACCAAATTTCATCATTTCCACTGCTGAATGATATATTGGATTCATCTGATGTTCAAAAACCAAAAATATTCAATCCAAATAGATTCAAAAAATTATCGGGTATGCCATCAATAGCAATGTTGAATGGCTTACGAAGTAAATTAGTTTGGAAAAAATTGGTTTTAATTAACCTCCGGATAATATCGAGAAATTTATCGTGAAGTGAATCTAAGTATAATATATATATATATATATATATATATATATATATATGTATATCGAGAAATTTATCGTGAAGTGAATCTAAGTATAAAATATATATATATATATATATATATATATATATATATGTATATATATATATACTTAGATTCACTTCACGATAAATTTCTCGATATTATCCGGAGGTTAATTAAAACCAATTTTTTCCAAACTAATTTACTTCGTAAGCCATTCAACATTGCTATTGATGGCATACCCGATAATTTTTTGAATCTATTTGGATTGAATATTTTTGGTTAAAATATTACAAAGTTTACACGTTGGTTGCGAATGAAGCTTTGAAAGTTTTGCTATAGTTTGTCTCTGAATGTTTGTGTGAAACAAATTTTCCTGTCCTACAGTTAATAAAATCCAAATTTAGATCACTTTTGGCTGTGGAAAATGAAGTAAGATGTGTTTTGTCAGAAATTTCTTCCAATGTTAAAAAATTTGTAAAAACAAAGATATTTTATTACATATAATATTTTTTAATTGTTTATGAGTTTTAAAAGGTTCATGGTTTTTACATTAAATAAATAAACGAATTTTGGTAAAGCAATTTTCAGAGAAAAAAAAATTCTAAATGGGTCCGTGAAGCATGAAGAGGTGGGAACCCTTGTCCTACACCATTGTGTATGTGCACTAAAATTCGAAAAGTGTTCAATTGTGAACCGATACTAATACAGAATATTACGTTGTACGGGTGCCCCGATGGCCTAGTTGGTACAGAGTGATCCGAAGTGTTTTTTGTCATTTTTAAACGCTATAAAATGAGTAGTTTTTGCACTATGGAAAAACTAATGATACCTAATTAGAGGTGATTATCTATATATTTGACACAAATAAAAATTATTGTTGATTTTTTATCCACTTTGGAATAATTTGTGATTTCGTGACATAACCTTACTTTTTAATTTGGGCACACATTAACCTATGTTAAACACAGAGGTTTTCAGTTAAATTCAAAATGTGTGTACAATATTTTAAGTATAGGAGATCTACTAAACCCATATTTATTTGGAGTATAAAATGTCTTTAAATGGTTTAGTTATGGCGAAAACGTATCTCACCATCTTGAGTATCAAAACTATCTGAAATTTGGGAACGTGTAACCCATCCACTATAATGACTATATGCTTAACATGATCAAGTAAATTAAGTAACTGACAATCTTTACCATCATACAATTTTAATTAGTTCTTGCTATATTAATTGATACAAATTGACAGTGATATCTCTAAATAGCATCTTTTAGAATTTATCCGTGACACACTAAAAAATAACCAACCCAAAGCATACTAGCTTTTCAAGTAATTTAAAAAAATTATATCCAAAAATATATCTTGAGACTTGATTTGCTCTAAATATAAAAACTTAGGCTATCATTCTCAGAATAATTTCTATGCACCAGGTTTTACAATACTTTATAAATTATTAATTAATTGTGTTTAATATTTAGAATGCATTTATATAGTTTTTGAGATAATTTACTGTTTTTTGTATTATAGTTAAATTTTTTGCAAAAATATTTTGATTATGTTTTGTTTCGCTACCATGGGCGATAGTCTTCGTTACTCCACTCAGTAAGAATTAGAATATAATTTGGAATTGTATTGTAATTATTCAATAATTAAAAATTTTCCGTTGTACGAATATTTATTTGAAATTATGCACTTTATGCACTTTACCTATGGTAAATTATGGACTAATCTTTATAAATTTTGGCGCTGTCATTTCTACTCACATAAAACTAATTTGTATCGAATACTAATTTGATACTAATATTTGTATGGAGTTTTGTACTTTAATGTGATATTCCAAACATATTTGTGCGGAATTTTATTATAATACTGTTATATTTAAGGCACTTATGATTGTTAAACCCTTATTCAGGGAGGAAATTTGAATAGGAGTTTAGTGAAATAATGAAACGATCATAACCAATTTCAATAGGCTTCGTTCATGTGCCAAAATTATTATTCGTACAAAATTTCATCAAGATGAACGAACGGACATTATTAAATCGACTTAAAAAAGTGATTCTGAGTCAAACGGTATACTTTAAGCGGCGCATATTACCTCAATCACCTATGGTAGTGTAGGATACGAAAAAAAAAACAAAAAAATTTTTGTCATGATGTACTTTACAAAATTTTGGCAAAAAAAGTAATTTTCTCTTAACAAAATCATTATTTTGAGAAACGATTTTAATAGAAAATATATTATAACAGAGATTGACAGTTTGCGTCATTTATAGACACAGTTCGTAGTTCTTGGACAATTTTTCGTTCTGACGTTATCATTTTACGAGTATGATTGAAGAATAAAAAGGACATTTTTATATTGCTTTTTTCATATTTCTACCAAGAAGCAATATGAAATTTCGGTTTCATATGGAAGATCCTTGATTGGTGCATTTCTTATTTGCACATTATTTTTATATTTTTTCTGTCAGAATAGCTTCAAATCTAGCTCTTCCCTCAATAATTTTCATTTTATGTATTTGGAAAAAATTTGATATTTTCCTATAAAATCTAGGAGTTTTGTAATGGTCATGATCAAATCAAATACATTTTAAAATTCACTGAGTCAATTTCTGTTAGTAGGGTGAATTTACTTAAATGAAAAATAATACACAAATCTTTTGTATAGTATACTTATGTATGAATTTTTATTAACTACTATAAGATTTCATCTTATTGTTATAATGTTATTCTTATGGTCACAAAATTGTTTATTACTCTTTTGTACATTTCCATTGTATGCGTACATTCTATACATTATTATATGTTATATATAATACTAAGTACATATATATACATATATACATGTTACATAGTATACATAGTACTCAACCTTAATAGGTGGAAATACTTTTGACAGAAAAGTTGAATATTCTAAAATAACCTTTTTAATATATGCAGATATTTTCACATGCTGCACAGAAATAATTGGTGCACACTGTTAAAACAACAATCTGTTTCAAACAGTATAAATTCCATTGTACTATAATGTTATTTACAAGTAATAACAATATAAAATTACCAAGATTTTGTGGTATTCAAAGTAACGAGAAATTTGAATAAATTTGTCTGTTGTACTAAGGAATACGTGTACAGTAGAGTATCCCGTTGTAAACAATTTTGTACGAGGACAACTCAAACGATTCATATTAATGAAAAATATTTAAATAATTTTAAAAAATAATCTTCAGTTATCTTCAGTTTCGAGTTTTCTTCTGAAATAAGGTTTTTGATTCATAATTTTGAGTTTGTTCAAAAAAAAAAAAAAAAATAAAATTTTCGGTTCATAGGAAGACTTTTTATTACATCATGGATTTTGATACACATATCGACTATACTTGTGTTAAATTTTAAATCAGATTGACTACCTGATAAACAGCGAAATTGTAAAAATATTAAAATTTAATATTTAACAGGCATCAGCAACTTATTTCTTAAAGCAAGTAAAAATTTTAAAAAATTGAATTGTTTTAATTTTTACTCTTTTCACAACAATGTGAAAAAATCTTGAAAATTGGATATTTAGTGGAATATAAAAATATTGAGGTCACCTTTAAATATACTTTATATACCACGCATTTTTAAATACCTTTTAAATGTTACCGCATTTTATATTCCTCACTTTAGGAGAAAATAAAAATATAAATAAATAAATAAAGGTCTATTTTAAAAAAGGTCCATCTTACGAACGGTGAGCAGTACATCCGAAATATTTTGAAACACTGTGTAAAACATAACAAGGTTAATTTTCAGGGGGTAACAGAAGCACTTTTTTGAGTAAGTCGCCTTAATACATGTATAAAGTTTTGATCACGATTTAAGCCCACCTGACATGAATATTTAAACCTTAATCTTATTTTTCTAAAAATAGTTTTCAATTATTTTATTATTTAGTATTAATCCTAAAATTTAAGTAAAAACATTATTAAAACAACTATATTTATAAATACATCTTAATTAGGGTTTCTAACTTCACGGAATTTTTTTGTTTGCGATAAATGACATATAAATTTTGCATTTCTCTTGAATTCTTGGAAATTTTTGAAGAGTAATATAATTGAAGCTAAGTGAACAAAATTTAATATATCGAATAACATCGCTATAGGTTCTATTTTTTTTTTTTTCTAATTTTCGGTTTTTTTTTTCAAAATCGGTGTTATAAAGATGGTTAATCGATTTTATTTAAACAGCATTTCATTTCACTTTTTATGCAATTTTACTTAGAAAAAGAGCTCAAACAAGAAAGATTACATGAATAAAATAAGAAGTTCGTGTAACTTGATAAATACAATAAAAATGACAGATAGCTTATTTAACTTGGACAATCATCTTTAAATAGGTGAAATTAATCGAACTATTTAGTGTGCACGAAAAGTTTTAGTTTTATAACGTTTTTTGTATGTATAGGAATACATTAAAAATGTAATATATATATCATTATTAATCATGATGTTTTATATACCAAATGAGCCCCATCAACCAAATTGCCTCAAACTTCGATCAGTTAAAATGTATTGAGCCTTATTCAACAAATATTTAAAGGATACAAAAAGCATAGAAGTACATATTTTACAGCAAAAAAGTTACTGAATATATAATAAAAGTTTTGAAGAAAAGCTTACAAGTTTTATTAAAACCAAAAAGAAATTATTTAAAATTTAAAACTTTCTTCCATAAAAAAACATACCAATAAGTGGTTCTATTGGTATAACTTTTATAACCAGAATTTTATGCACCAGTTTTTTCTTGCTCACTTGTAAGTATTTCAATAACAAAATATAATTTATTTTGGAAAGACATAAAGACAGTTTATTAAATAAGATAAAAGAACAATTTCAAATAAAAAAATATATAGTTATATTATGTTAAAGTTATTCGTGCCGAATTTCATTTATGATTGTTAAATCCCTATTTCTGGAGAACATTTTTATGGGGGCTGATGAAATAGTGGACCGATCATAACCAATTTTAACAGGCTTTTTTCCTTGTATTATAAAAATCGCACATGACAAGCTTCAGCGAATTACCTTCAAAATTGCTACCAGTACTTTGTGCACAAATTTTACAGCCAGCCTTTCAACCAACCAGACGGACAGATCGATAGATCGACTTAAAAAGTGATTCTGATTCAATTGGTTTGGTTTAAGGTGAGGGTTGTTGTATAATACTTTCTGTACGTTACAAATATCAGCACAAACGCACAATAGCTCAACTACTTATGTTTTAAACTATTACAAAAAATAATATTTTCTTGCTAAAAAAGTTAAATGTCTGAAAACCGGTCGATTTTTTGGATACTCTAATGTCGAATGAAAATCTAAATGAATAAATGCATATCGAACGAATTCGAATCAGTTTGAGTTTCTATATTTCCTAGGCTTTCCGCATGGAGTTGCGTCTTTTCATATTGCTTTTATATTATTTCTCTTTCAGAGTAATTATTTTTTTTTTTTTTGCAAATGAAGTAATGTAAAAAAAAGATCAAAACAAAAATTATATTGGTATTTTTAAATTGATATTTTAAAAAAAAATACCAAACATAATTAGGGAATATTTGCAGTCATGGTGGGTTATTTTTTACTTTTCATTTAAAAATACATCCAGCAAAAAGCAAAGTAGAAAGTGATTGATTTTGATATTCTCATCCATATCACTCGAAATACAAAAACTAAATTTTGTGTAAAAACTTACGTTTCCGTACGACTCAGAAGTGTGTTAGAGAAACCTAAATCAGTTTCCATCGTTCGACGTAGAGAAACAGACTGTATATATTAGATGTTGCTGTTTTCCATTTCAAATTCATCTTAGTGAATATGCCTTTCAGAAAATTACAAAATTGTTATATGTTGTTAGATAAAATTACATTTTAGAGAAATAAAAGTGTAGACTTTTTCGAAGAAATGAAAAAAAATATATAATTTTTTTAATTTTCAAATTCAAAATCATTTATTTTTGGACTCGGTAAATATATCGACCTCATTTTTTTTATTCAACAGACAATTTTGTTCTTTAATTAGATAAAAACTAATAAAATCGGTCGGAAAACTAATAAAATAGATCGGATATGTAACAAGAAACCTGGACCAAGAACTTGAAAAATTAAAATAATTAAAATATCAAATGCAAATAACTCGAAAATAGTTCAAGTAAGAATTTTTTATATGCCTTATCGAGGGCTTTAATAATATGTAAAAATATTTAAAATCGGATAAGAAACGAAAAATTGGCATGCGTTTAAACATTTTCTATATTAGAGCTACTCTACTTTGAACCCCCATGGTTTAAAATTGTACGCTCCACTGCTAAATCTATGTAAAATTTTATGTAAATCCAATAAGCCGATTAGAAATACAGATTTATTTCCAAAAATTTTCGATTCTGCCCCACCATTATTAGCTGATATTAACGAAGTTTGTTTTAGCTTGGAGCTTTTACTTTAAATTGTAAAATATTGGAAAATTCGAAAAATTTGCATTATTATCAATGTTATCTTTTTTTTTTATTTAAATAAAATCGAGTTTTAAGTTTTTATTAAAATATTTTTTTAAATTATACAAGAAAATTTATGAGACATATATAATTCACAAGAAACCATGTATTTTTCACTTTTGAACAAGACTATGATTTCATTTTATTCTTTGATTACTGACCTCTACCATCCGGTGGTAATTAAAGAAAATAAAGATTTTTCTAGGTGGTAAAGCAAATATGAATAATAATAATAATAAATGTTTAACAGTTCCCTGAGTGTAGTAAGATATAGAATAGACTAACAAAATTATATATTACTCAATCGAATTTTCTATAATATAAAGCTTTTTGTAATTTAAAATGTATGATCTAAGACTATTTAAGTACTTAATACGCAGCTAATTTCAACAATGTATAATTGTAAAATGAATAACATTTTATATCTTTAATGATCGGTGTAACACTTTATATTATCTTCCATATAATTAGCCGAATGTTATATACCCTTCATCCATGTTGAGATTTGTTATATAAAAATATATTTTACCGTTTTTAGTATTTAATAAACATCTTTGTATATTAGATACTTAATGTAAAATATAAATAAATCGGAAATATATATTCGATTCAATTACAAATAATTTCAGTAAACACTGAAAACTTTAAATAATTTACAAGAATCAGGTTTTTATAAATAAAGAATAAATTTAATTCCGTGAAATTTAACAAAAATTCGAATATTTTTAAGAAAGATAAATTATTTCGGTGCAGAACAAATACCTTATTTATACATGTTCATTTTTAAGAAACTATGATTATGATTTTAAATGCTAAAAAAAATAATAATAAGGCGTAAAAATAAATTTTCTAAAAAAATTAAGTTGATCGTCACTTAAAAAATTCCTATAATTTCTATAATTGACTTGTTTTTATTTTTTGAAATAAAAATAAAAATATGAATCCATGGATCGTAAAATACAAATATTTTAGAGAATGCGGAATAGATTTTAATGATTTAAGGTTTATTATTTTACTGTTATTATCTAAAGAATTTAAAATAAAATTAATAAACAAAAGGATGAGCTATGTAAATTTTGATAGGATATTAGATACACTAAACGATTTGTTCCTTATATGAGAAAATTTTTTTCCTTAATATCTAAAACTTATTTTTCTTATTATTTGAAGTCGAGAATATTAAAATTTCATAGAACTTTTTCATATATAATAAGTACTGTATTACCATTTGATTTTAGATGCTATCACCTCTGCTATAAAATTACATTTTTTATTTTCACACGAAAAAAACAAATTTTAAAAATTTCGAAATATTGTAACGTGGAAATAGTACACTCAACATTACCATTTTCACATTTTCATATAATTACTATCAATTTTCCTTATATATATATTAGTTTCACTATATTATTTATGTATTTTTAATATTAGTGATTATTTTTATTTATATAATAATATATTAAATACCCTACTAGTAATAATAACAAATACATACACATACACATATAGTATAGCCGACAAGCAATATAATTCTCATCCAGTTGATACATGAATAAGTATTAGTAAACAAGGTTTGGTTAAAGTCGGGGCGATTCAAACAAGACAAGAACACGCCACGTAAGTTTCGGAAGAGCTGACTATATTTTGCGAAAGTAAAATTAAGTCGTATTTTGTAACGCTCGACCTCGGTTGGGTCCCTAAATTTCACAGTTGACTTTATTTAGCTCTTCGCACAGTAAACTTCTGTTAGCTGTTCTTACGAGTGACTTCGGTTGCTCGTTCTCACGAGCGCCTTCATGCTGCTCCTTCTCACGAGTGGCTTCGTGCTGCTCCTTCTCACAGTTGACTTCGGTTAGCTGTACTGAAGAGTGATTTCGGTTTCTCGTTCTCGCAAGTGACTTTGTGTCGCCTGTTTTAGTAGAGTACTAACCCGTAGAATTGCATGGTAACTTTAGTTTGAGAAGTAGCTACCCATTAGCTTTAAGAAACCATTGCACGTATTGTAGAAAAAAATACAATCTTCGAACCCGATGCTCCCGCCCGAACCAGAAGCCGATCCCGACGTAAAACCAAATCAGTTTATATGCCGATCCTAATATAAACCGAACCCAGCCTGTTATAAGCCAAATATCCGCCCGAACCTAATAAAAGCCGAAGAACCGTAATAAGCCTACTTGAAGAAGGGAGAATTTTTATGTCAAATACAGATTCGGATTAATAAAATAAAAAATATTTTTTATGAAGCTGAAATCTTTTACTAATATTAAAACATTTGTCAATTTTTTTTATCGAAACATGCATTTTAATCGTCCACAAAATTTAGGCTTAAATTTAATGAAAGTTCTTTGAAAACCCAGGCAAAACAAAAAAAAAGAAATAGATGAAAATTTTTTCTCATACGTAAACTCATTTCTCCTTTGCAAAATAATTGTCTGTTGCCTATCGTACCTTTTTCTTCATATTTATTTATTTATTTTATAGTTAAAAAGTTCATTTTAGAGGGGAGGAGGGAGAGGGGGGAATTATATTTCCTTTTTTTGCCCCCTTGGATCCGTGCCTGATGTTTGACAATATTAAATTAAAAAAAGGGTATGGTGGAAAATTTATGGACCGATCCAACTCATTTAAAAAACCGAAATTAAAAATAATTTTAATATATCTATACAAGAACGATATCCAAAGCTTATATAGTAGCTTCAAAGTTCTTTAAAAAAATTTCCGATTTTTCTGTGAAATAACGCAGTCTCTAGCTTACATAGGTGCTTCATAAAGTTAAAAAAAAACAAATATGCTTCAGTCTATTGTTGTTGTGATTTTTTTTTCAGTACCCCTGAAAACAACAACTACAAGAGAAGCAAATATTAAATATAAAAAAAAAATTTGCCAATAAATCGGTTGTTTATGAACCGATTTGGTTGGTTCAAAAAACTGAAATTGAAGAAAAATACTTGTAATCGATCAATATAAGAACCAGTCCATAGTTTATGTAGGACTTGGGTATCAGTCAAAAAAGCATTTTGGCCGATATCTCCGTTACTAATGGACCGATTGAGTTCTTTTTTAATCAAAAAAAATCAGAAAAAGCTTTAAGAATTCTGTTTGAAAAAACGAAGTCTTGAAAACCGATTTCATATATATATATAATCATTTGATATATATATTACATATGGCAATGGGCTTCGTAAATGCCATTTCAACCGATGAACGGACGGACATCATACTACCGACATTACTTCTTATAAGGATCAAAAAATATAAACTTTTTTGCTCTCCGACGAAAATTGCGGAAATTACAAACGGAATGACAATCTAATATATAGCCTTTACACCTGTAGTGAAGGCGAGTGCTCCCCAGGAGGAGTCCTAAGCACCAATGATAATACTTATCATAGTTTAAATGAATTTATTTAAACACTATCAAGTTTATATCACGAATCTTTATTAAATTCCAAAAACTAAGGAACTTACCACAGAAATAAATTGGAAATAATTGGGACAGTTTTGAAAAAATAATTAATCACGTCTACCTCCGATCAAATGTAAAATTAAAATAGAAAAACTTGATAAAGGAAAAGAAAATCAATTAGTGACACAAAAATGATTACTTAGTTTTCAAGATAACTGGCAATGGCAGATATGGCCTTATGGCAAATGCTCCCCTTTTTATCCTTCATATCTGTACAGGATGTTGCTTTAAAGTTTTTCATAAAATTAGTAAGCAATAGAAGTTTTGCATTGGTTCTATCTTATAACATAATTCAGCTTCTTGGTGCTTTCATAACAATCCATCTATACGTAACAGAATATGTAAGATTTTTCTGTCAGAGAGTATCAAATTCGCTCTCTGTGTAAATTCAAATATTAGTATTATAAGAAGTATTATGAGACTGTTGTAATGAGATTTCTCTACACAACTATTTTATAAGATGAACTGTCAAAAAAGAAACATACACATATAAAAAGATATAAAAAAACAAAATTTTTTTTGTAAAATTGTTTTCTTTTAATGATTGTTTTACATTTAAAAACACATTTTTATAAAAATTGTGCTAAAAAAAGTGAGAACTTCTTAAATAAAAGGACATGCTTACTCTGTGACTGATGGAAAATAATGATATCTTATAGGATTTTTTAAAATACATGTACCCCTTATTTAAGATTTAACATATTACAAACAAAATGGTTACTCTCTTCTGCCGGCGTTATCTCACATATTATATTAGTGTTAATCTCAGTTGTAGAACTGGGGTAAGGTTTTACTCCAAGTACAAACATTATATGTTTTATCATCATCATTACAATTATACCTAAAAGATTCATAAAATACTTAGTTTTATATATAAGAGTATAAACATAGTTTATATAAATTTCAAACAAAATTTATAGTTTGTTCTAAATATATATGGAAAAATATGTGTTCATACTTCTACTTGTATAAATTTAGGCATGTAAATTTAAACTTGTGGCAATAAAACAAAATAAAATTCTAAAGTAAAATAAAAAAAATATTAAATGAAAATGGATTATTTATCGATTCAAAGTAATTGTCTGAAAGCTTAACAATAAAGTTAAGCTAATATTTCCAAATAAACGCCTATTAAAGCATTTAGTACATGCTGAGCAAGATAAGTCATGGCCAAACATACAAACAATACCAATCACATGCACTTACAAACACAAACACTTGCGCTGAACTCTGGTAAAGCAGGACAAACAAAACTTTATTTAAGGCTCAATTCACATACACAAACAAAAGAAATAAAACGAAACGAACAAACCAAACAAATACACCAAAAAAAGAACAAAATATGAAGGAACCAACCAGTACAATAACCGACAATTGGGACAAAAGTCTAAGCTCTTTTCATAAAACAAAAATTTATGGTTGGCAAACGATAACCTACAAACACATTTACGTATTACATGTATTCAATATACTCACACACATACACCGACACAATGAAAGAGTAGAGAAGAGAGATGGCTATTATCGATAAAGGTCGTTGGCCATTAAAGTCCAAAATAAAAACATACAAACTAAAAAGCAGTGTTCAATACAATGGACTAGAACAGAGTGAAAACTTTATGTTTTATTTTATTTTTGGTGTTAAATAAATAGGAAATGATTATTTATAATTGTGCTGTAATGAAACGAAATATATTTTCATTTTAAAGGAATTGTCATTACCTATTTATACTTTATTTGTCTTTAATATTTGTTTTGTTTTTGGAACAATCATAAGAATGTAATATCCAGTAAGTAACTATTGGAATTATTTTATCTTAAAAGAAATATTGCCTTGCAGCTTTAATAAATAAACTAGATCACTACTCACTATACAAAAGGAATAATTGATGATAAAATAACTAATATTTATTCGAGATTTTTTTATCAATGAGCGTAAATTTTAACAAAAATAATTTTCTACCTGTTTTGCTTGAAATATTTTTATAGAAAATATATACAGAAAATAAAAAAACGGGTAATAGAATGTGTTTTTTCTATATAACTTGGGTTTTATTTTAGCTCGGGTTCTTAATATGTACGTACCGTACGCTTGGGGTTTACAAATGTAGGTAATTTTACAAAAAATTATGTATATTAAGAATGTGGGAAAATGTCAAAGGGTAAAAAACATAGAAAACAGCCACTGAACAATAATTAGTAGCTGTTTACACTATGCGCGTAAACAGTATCTTACTAACAAAATTCATAGATTATTGTCAGTAAAATTGTAACTTAAAAAAAACTGTAGATTTTGCTATTAGAAATTTCTAAGAAGCTGTAAGGGTCATTCATTTCATCTTGAATTTTTATAACCACTTCTCATTTTCGATAATTTCTATCAACACCTACAAAATTACCTAATTTTTATATCCACCTTCTAACCATGAAATCTCTTAAACGAAAGCATGTATGAAATTTGTTCAAATAGTTCAAGGATCAATGAATACTCAGAAATCAAAATTGGGCATTATCCGCGCACATTACCGCCCACCTTCCCATTATGGTTAATTAGGCACAAAGAGCTGCAAGGTGGGCACAATAGATTCGTCCAAGCCGAATATAAAATTCTTACTTGTTTAATAACTCAAGTCAATACTAATTTTGGTACCAAGGAACTGTATACATTTTTTAAACTAGGACTTCATACTGATTACAAAAATAACAAAAAGTTACATTCTTTAGTAGGGTGTCGGATCACAAATATAATTTTAGAAAGACAAATTGGAAAAAATTTAATAACATTATTACCAGGGAGTACAATAAATTAGAACCAGTACCTAACAATAGGAACCTTTCCAACTCGGAAATAGACTATTATTTACAAACAATAAATAATTGTTTATCGACTTATATTGATAAAACAGTCCCAAAGTTCGAGAAACATAATAATATTAAAATTTTTACAAATTCCACCATAAAAAAATTACAACAGAAAAAAGCAAAATTCTATCTATAATTAAAAAGCACAATAGAATGCAGGTTCATCTAACTCCTAACACCCTAAATCTTCTTAAAGTAAAATTAAAATTATTAAAGAAAATGATAAACGATAACTTCACTATTGAAATTAACAAACATATTGTCAATAAAATGTCAAAATATAGTACAAAAAACTCAGAATTTATGTTTAGGGAAATTAGGAAAATGTTTAAAACGACTCCGACGAATATTAACACAATTAAAATTAATCAAAATGAAGACTTTTTACTTAGAAATGCAAACATTGATAAGAATGAAATGGAATTAGTGGGCAATGAATACATTGTAAAGGATGAGGATCACATTCTTAATTTAGTCGGTTCGTATCTCGAACAAGTTCATTCTAAAAAGAATATTGATCCAAACAATGAACTACACATAAAGATAAATGATTCTTTCAACAGACTCTTAGACACAAAAGCTGAGTATGAAGAGAATCACTTATCAATAACTAATTTTAACTGCGAGAAAAAAGCAAATGAACTGAACGATCTACAGACAGACAATTACTTCATAACGCTTGAGTCCTTATGCAATATTTTCAATAAACTTAAAAATAAATTGTGTTGTGGAATCGATAGAATTCCAAATATTGTGTTGAAACATATTCCCATCGCATTAATACGCGATTATTGCACTCTTTTTAATAACATATTAAATAATTCTTATTTCCCACAATCGTGGAAAACCTCAAAGGTTGTAGTTATTCCAAAAAAGAACAAAGACCAAAGAATATTAGAAAATCTAAGACCAATAAGCCTTTTACCCAATATAAGCAAAGTTTTTGAAGTCTGTGTTAGCATAAATTTAACAAAATTTTATAATAAACAAAAGCTTTATAATGAAAAACAATTTGGTTTCAAATTTAAGCATTCCACAACTCATGCTATTCATTTACTAGTCTCCAAAATTTACTGGAACTGGAACAGATCTCAATATACAGGAGTATGTCTAATAGACTTCGAAAAAGCATTTGATAATGTATGGATACCTGGTCTTTGTTACAAATTAGAAAAATATAACATGCCTCTATACTTCAGAATTCTTATTTACAATATGTTAACCGGAAAAACATTTAAAATATGTAATAGGGACAAGATAAGTACAAACTTATTCTTTATTTTTAATGGATTGCAACAGGGAATGGTAAACTCTCCATTACTTTTCAACCTATACCTTCATGATCTTGTGTGTAAAATGGATAATATAATTGCATTTGCGGACGATTTATTAATTTATTACGCAGATACTACTGTTGAGAAAATTAATAACAATTTACAGAATAATTTTAGAATTGTTGAAAAATATTCTATAGATTGGAAACTTAAAATTAATATAGACAAATGCGAAACAATATTATTTCGGCCACCTGTCAACAAATGTAATTATAATATTAGAATGCGATGGAAACAATTTAGCATTAAATCCAACACTAATATTTCAATCCCAAATAAAGAGGTAGTGAAATATCTTGGTGTAAACCTGGACAAATTTCTATATTTTAATAAACATATTGAGCTACAACTAATAAAAGCTAAGAATACATTTTTCGTTTACAAAAGACTATTCTATTCCAAATACATATTACCAAAAACAAAAATAATGTTATATCAAACCCTTATTAGACCGGTTCTAACATTCGGTTGCCCAATATGGTTCAACATATCACCATCATATATGGAAAAATACAGGAAATTTGAAAGAAAATGCATTAGAGCATGCTTACTACTTTTTAGATCAACCAACAGCAATTATATTAAATACGTATCAAACCAGAGATTATACGATAGTGCAAAAATACATCGAATAGATAATTTTATAATTCAATTAATAAGGAAACACATTGCAAAATCTACTGATTGCGATACAAACAATTTAATATTAGCACCATACTATGCGGATGACAATTATATAGTCACATGTTTAATAAATGGATATGTTCCACCTGAGGCTTTTCCATACCTCGATAGAAAAGGATTTATTCAAAATAGAAATGCTTCTCCGATACTATATCATATATATAGACGCGCAAATAATAAAATGATTTACGAGAATCAATTAACATACGACAATAGTCGATTTAGTACTGCTATTTCTGTTAAAGATAAAGAAAACTCTGTAAACAAATTCTGGTGGCTCGCAGAATATTAAATCATCTCGTAATTTTTACCTTCTTGACTTTACATTCACATATAAATATTTAAGTAATGTTTTTTTTTTAATTTTTTCATGGCATGTAAACAAATTAAAATAATATTATTATATTATATCAAGTATTCCCAAATATATGTATAAAAAATTATATGTATGAAATCAGCGTTAAGAATTGTATTTGAGATGCTCGTTTAGAGACCATTATACTTTAGAATTATAATCAAATTTTTTGTTTATTTAAGTCAAATAAATTAATATCTTCTTTATAAATAAATAAACAAAAAAAAAAGTTGGAATTCTTACGTGAAGTTTTCTAGTATTTCGCTTTTGTGCATATATATGAAAAAAGTGATTCTTTGCATTATTATTTACATAAAAACTTTCGTGAATGATGTGTAGTAGGAAGGTCTCGTTGCACTCCCCATTAGTAGTCAACCATCATATGTCGATCCCATTGGCCTTCCATAGTTTATAGATCCTGATGAAACCGCTCCCCTTGCTCATCGCTTCAAGATCCAATATTATCTGGGAATCGGTCGAAATGACTACGAAGGTAGTGCAATTTGACAGGCATGTTGCATCCCAAGTTTTTAAAGTTATCTGGCATGTCGTTAACATTTTCGCGGTAGTTGTTTGACTTGTAATTTCCAAGAAAGTTTTTAATAACTTCAACAAAAAAAGTTCAAGCAGACCGTTTCAAATCATTCATTGAATTTAGGAAACTGGAATCTTTAATTAATATTTTTATTTGTGGACCATCAAAAACTTCCGCTTTTATCTTCTCTAAGCTTAGTCCTGGAAATTTTGTCGTTATATAAGAGAATCACTGGCCGTTTTTATCCAGGGCTTTGACAAACTGCTTCATAAGACCTAGTTTAATGTGCAAGGGAAGCAATATAATTTTTTCTTTTGGAACTAAAGGTGGATTTATGATGTTATGATTTTCAACCTCCATCGCCTCACGTACTGTCCAATTTAATTTTTCCGAGTGTAGGTGCTTGGCCCAGCTGTCCCATATATAATAAAAACATAGATATTTGGTGAATCCACTTTGCTGTCCTAATAAGAAATTAGTCATCTTATGATCAACACAAATAATCCATTGGTGCTCGCTATATTTGATTTTGTCTAGCACAAGTGCGATATTTAGGTATTCTTCTTTTAGTTTTGTAGAATGGGCAATTGGAACTGAACCATATGTATTGCCATTGTGTAAAAGTACACACTTCAGGCTTCGTTTGCAGTTATCCATAAAGAATAAGGCCTTGCACATCAGAACAAAATACAATATCGTCTTTCGAATGAAAAAATTGTAGTAAGTCTTGCTCTCTTTTGCGATAGTATATCACTTTTGTACGTGATGCCAACAAGTTTCTTTCTTTTAGTCTAGAAGCCAATAACTCTGCAGATTCCGTAGGTAATTCAAGATCTCTTCTTGTTTAAATGGTTTGGCCTTTGTAGACGTTATTTCTTCAAAATCTCTATCGCTACTCATTTTGTCAAGGATTTCTTCAAACTGGGGTTCATTTTTTGAGCATAATTTTGGAACATGTACTTCCTGGGAATGTGGTAGAGGCCTTCTGACTGATTCTACGACTGGATAAATATTTTTTTCCGAATTAATTCCACGTAATTTAATGCGGCAAAAGTAGTAGTCATCTAAGTGATGTTTTTGTTCTATCCATTGCATAGGCACTCCGAATTTCATACGACGTCTTTGACCATTCATACACTGTCTTAAATATTCACAGCATATTTTACAAACCATTTGAAGAATGAACGGCTTATTTTTATCCTCAATTTCCAAATTAAAATAAGAAAAATAAACACTTTTTGTAAAATTCGTTATATGTTTTCTAAACTTTTTAATGGTGAAGTCACCACAAATGTAACAAAACACGTTTGGATCATTGAGACAACTTCTTAGCGACGACGACATGTTATTAAAATGAATTTATTAAACAAAATTACCGATAGGGTTTCAAGCCGGGCCAAAAAAAATTACGTTGGACAGCTACTATTAAAAATTGTCATTATATCCAAAACTACACGTAGGAAACAAATTTTTTCACATTTTTAGTATTACCAGTGTCGGCATGTTACAGAACCACTAACGGTTTCTCGGCACCCTTTAACTTTTTTAAATTTGTTGACTTGTGTAATAATTCACCCTTATTGCCAAAAAATTCCCTCCGAAATGTGTTCCCTTTTACCAAACTCGTAATCGTCTCCAATTATGGCAGGAAAATGCGCTCATAACTAGAGAAATGTTTCAATTTTGAATGAAATCATATGTTACATAGCAAATAATCACAGAACAGCGACGATAACACATATCTGATTAGGAGAAAGAAGAATTCCTGGGGAAAAAATGTTCGCCTTTTTTAGCGACATTATAAAAATTATGAATAAGCTTGGATTTTGTATAAAAAATTTGTTTTATTAAAGAATAATAAATTTAAAATTTGATTATAAATAAGACCGAAAATCTTTAATATATCATAAACATGTTTACCAACTTTTGAAATATAATAATTTGAATGTAGCTACACGCAGAAAAAAAACATGACTGTGGTCTGCTCACGAGAACAAAGTTATGTTCTTATAGTTATTTTTCATAGATTTTAATAATACCGTGTTAATGATAAAAATGTTTTAGTTAACTTCAATCAAAATTTGAATATGGTTGACAACAAAAATATTATATTTGGATAATATTTTTACCAGATACGAAATTCTATAAACCTGCAAAAATTTAATTATTTCTATAATCATTAAATTTTGCGAATGATTATTTCCTTTTGACCAATATTTTGTTTTGTACAACTGCTAAATATTTGTTATTAGAAATCTTATGTTTTTCTCAATGATAGAATCCTTGTTTTTATTTTAGTCCTTGTGTTGTTTTCCACAACTATTGAGTGTTTGGTTTTAAACATATTTTTTCTCCAACACTATTGGATACATATTTTTGTGTATCAAATCAGACGATTGTCAATAAGCAATCAAAGTATTTGTGAAGAATAAGCGTTTGTGTATTTATTAAATGTTCGAATAAAATAGTGAATATTTGTAGAATTAAATAAAATAAATGCAAATGAAAAAGGTAAAAGCTTGAAGCTTTCATGTGGAATATTAGACCACATTAAAAGTCCAGATAACCAATAACATAATACTACTAATTTTATTTGCATCTCTTTATATTTACTTTAAGGTTTTAAATATGCCATCAATAAATCAAGAAGAATACGAGGGTGTCTATTTTTCGGTTAATCTTAAATCGTTAGAATCGAATTTTATGGTCTATATTAAAAAAAAAAAAAAATAAATAATAATAATAAAAATTTTGAACTAAGTTCCCATGTAAATATTTATACGTAATTAATTAGTATGTAAAGAATTAATATGCAAATTAACATTTATACCACTACTATAACTTACGTATTTTATTTTAATAAATTTAGTAGAGGAAACTTATAACTTTTGGTCATAATATGATAAAATGGGATTATAATATGACAAAATGCAAATATGACATGATTTTAGGGAATTATAATATAATAACACAATTGATTATAATATGATATAACGGTATAAGAAATTGTGGTAAAATGGGATTATAATATGATAACGTCGAATCATAATACGATAAAAACACATTGTTATATTATAACATCGAACACAATATGATAAAATAAGTTCATAATATTATAAAATCGAAAAATTAAATGATAAAACAATGATAAAAAATATGATAAAATAGAATTATAGTAATTACACTGTGCTAGTCGCAAATTTTAACAATCTGGGTACCCAACTAGCCAAGCTAATTTGAATATGCTGGTTGCAATGACGGCTGCCATCAAGCTTTTCAAGCTTAGCACTCGTATTCGAGATATTTGCATTTAAAATTTATTGGAAGTAGCAAAAATAATAGAAAATTTAGAACTAAAAAGGACAATATGTATATAAATTAAACAATAAATCTATTGAATATACGAGTATACCCCAATCATCATTAAATTAATTTTAGCCCCATTGGTAATACTAGGTAGCTTTCTAATAGAATTTTAGAAATATTTTTTGTTAGTTTAAAGTTTAAAATTATTTAATAATAATTTATGATCCTATACATCAATAGAATCTTAATTGTTTATTTTGATAAAATTTAACGACTAAATTCTTAAATTTAAGCCAAAGAAACTTAATTTTCCTAACCTCTTTTAGCCATTCAACGTAAAACATATCAAAAACGAGCGCTAATTTAATTAATCCTTTTTAATTCTATTAAATTCGGTGTTGCCGACTTAATTTTTTCCAATGGGTGCCAATCTTGTTAAAAATATAATTTTTGTTGTTTACAATCATTCTAATTTTTAATTCCAATCATAATATGTTGCATATTTTTTCTCAGCGTGTATTTATAGAACAAAATTATATTATTAATTTTAATAAACATATTTGTACTCAAATTTACGTATTTTCTCTAAATTTAAATGAAATTAAACTAATTTAAATTATACTAGTAAATTTACATTCATTTATTAGAGTGCACATGTCTAACCAAATACAAACCTTTTTGGAATATACACTAATCCAATAATAATAGAGAACACTCTTCTCTATTATCATCCAATCACATCACATTATTTCATTTTGTTATTCAATAATTCCATCTTATCATATATTAAGATAAAAAGTATTAAATTAATAAAAATTTATTATTTTTATAAATTTTTTTTACTGAAAATAATAAATAAAAGTGTTCGTTGTCAAGAAATAATAATAATAATAATAATAATAAATAAATAAAAAATAAAAAAAAATATATTTATTTATACCACCATATTTCAAGATATACTTTTTAACTAAACCCGAGTATAACCAAACCTAGTATTTGTATTAATTCATATATATATATATATATATATATATATATATATATGAGAATTACAATGAAGTTGGAAAACAAACATTAACAACAAAGTAAATATATTTAAAAAAAAAAGTTATGAATTTTTTTTACTAAGTTTGTGAAAAGTAAATATTATATTTATTTGAAACATTTTGTTGTCATGGGAATAATATTAATATGGTTTAAAAACAGAATCTGATTTTAGAACAAGAAAAAAGACTACAAATGTTTAATGGTTATTCAATTAATGATATTTTTCATAGTAATAAAATTTTGTTTCTGGTAAAAATAAAAAATAAAAAAACATATAATTTCCGCAGTCAACCATATTAACATTTTCATTGAGTGTAAACATAAAATGACAAAATTTAAACAAAAACATTGTTTTCCTGAACAAAGAGTTATTAAAATTCAAGAAAATTTAAAAAAAGAACTTAATATTGTTGTAGTGATAATGTTGTAACCATGTTTTTTCCCTGCGTGAAAAACAAAATTTCATCCACTAAAAATGTTTATATATCTAATGACCTATTTTGCGAAACTACTCAAAAATGTTTGGCCAAAATTTTCCAGATTTTAGATTTGCAATCACTGGTAAGGAATTAATACTCCCCCAAAACACATATCACAAAAAACAGTCAGTAGAGCAGATGATAATTGTTACAAAAAGTTTAAAACTTTTAACTGCAAAAAACGATACGTAAGAAATAATGAACTTTTCTAATTGCGTCTTATGTTAATTTCAATAATATGTAGAATTGATTTTTGATTATTTTTATTTAAACCAAAAAAAAATCTTGGTAAGAATACCATAGAAATCGTAAATAAGGAAATCGAATAAGAAATTGTTAGAGTTAAAAATGTCAAATGTTTTAACGAAAACCTAGACAAAATATGAAAATATATGGATATATGTATATGGTTCTATGTATGTATGAAAAATTATGCACTCATATATGAATACATGAATATTTGAAATATATAGATTTATTTATAAAACCATATATGAAAAATATGACTATATATGGAAATATATATGGAATTTTGTAGTAATATATGATGTCATATATGAACAAATAGTCCATATATGATATCATGGACATGGCAACATATTATGATTGCCACATATAATCATAGCATAAAAGAAAAATGATTATAAGTAATAATTATTATGATTCCATTTTGTCATATTGTCCAATTTCATGGTTTGTTTTTATGATTCTAGTTTTACATATAATTGAATAATCTTACTATTATCCCATTCTATCCGACTATGTTCTTATATTATTATTTTATCTTATTATATTATTTTACCACATTCCTATATTATGATTCTATTTTATAATATTATGCATTTCCTCATATTATTATTCCATTTTACCATAATATTACCCTATTTCATCATATAGTTATCCAATCTTATCATATTATTATTTCATTGTGTCGTATCTTATCATATTATATGTATTAAAATAAAATGTATTAATAAAAATATAATTTTTATAAAATTTTTATTGAAAATTATAGAAAGAGTTGTTCATTAGCAAAAAAAGAAAAAAAAATACTTACATATTATTTGTTTTTTGTGCCATCAGATATGGTTCAAATGTAAGATATATTTTTCACATAAACCCTTTAATGGTAGTTAATTCTTCATATAAATTTCAAACTTTTGAAAACGTTTTGTTTTAAAAAATGAGGCTCTAGATAAAATTATAAAAAAAGGAAAAAAGTAATTATAATAATTCACAATATAACTTTCGACATATATATACGAATATATATGGTCATACATCTCGAAATACCGTTTATTTTATGAATATATGTATGATCCATATATCATATTTTATCTGAATGCTAAATTAAAATGTCTATGAATAAAAGATCAAAGTTTTCTTAAAATCAACTTTTTAGTATAATACTTCTGATCACAAAACTTTGCTTTTGAATTAAACTACATAGAAATATAATGTTATTTATACGTAATTTAAAGACTGATTTTAAATCAATATTACTACCACATATATTCGGATGATGCTGATTAATTTTCGACTGTTTAAAACATTTGTACTTCGAACATGACACTATTTAAATCAAAAATTCGAGAAAAAACATTCACATTGTTGTTTACTTTTGAAATTCTCCATTAAAAGAATGACTTTTTAATTTATATGTGCTTAGGTTTTAAACAAAAACCAAAAAATAAATTTTTAGTCAGCAATAGTAGCATTGCTGATACCTTTTAAAGCATCACCACTAAAGTATTTTAAAATTTCATTTTAACCAATTTAATAAAAATTAAAATAAAGCAAATAATTTAAATGTTTTAATAATAATCTATTTAATTTTTAGAAAAATTCATTATATTCCAAATTTCGACAAAACTTGAGTGCATATTAACTACTCGTTTGTAGCGTGAAACAATCTGATATTCTATGCCAACTCACATTCAAATGTTTTCGATGAGCATTTAAATCCTTGTGCAATTGTTCCTTCAAAAAGTCATGTGTATGCATAATTGTCTGTCTAGTGTTTAAGTGTAGTGTAATGAAACAATGATTAGAAAAACTTGCGTAAAATTGTAAAGAGTCATTCAGTCCTACTTACATCTAAATGGAGTATGAATAAGTTTAGTTTTGAAAATTTACTTACTTTCCATTTGGTTTTATACTTTAACAAACAAAATCTATGAATGGATAAATTTGTTCATTTGTCTTTATACAAAACAGTGTTTTACCAAGATTTTGAGTAATTTACTTTATTTTAACTTTAATGTTATATTGTTACGAAAATTTAATAAAATTACACTTAATTTTTTCTTGAAGATAGACAAGGTATTTAGTTCCAAATAAAACAATTAGTACCAGTTGCTGCCTTCTATTAGTGAGGTAAAAGGCAAAAAATAATTATTTTTGAAATTATTTTTAGTTATTGACAAACAAAATTAAATACAGATGCAAATAGCTATTTTCCCCAAAGCAAAAGTTTAAGAACAAAACACATCAACTATAAACCATACATTAAAAATATAATAATTAAAATGTCATCCAATACACTGTGCACATGTCATAAGAAAAGTCTCATTCATTTAATTTGAAGTATCCACATTAGACAGCACCACCGACTTTTGGATTTTGGCCGTAACTCCCCCTAGAATCGTTTATTATGTTGTAAAAAGATATTGTGCGAACTATTAGCGAAATCGAATATCGTTAACGCGTGTCGCATCGGACCTGAACTTTGTGTAGTGCATTTATATGGGGAAAATAAGGCTTTTTACAATTTTTAGGAATATTTTAGCTATTAAATGCTTTGCTTTATAACAAAATTTTAAAAGTCGCAATCTACACATAACTGTCTATCAAACAAGGTGTGAAAAGAAAAAATCGGTGAAAAAATATTAATGTTATTATGAATTCCCCAGACCATTAATGTGTTTTAGAACACTTGTGAAAGGAGCATATAAAGAAATTTTTAAGTTTTTTTAGAAATTTTTAAATAAAATACTATTTTTATTTAAATTTGAAGCATAATTTTGCAGGATAAATCAAACCCCTTGCTATGCTTGGTTAAAAAAATTTTGATTTTTTAAGACTGTTTCAAAACTCTAATCTCAAAATTTTACAAATTTTGTTAAACAAATTTAAAAAAGATAAAACAAAACTATTCAAGTTTATAGGTAATAAAAGTAAAAAAAAAATTAGGTCAATACCTTGTATGACTAAACCGTACCTTTCTGGTACGGTTGAATTTTACATATTTCGGCAAAAAAGTATTTTTTGCAGTTTTTTTAGTTATAAAGTATTTTTTTTTTTTTTTTTTTTGAACTGATATTTAGACAACAATATTATTACACAATAAAGTAAACCGTGTCTCAGAAAATATATACTGAAGTTTATAAGAAAATTGGACAAAGATCATCTTTAAAATAAGGAGTCCAAAATTTGGATTTTTTTGACTTATTATTACTTTACTTCTCAGAACGAGGTAATTATCATTTTATTTGTCTATGATATTAATTAATAAAATTTACTTTACAAATAGTTAAAAATAGTTACGTTTAAAACTCAGTTGATAGTTTAATTTCCTTTTTTACTGCTAGTATCAACGAAGGTCATTCAGTTATATTTTCATACAATTTTATCGAAATCCAGAGAAAAATATAGTAGTTTTCGCTATGCTTGCCTTAAAACTTTTTAAAATTCCAAATTTTGATTTATGACCTTCATGTGCTATAGATTATCCTTGTCCAAATTTCTTAAAAACTTCAGAGTGAATTTTTTGAGACATATCTTCCCTTATTCTGTAATATTTCTGTTTACCCAAAATCCGCAAAATTTAAACCGTAGGCATTGACCTAATTCTTTTTTAGTTTTATTTCTTATGGTGTTGTCTATAAACCTGAATAGTCCTATTAGAACATTTCTGAAAATTGTTAACGAAATTTTTAAAATTTTGAAACAGTCTTAAAAGGAGTAAAAATGTTTTAGCCAAGCATAGGAAGGGGTTTGAATTATCCTGTAGAAACAAAAATATATTTTTCAGTAATTATGGTTAAAATTTAAATAAAAATAGTATTTTATTCAAACATTTCTCAAAAAATAAAAAATTTCTTTGTACGCTCCTTATACAAGTGTTCTAAAAAACATTAATGGTCTGGGAATTCGTAATAACTTTGACATTTTTTAACCTATCTTATCTTTTTATATCTTATTTGATAGATAATAATAGAAAAGATTACAACTTTCTGATATACTGTTACAAAAAAATTATTTAATAGATAAACGTAAAAAATCCATATTTTCCCCATATAAACGCACCATACAAAATTCAAAACACAAAAATTTCATTCAACATCTTTTCAAAACTCAACGAACGATTCAAGGGGAGATATGGTCAAATTTCAAAATTCAGTAAAGAGTAGTGGAGTCTAATGTACATTGATCACTTGATTGTCTTCCACAAAAAGAACAATAAAAAGCTGTACATTCATTAAAGTTTGCAAATCAGAAAATACAAATTAATTCATGTAAAGTACATAATTTAACAGAAAACAAGTGGGAATGCTATAGGCTATACCGAATCTTATATACCCTCCACCACTGAGACATTATTTTCATCACTTTTTATTTATAAATAATTCTTCGGAAAATAGCGCTTTAATGATTTACTTATTATTTATTGACGTATACAATAGCATAGTGGTATAAACTTAGTTCTAATGAAGATTTCTTATTGAATATATATGTTAAGATTTTACAACAAATTAATCGGAGAATAATATGTAAAAAGAAAAAATTCCAAAGAATTCATTGTTCCGTAGAAAAACAAGTTAGAAAATATACCCAGTTAAGCCCGATCATATGATACCATTGTATATGTGCATCGAAATTTACGGATATTTGTATTAAGCGTAATGCAAATTGCTATAAAACATACGTATATGTGGCATTTCTACGTTTAGGATAATTCCCGGCAGTAAGCCCTATATGGCAGTTATGGTCAATTATGGGCCGTTTCACGCACAATTTGGCAGAGTAGTTTCTATGTATGTAAACCATATTTGTATTAAATATTAACATAATACTAACATTTCTGTGGGATTTATAAATTTTAAAGTGATTTTAAAGTGAGGTTCCTATGGGAACTATAGTTAATTACGGACCCATCTTCATGGAATTTAGAAAGCGGATTTATGCTTATATAAACTTATTTGCGCTAGACTTCATTGAAATATTCATATTTTTAAGTCATTTATGAATATTAAAATTCTATTCCGGGAGGACATTCTTATGGAGGCTAGGTGAAATAATAGGCCGATCATAACCAAATACAATAGGCTTCGTCCCTGTTTAAAAATGAATCATATGTACCATATTTCATCAAATTATCTTCAAAATTGCGACCTGTACTTTGTGTACAATCTTTACATTACAACGTTAAATCGACTCAGAAAGTGAAAGATTTCTTCTGTGCGTTACAATTTCTGTAGGGTATAAAAGTCATATCGCACACATAATAAATAAATGTGTGTCATTGTGACAAAACAAAAAATGTTCTGGCAATACAATGGAATTAAATTTGCATAAAATTTACTAATATGAACTCTATAAATTGTTATAATTTATCAAATATGACTTAATTTGTTTAATTTGTGAAAAGAAAAGAACAATTCGCTTTGGAAAATAAAGTAAATGCTTTAAATCCATAAATTTGCAAAAGACTTATTTGTATGAAATTTTGTCTTTAGTTACATTAAAAATATATGTATGTATGTGTGCGTGTGTATGTATGTATATGCAAAAAATACCTACAAACCTACATAAACATTCAAACTTAAACAAATACAAATGCAATGCTACATACATATACTCTTATGTAAGAATAAGGCTATAAAGTAATTGTAAGCCAAAAGTAGAATAAGGAAACAGCTGCATAAACTAGTTAGTTTTAGTAATCGCACAATGGCATCATATTGTACGGTACATATTCATATACACAGTGTGTATTACACACATATGCAACGAGAGGTATCCCTAAAGTGAAGTGCAGGTGCCAGTTCTGCACTTCTAGTTATAAAATAGTATTTTCCAATAGTGTAATTTTAATATAATTCATTTATACAAAACAACTCTGATTCTGAGGCATGGAATTTCTCAGTCAATATTAATACATGTACGTAATCATGGAGTTCTAAGTCTATATGTCAGTAATTTAATTGTCCTCCAAGTTGTGTACTTTTTTTACATGGTTTAGAAGGACAGACGAGCGGACAAACGGACTGATATCGCTAAATTAAACCAGAAAGTGATTCATACACTTTAAAGGGGGAGTCCGTATACTATTTCTATGTATTAAAAATATCGGCATAAACCCACAGTCCTTCAACCACGTATGGTGGTGTGGAGCTGTTATGCCAACTTCGCCCTTTTCGAGTTAAATTTAGTTCGCTTTTTGTAGTTCAAAATGCGAAAAAATCTATAGAATGCAAATTTCCTTTTAGATCTTTCTACTTTTTTTTTTAAAATGGCGAATTATTTCAATGGAGTAGTACTAATTTTTCTCATCTTGTACTTCTTTTTTTGGCAATTGCAGGGAGTAACATAATTTATTTTTGTACTAATTTTTCAAGAGATATTAACAATTTAAAAAGAAACTTTATTAAAAAAAAAAAAAGAATCAATTCATTCCTTTTTTGAAACCTTTCCACGAGTTTAGGTTCACAATAGTTGGCGTCATTGGTGTAGGGTATAATAATAAAGTAATTTAAAAGAACAAAAAGATTTCAACTGGTGTAGGAAAATCTTTATTTTATGAAGTACTAATACCTAGTTGTGAATAAAGTTAACGTTTACATATTTAAACAATGTTAATAAAATGTAACTCATTTTATTTATAAAAGAGAAAAAGGTAATTTTTAATATTTGTTTATATTTTTACGTCTTTTTTTTAAAGTTAATTCAATAATTAAAAAAGGCTGTTAAATAATATAAAAGTTAATAAAAATCCTCCAACCAACTTGTCTCAGATCAAATGCTAATGGAATTAACAAAAGAAAAAATATATATGTATATGTTACAATTTATTTAGTACGAATTTAAGTGTGTTTCTGTAGAACAATTTTAAGCGATTTTTTCTCTTGATCAGAACATATAGTATCAGCGTTACCGTTTGCCCTTTTTTCAACCACATGGGCACTTTTTTTGGCCCCTTTTTTTAAAATATCTTAATGGCGACTCTTTAGACTATGACTAGAAACTAATTATTTTGAGATTGTTTCACAGTATAATGATGTAAAAAAAAAACACTGAAGAATTTATAAATGAACTAGAACTATTGATAAAGTTTATGAACAACTATTTAAATCATGAAATGCCCAATATTTTTGGACCGGATTGCGATAATTGAAAAATAGATTTGATAATTTATATTTTAACTTAGGCTTATAGCAGTGCCTCAGTGGAATGTCTGTTTTCTAAATTATCACTAACGAAAATTAAATTGTCCAACAGGTTTAAGGTCAACACTTGAGAATCCATGATTTCAGTCCTAAATTTGTTAGAAGGGGTGGTGTAATGCTTGTGTCCGAGTGATTTTTCATGAAAGAGAATGATTGCTGCAGACTGACATACATATAAAAGTTAATAACAGTTAACAATTTCAATAGGATTTCCTTAAGTTTTTGTGCTGCAACATTTAAATAAAAAATATTGTTGTATTGTAATTCTATTATATTATTATATTATATTGAAATTCTCAGCTTTCATTTGACACCCCTACTAGGTTGATATAGTATTCGTAAATATTTTTACAATTTTGTCATCTGTCATCCAGGAGAAAAACTGGGTACACATACATCGACCTTTTCATGTATGAAAATAACTATCACACGGTGTTATTCTTAAAATATGAGTACACATTTTTTTGGGGTTATTTTTAAAAAATTTGTTAAAAATAGTAAATCGTTATATACCAGGATAATTTATGTTGTAATTTATAGTAAACAAAGCAGTTTTAAATACACAAAAGTACGAAGTATAATTAATAAAAAGAGAATTTTATGTTAAATATTTTTATGAATAAATTCTTTCTTTTAAATAATAAAAATATTTTTAATAACAAAAATATTTTTTATTAATATTTTTTTTTTTTTTTAATTTTTATTTATTTTGAGTTTTTTTAGGTATTGAAGCAGTTTTTCTTTAAATCCCCTTTTTTGCCGACTTTTTTGAGAAACTTTATTAAATTTCTTCAAAGTAACGAGGTTTATTTGTCTTCCAAGAATAGCACCCTCGCACTTAAATACATGCCACACTCTTACAAGTATGTGCAGTCAAAATAACCATACATATAGTAGATATGTGTTTTTTGAAACTAACTATATGATTTACTATAAAAACGGCTATTGCAGCATATGTACATTTACGTACCGTACTATTTTCAACATATTTTATTGTCTTGCATGCTCCCTGCAGTAATGTGGAAAAATAGGAGGTAACACTTCTTTATTTTTTATACATTACAAAAAATGTTTTTTAGACAAGATTTAAAGCAAATATAGGTAAAGGTTAAAAATGCACTGAACAAAACAAAAGTTTTTGTAAAGTTTCCAAAATAATAGTACCCGTAGCGACCGCAAACTACCCTACATTCCCTCTAAGAAGCTGAATTAATTCTGTGTAAATTTCATTAATATACCTTCAATTGCTTGCTATTATTAGCAAACAAATTATTTCCAAAATTAGCAGGTGCTAAACCACTATGTATACTTGCAACTTTCAAGTTAAAAAAAAAAAATATATTTTTGAACTGATGACTGAATAGCTTAAAGAAAAATCGTTGTTTAAATTCTTGGTCTTTTAGAAAAAAATAAAATCTGTAAATGGTTCAATGAAGTTGTGTAAAAAAATTTATATATAAATGGAAAGCCACCAGGTAAAAAATGCCTCTTTTCTGACGTTATTTCATAGAATTGTTGATATAAAAAAATTTACATATAAAACTTTTATTTCTATTAATAGCTTCTAAATTAAATAATTGTCCAACTTGAAATTTTGCAGGAGTAGAAAGTTATGTTAGCATTATATAATTATTTTAAGATTTTGAAAGAAATCGCTTTTTAGATGTAACTTTTAAATGATGAACTTTTGAAATTAATAAATTTTGTATATATTAATACGAGGAAAATATTTTTATCTTTAAAATGGAACTAAAATATTACAATATACAGTTTAGAAGGCATTATCAATTAATTATGTACAATATACATCTGAAAACGAATTATTTCTGTCCGTTTTGATTAAAACACATTAAAAACCTTTAGTGTGAATATAAAGTGAAACTACTGAAAGAGAAATCTCCTGTCATGCTCAAAATAGAGTATTGATTGACATTTATTCATAAAACATGAACTTTGATATGCTTTACGGAAAGTGGCCATATATAAGAACTTTGGTCAATAATGGGCGGAACTTCATACAATTCCGTACTGTGCTTTTTGCTTATATAAATTGTATTTCTGACCTATTGTATTTACAAACTAATATCTGTGCAGTATTTATTTATTCACGTTTCGGCAAACTATGTTCAATTATAATTGAATTATAACTATGGTCCTATCCTTCCAAAAAAATATCTGTGCTGAATTCTGTAGAAATATGTTCATAATTTAAAGATTTATGAACGACAAACCCTATTAAGGGAGGACAGTTGTATTGGAACTAGATGAAATAACATTAAGACGGATACACAGAAAGAAGGATATGATTTTAAGCCGACTTGTATAGTTTAAAGTAGGTCTGAAACCAGTATTTTTAAATAAAACAAACATCAGCACAAATGCATAATACTCTCCCCACTATGGAGTAAAATTGCTATACGCTACTTAAGTTATTTGCGGTTAAAAATCTCTAAAATCAGTTTATTCCATATATCTCGCTTATTATGCATTGCAAGTATTTTCTTGTCATTACAACATTTATAGAGTATAAAATTTCCAACAATTTTTCTGAAATACATTTTTATGTTTCATTATAATATTCGATTTAGTGTTTTTTATTATCCGCTATATTTTTGGACAATATCGAAAAATTGTAAAGATATTTATATCACCCATTATATAAAAATACTAGCTGAGTCGAGCCGCGTTGCTGGCCCTAAGCAAACATTAGTGTTGTATTACTGAACGATTTAAATTGATATTTTAACGAAATTTACGACCTTTAAATAAAAATCTAAGGAATACCTATTATAAAGTGTTTTTTACAGAAGAATTTAAATATGATGTAGAAGCTGACCCGAGCCGCGTTGCTGGCCCTAAGCAAACATTAGTGTTGTATTACTGAACGATGACCCGAGCCGCGTTGCTGGCCCTAAGCAAACATTAGTGTTGTATTACTGAACGATTTAAATTGATATTTTAACGAAATTTACGACCTTTAAATAAAAATCTAAGGAATACCTATTATAAAGTGTTTTTTACAGAAGAATTTAAATATGATGTAGATGTGGGCTCAATCAAAAAATATACGCATGTATTTAAGGCAAATTTGAATTTATATTTATTTATTACTTCATCTTAAGGTTAGCGGATAGACAATGTCTTTTTTTTGAACGGAATGATGAGAGCTGTAGTCGAAATTGCAGTTGTAATGGAACGCTGCTTGATTCAAATCAGAACTTGAAGCAATTCTTCTTATGCGTTGATTAAAAATTCATCATTGCTAACCGAGCCGTTTCATTTCTCGCCTGCCTTTCTTCCTGCGTTTGTGATGTACGAAGTCGGGCCAAACTAATACGGGGTTGTTCTCGTGCGATTTCTCGTTCATATATATTCAATTGATTGACGATATTACGATAAGTACTTGCATTTCGTGTTCGACGCGAAATATTAGATCTCCGGGGTCGCGGCATTGTGAATAACACTTAATAACGAATGCCAAAAATACAACAAATGGTTTTAAATATCACAACCTCACTAAATGATGAGCTTTACTTGGAACTTACCGTTTGGAAATAGAATTCTACACCACCACCAGAAAACAAATTGCACAAAAAAGTAAGCGTTTCGATAGAAACAGAAACAGTAATTGTTATAATTTGTATTAAAAAAAATATTTTTAATGATTATTAAGGCAAAGAAATTATGACAAAAAAGAGTTTTTTTTTATCGCGGATTTTTCGCGAATTTTTTTTCGTATTATCCTTTTCTGGCCGGTGACCGGTCCGAATTGGTGAGAATCATCAAAATCGGTCTAGTCGTTCTTGAGTTATAACAATAGTAACTAACATCACTTTCTTTTATATATATAGATGTACTTAACTTTTGTTACACAAATTGTCGAAAAACAGCTTCCTGGTTCGTGTTAGGACATAGATCCATAAGTATACATTTTTCAATGAGATTACAGGCTAAAATTACAATCGCAAAGTGAAAAGAGGCATATTTATGGGTAATTGGAACCACATTAATTTTAAACTATATTTAGACATATATGTTACCGGTCTTAAATAAATTCTTATTTCAGGTTTAATGTTTAAAATAGATATTAAACAGTTTTTCCTAATTAACCTATTCTAAAAATAAAACATTAATCATAATTTATTAAAAACAGATCAATAACTATTAAACAGTTTTTACTTTCTACTGCAATGCTATGTTTATTTGCTATCAATTTTCTGTTAGTGATAAATAAAATATTGAAAAATCATTCGCTTATTTAAAATAATATTATAGTTTTTCATTTATCTCATATCTTTTTATATAAAAAATCTTTGTTTTTATTAGATAATGTTTTCAATGCTTTAACAATTCAATAGCTTATGGAGGCAAGGGGATACATGACCTTTTTTCGTATATTGATATTGAAAATATTTTAAATACTCGAATAATGGAATTGTTATGATTTTATGTACATCACAAACTTCCTATTTTGTTCTTAATTAATATTTTTTCATATTTTATGAATGATTTTAAAGAACTCTTTCTACTCTATCTACTGAAGCACCGGATGGAACCATAATGAAAGGAAACGGGGTGATCCAAAGCCTAAAATCTAAGATTTATTTCAATTTATGAAGAGTTATATTTTTGTAAAACGAGTATTTTACACATGTTTAAATAAAATATGCTAATTTAAATAAAAAAATTGCATTGGTGATTTCATTCCGCTTTGAAGAAGGCATTTTTTCGTTGGTGGTTAATAGCAGGAAACTAAAAAATCGATGGAAGCTCATCGAATATTTACTATAAACAGATTTCATAAAATGTGCACTATTGTTAGATCAAATAAGAAGTAAGAATGTTTAAAATTTCAGCTTATACGGGAGGTTCGTGGATCAAGTCCATTTGCTATTTTCATGTTTACTTTGATTCTTGAACTATTTCTACAAAATTTCGATGGCATACATGGTCTTGTTTAAGAGACAGCGACAAAGTATGAACTGGAGTTACGACGGACAATAAGTTTTTCTAATAACTTTTCTGTTTATTAACCGATTTTGATCATATTCAATACCTCTCATTGTTTCTCAATAGACACATGAAAGCTAAACGAACGTTAACGTTTTATTCGCGGAAACATATCGTTCATTTTCTTACCAAATTTTCACAAATTTGGGAAGTGAATGCATATATTGCACACATTTTAAATTTGCAATATATAATTCTTAATAACATATGTATTTCATGAAAAATGAGAAAGAAAGATACAGTCTGACAAGTCCGACTGTATGATACCCTAAACCATTGGGTACGAGCATAAAAATTCGGGAAGGGGATTTATATTACATCTGTGGCCAATTTTACTAAATATAAAATAAAATATACAAATGCAGAATAATGCGTTGATACTAACATCTAGATGATTTTATGCACTTTAGGGCGATTCCTGGAAGTGGATTTATATGGGAGCTATGGTAAATTATGGACCGATTCTCATAAAACTTGGCGATGCTGTTTCTACTGACATAAAAATTATTTGTGTCGAATATTAACTTGATACTAATATTTGTATGGGATTTATATGCGTTAAAATGATTTGAGGAAGAGGGCGCCCAGGCTGCCAGCTGTCCAGGCAGATGGACAACCATCCAGCCAGGCGGAAGGACATCATTAGATCGATTTAAAAAGTGATTCTGAGTTGATTGGTAAACGCATTATACCCCAACCACCTATGGTAGTATAGAGTATAATAAAGAAAGAACAGTTATAATTGAAACTGTATACTAACAACTATCATGAGTCTGTGTAAAAGATTTTTTCTGGAGTTATAAATTTCTTCCTCTAGAACTATGAAATAAAGTAATATGTTTAAATCTTTATAAAACTATGTTAAAAATGCATTTAAACTGCAGAAAAGATTAATATTTTCCTAAAAATTTGTTTCATCAAATGGTTAAGGTAGGTTCTTTCCAATAATAAAAATTTAAAATTTCATACAGTTTTATTAAATGCTTGTCGCAAAAAATCATTTAATCATCTACTTTCTTATTAACCTTCAACAAAGCATTTTATGAATTGTTTGAAACGATTATGAATAAAACTGTAGAGGTTTTAAAAAAATCAGGTTCTTATTCCTGCTTTTTCACTTTTTTTTTACAGGAACAAAATATATTTTTTAAGTGCTTTTTTTTCGTTTCAAAAATCATAATTTTTCAACAAACGCAGATAATTTCAAATTTTCATATGCACTTGGAAGACACTTAGGCTTTACAATGAGTACCCATAATCGGTTCTAGGCGCACAGGGTGATATAAACTTTTATGCCAAAGTTCAAAATTTTTTAAGTACAAATTTTACAAGTATTGTTTACATTAAATTGTGTATTAATACACAATTTCGAAATATCTTTTATACTTTTTATACATGTAAATATTAAGGAATATAATCATTATTTTTACTTTGTTAAGATATTTTGTAGGATAGTCTGGTCCATGTAAAATAAAGTAGAAACTGTGCTTATGTTAAAGATATCTTATTTTAAAGACAGCTTAATGAAATTTCGCACGAGCAATAATTTTGTCATAAGTATGAAAATTTTTGAAATTTTTAATGATCTATTCATTATTTCACCTCGCACTATTCAAGTAAGGTTTTAAGCTAATAAATATTTAATAATCAAATATGAAAATATTTTAAGACATTTGGAACAAATAAAATTTATATAAGCATTAACTTGAGTGCCAAATTTTAGGAAGATCGGTCCACAAGTGACTATAGCTCCCATACAAGGCCCACTTCAGGAAATCACTTTAACGTGCATAAATTTCATATAAATGTTAATAAAAAAAGAGAAATAAATTTTATAAAAAGAAGATCCACTTCGGAAAATCTCGCAAATGTGGATAAAAATAGAAAATATATAAAGTATAACACGGAACCGATGCCTTTTACATATCGGTCCATAATTAACCATTGCTCCTCATATCAGCATTTTTTTAACGAAAAATATCATAAAGTGCTCTTTAATATATGTATATTCACGATTTTATTGTGGGGTTGGTTTTCATCCACGGTGGCAGATAAAGGCTGGAAAAATTCATTGAGTTAGAAAGAGTATTATCTAGTTAAAGTTAATATTTCCTATAATATTTCCTATAACAAACTTTAACTTTTTTAGTTCAGCTCCATTGAGTTTGGAAAAATTATTTAGGTAATTTTGTGTCTTTAAAAAGTGCGACTGCTTAAAAAATAAAGTCAGTTAGTTTACTTAAAATGAATCTGATTTTTAAATGGTACAAAAATATATATAATGATTGATTGAATCGTATGTATAAAATCCGTGCCCAAATTTCAAAAAAATGTATGCTTTTTAACGAAAACAATATTAATGACAAATCTTAATTAATGACAAATCTGAGCATTATCAAATTCTTCTGTCAAATGTTTGATTCTTGCCACGTTTTTCAGCAAAATTTTAATAAAAATATCCTCATATAATTTTTTTCCAATGTTCAATTTCGTAGTGTACTGTTTATAATTCCTGTGACTCTTCGAATTTTGTAAATTCTTTCCGTGTATATCTCGCTTATACACAAATTCTGAGCACAAATGGAAAAATAACTTGATAATGTGTCTTTTTAAAAAATATGTAAAAAAAAAATAAATGGCTTTTTAAGTATTGCCCGAAATAAAGGAAATTGTCTTTTTGCCATATCACATAAGAGTTTATGGGAGATTTTAATGACAAATTATGACTGTGTAAATTATGGTATTACTGTTTATTAAAATACGTATTTTTTCTGTCTTCTTGTATTTTTCTCTTGTTACTATATGTTTGCAGATAGATGTATTTTCTCACTCCTTTGTATATCCTTATTTAAAACATTTAGTGGGTATCATTTGGTATTTTTTTTGGCTTCCTTACAATAATAATAATGGTAAATTGTTTTGTTGCTGAAAATATGTATAAGAAGGACAATTTATCATTTTACAGCCATTTGAAGGGATACATTTTTACACGCACATCGCTACTTATGCTTTTTATATTTGTTAAATAATGTTTATTATCAAATAACGCGGACAAGTTTTTTATTTAATTTATATGGGTATTTGTTTATTTACATACGCCTGTATGTATTGTAAACAAATTTCAAAAAATATTGTGGCTATAAAATATACGATTTAAATTCAGTGGGATAAGAAATGAAAGGACTTGGCTTTTTATTATTTGTTACCTTTGTTATTCTTAATGTTGTTTTTGTGAATGTTACGACTGATGTAATTCGCTTTTAAGTTTAACAATAAAAGTATTATTATTGCTTTACAAAGCGGTGTTAAAAACATCATCTTATCCCCATTTTAACTAGCTGCCATTATAATCAACATCATTCGTTTTACATGGAATTTCTTATTGTTGCCATTGTTGATTTTCTTGTCATTGTTGCTGTTGTGACTGTGAGTGTTTTTGTTGGTGTTTTCCTTCATTTTTTTTTAGTTGTTGCTTAGCTACCTTTATGCGTTTTGGAAAACACAGTTGTTGGTGGCTTTCCGTTTTCCTGTTTCCTGCTTATTTTGCCTTTACTATGGTTAACTTAAGTTTATAACATTATTACTCCCACATTTCTTCACATCTCCAACTCTTCGTTTGTTGTGGAAATATAGGTACATATATACTTTTTACTTTAGTTTATTTCCGTTTTATTGTTACTAAATTTGGTTCTTATGTGTTCGAAAACCTTTTTTTATGATTTTTCGGTCGTTATTTTGTCATTGTTTTCTGTGAAACAAATTTTTATTTGTTAGTAATTTATTTCATAATATAGCATTTTTATGTGCATAAAAAATCTTGTTGATGAAAAATGATTCAGGTATTTATAGTTTAAATGCAACAGGCAAACCCTACGCAAATTTTACGAGATAAAAAATTGGATATTAAAACTTTTAATAACGCAAGAAAATAAAAAAAATGGTTAGGACATCAGGATTCGCTTTAACTATGTTCCTCAATATTAATTGTAAAAATTTTAACTGATATTAAAACACATATCAGCTGTTGAAAGAATTTTACGATTCAAACTAATTGGATCAAATTGTTCCTAAAATATATAAGAAAGTTGTTAATGAATACGAAGCCTTGTTAGAAAATACAAGGACACTAAAATAAAATTATGTAATAAGGTTAATTGAAATAAACGTATACTCTGTGTTTAGACATAATTTGTATAATAATTTTGATATTAATGTGAAGAACTGTCAACAAATACTGTTACTTTAATTCTTTTATATAATATTCTTGCCTTTTAGGTCAAGATTAGAAATAAAAAGTTAAATTAATAATAAGAAAGTAAAGGTCAGGCTTAACTTTTTTTATTAGGCGACTAATCAAAAACAAGTAAAATCTGTGATAAAATAATAAATTTCAAAATTGATCATAGTATGAAGTATTATTACCAGGGCAACCAAAAATATGCAAAACCATATTTTTTTCTTGGGCTACAAATTAACCAAACTGTTAGTTATTTATCCACTTTAGAAAATTTTAGGAATTTTGGCATCGATTTGTTATTGCATATTTTGGTAATAACAGCATATTTCTGCATATATTGGACTTAGCAGCTAAAATTTAAAAATTTTAAAATGTCTTTTTTACTGTTACATACAATTTTAAAATCCGATTCCATAATAATTTTCATCTTATAAATTTATAAAAATTTTGTAATTTCCTGATAGAATGCATTAGATTTGAATGATGTTAAGTGCAAAACGAATATATGCTTTTAGCATTTGTTAATAAAAATCAAGTTATTTTTAGCATGATTACTAGATAATTTAAAATTTAGCCAGAAAAAATAATATTTTAAGAGCATATTTTTTAATTTTAAGATAATAGTTTCTGATTTTAAGATCATTTTTATGGGCATCATTCTTAAGTTCGCTACATACAATAAGGAAAATGCTTAATCTTTTAAGATGTGATATTAATTTATTATAATATGAATTTATTGCTATTTTTTTCTAAGAAAAATTTTTCCGAAAAAAAAAAACATATTTATATCACTAAGTTACCACATATATTTTCGCTTAATTTTGAAACTTGTATTTTTCGTAATGACTTTGTTTGATTTTTGTGAAAAAGAATTTCGTTAATATAGGAACAAAAATTGTTTGTAATTATTATGTGATTTACGATGTATCTCAGAAAATAATTTGTTAAAAAAATTTTTGATTATATCTACAATTTACCGAAATAAATACTTTTAAATGGGTATAAGAAAGTCCTTTTCTTTAATTTGATTATTTTTTTTTACTTTTTTGCGAAAGTTTTATTAATAAAATTATACTTATTTTGAATAAATAAAAACTCAATTATGATAATAGTGTAATTTGAAATTCACTAAGTTTTAATCACTTGAAAAAGATGAGTTTATTTTTTTACGAAGTTTCAAGAAGAGAAATATAATTAGTAAAAGTATATTAAATTCGGTGAAATTTCTTCAGACCATGACCCGCAAACAGAAATTTAAGACTTGAAGCACTTTTTGTTAAAAATAATGGTAATATTTAAGTTGAAATAAAATTTAGACAAAGAAAGATATTCTATTGAAATTATGATATAACAACGATAAACTTGTCATAAAATTAAATAATTAAAAATACCACTTCACTCAATCCGGGAAAAATATCTTTTAAAAATTGACTTCTTTCATTGAAACCGTCACCATTTTATTATAAGAGTCGTCCATCAGAATATACTTTTTGTGTGTTTTCCCAACATATGGAACTATTTAATTAACACATACATTATTTTTAATTATCGAAAATTGACAAATTTTGGATAGGGCTTGTGAGAAGACCGTTTCACCAAGCGCATTCAAAAATTGTATAAGACGGAACAAAAGACAAATTTTATAAGTGAAAAAATTTTACCACCTCTACAAAAAAAGAAAAAATTGTGGATTTTTTAAAGTTTCAACTGCAGACTAATAGAACTCTTTATCGTATATATATATATACATATATATATATATATATATATATATATATATGATTGTTACGGTAATATTATTTAGAATTTTATAAGGAATTTTATGGATATTTTAAAGAAATTTTTGGACCCAAATTAAGCCCGTTCAAAAGAATAAAAACATGAGGCCAAAAATAAGGGAAGAATTTATTTCGACCTAAATATCTCTTAAACGAAAACAGATAACCTGCATGTGTACGTAGAGATTTATAAGGAGTATCTATGTTTAATTTTTTTTTACAAAAAAATCATAACTGAAATGAAATTTTTACGATCAAACAAAAAAAGGAATTACACACCAGAGATGACCAACTTTAGAGGTCTAACTTAGAGGTGCTCCTCCAAATCAACTTAGAAATATCTAAGCTCTGACCATGTAAAATTTTTTTAAGATGCCTTTAATAGAACACAAATTACAGAATTATATAAAAAAAAGCGTTTTAGAACTACTGTGCAACCATTACTTTTACAAATAATAAAATCGATATTGATACGAAACTAGAGGTTACACGTAGTGAAATTTCGTACTCAGTTTTTCTCTCGGATCTCAGATTTCCTCTGATTTCCTCACATTTAAGAAAAGTATAAAATATTTACAAAGAATATATGATAAATTAGAATCCCTGGAATATAATATTATCTATTTAATTGTTGCATTGCAAAAAGTTAAGAAAATATCTTTTTACAAATATTATCCTTTGATATTTATTTTTAAATAAATATTAAATATTTTTAATACATAGTATAAAGGATATTTTCCTAGCATTTTGCGCTTCAAAATTCAAGTAAAAAATACTATTATATTGTCCGGTTTTATCTTTATTTTGTTACCCATATTAGGTTGATATAACCTTTATAAATATTTTATAATTTTCTTTAAAATTTAAGTATCCTCCGACCTTTTGAATTCCTTTTGATAAAAAAAAAGTTGAATCCCTAGAGAAAAAAACTGGGTACGCAGTCTTTTTTAAATACAATTCAAAAATAAACTAATTCTTGTACTTAATAAATTTATAAAAAAGTAAAAACAAAAAAAGAACTAAAGAAAGTGGAAAAAGTAATTATCTTATCATGTGCTTTCATTGTAAGAAAGTACTTACTGCTAAAAAAGAGGAAGTAGTACTTTCATCCCATGGTTGTCACTGGTACGATGTTCTTTTTATGATTCTTATTAATAGCTTTTGCAGTTCTTCTCTTAAAACTATGTTTATATAATTTTTGAAAAAAAAAAATATTATTTTAGCTTTGATAAAAATTAAAAGATCGTTTAAATTGTAATTTTCTTAAAAATTATTAATTTTCTTTCCAGCAAAACATATATTTATTTTCAATTTATTGTAATTAAGTATTAATAACTTCAAAAAAGTGAAAAATATGAACTTAGTTCTATAAGTGGTGAAAGTGTTTATTATTTGAAAGCACTTGCTCTGTTTTTGCTAGGTAGGTATTAGAACAGGACAATTTAAAAGGTAAAACAAATTTAAATAGTTGTAATAACTCCCCAGAAAAAAAAACATGCATAAGAAGTACTAAATGCATGAGTTCACCTTAATTTTTAGGTGAAACATGCACGATCTTAAAATTAGGGTGCCATTGGATTGTATGGGTTCACTTTAACGAAACAAGTTGTCATTAAAATGAGTACTTAAAATCAATGAAAATTTGATTACTCGATTACATTTATATATCAAAAGTTTCTTTCGGACATAAATTAACCTGCAAATTTTATCAAAAAGTTTATGAACAAATAAATAACACTAATTTTTAAAGTTTATTTTTAATTTAAGTATAAAAAATCCATAATCTTAAATAATTTACAAGTACAATAGAGTTAATGTCAATTACTGCAATTCCAAGACTATAGTTGAATGCATGCATTAACGTTCACAAATGATCAATTTATTTGGTTTAAAGAAGAAATCATGAAAATATTACATCCTTTTGAACTAATTAAAAATTTTTGCTTGGTCTACATTGGTTCTAATATGGATATTTTTTTAATTTTTTTAAATTACATTTTTTTAGATACAAAAATGTTATGTAAATTATAATTAAGTTATTTTATCAAAAAAAAAAAAAAAAAAAAAAAACTGAAAAATATTTTCGTTGCTTTATAACATAAAAGAACTCCTAAATTCTATAATATAATATCTTTCTTTTGCTTAAGTTATTCCACAAAAAAATTAAACTAAGTACAAAGGAAAAAATACATTTTAAACAATAAATGCAAAAATAATGCAGTAGATTATAACCAATTTTAATGCTGTACAATTTTTTACTGTTCGATTATGGCAGGTGTTGTTTTCTCGCATTTATATTAATCACATTATTTGTGGACATTAAAATTATACATTTTCCATAAACTTTGCTATAATTCTGTCACTGACCATAAAGTTGGTCACTATGTAAAATTGTTTTTTATTATATATACAAACACAATTGCCACATATATTTTTACTAGGGTGTCCAATATTGTATAAAGAAAAAAAAAGTGCATCCACCGCCCACATTTAAACGTACCTATAATTATGAAAGGTAGATCATTCATAAATTTCACATGAACATTTATGTTGATGATTGCGGAAGAAATCTTGAACAATTTTTAGTCTTACAAAAATAAATAAACCCATGTTTCGTAAATTTTCCAAAAAGTATTTTCCATAAAAGGATGTGAACGAAAAAGAAAGACATTTTATAATTTTATAATTAATTTTATATATATATTATATATATTATATATATATTAATTTTTCTTTAGCTATCGTTTGGTGGAAAAATGTTTAAGATGTTCTGGAATCATCAATATGAAGTTGAAATTTAGCTAAGATGTTATGAATGATGTCCTCTTTCATAATTTTAGGTACGTTGATATGTAACTCCAAAAAAAGATTTTGGACTACCTTAATTTATACTTTTGCACATAGTCATACAAAATATAAGTATTACAAAAAAATCCTTTCTATTTAACACGTACACATAATAATCGACTGACTATTTAGCGGTATGAAACACTGTCCGTACTGAAAAGTACATGCAAACAAACATCAAAATACGAATATGCATTTTTATATCATTAAAATTATAATTAATTGTTTTAATATTGTTGCAGATTAAATATACATTAAAAGCACTAGCAATCCAAAATGATTAAAAATATTTAAAAGTTGTATATACTTACATCAGGGTGATCACATTTTGAAAGGCAATGCCCCGTATAGCATGAATTTATGTTTAAGAATTAAAGAAAATAAAAATTATATTTGTAGCCCAGAAAAAACATTGGTTGCCATGTAATAAGTTAAGAAGCTAATATAATGGCTCTAACTACTCACTAATTAGCTGAATAACGCATTATTTAACACGACGATGATATTAGAGACAACAACTTACCTCATATTATTACAAGTATTCATTTTATTCATTATTGATTACTTAGATGTCATTACAAGAACTAATTACTTTCAAGCTGTTCAATAACTTATTGATTTCAAAGTATTATTGAAGTCATTTTTAAGAAAAACAATTGGAACTAGCTACATCTTAGGTTACAAATAACTAATGAAATGTGAGTATTTTTTTGTTAATTTTTTAAAAGTAAAAAGATTTTATAAATTTTATTTTGAAAAACTTAGCAATAACCAAAAATGCAATTAAAATAAATGTAATAAAAATAAACTACTTTAAATTAAAAATTAATTCGTACACAAATTTTGCTAAATAAAAAAATTAATAAAATTCCATACCGGGTTATAAATAAATTTTCCTATCGGAAATTTTTTTTCGTGTTTAATTTTCTTTGTTGAAAAATATATTTTTTGGGGGGGGGGGGGGTGAATCGACCGCTGATATTACAGTTATATCGATATATTTCCGGGATAACAGTAGTTTTATGAACAAACTCAGAAAAAGTAACAAATTATTAGATATTGCCATTTAATGAAATAATAAATTGGTTTGTTGATATAAGATGTATTTCATTTTGATCGGTTTATAAATAACAAATATATAGAAGTTTATATAACGAAATTTTATATCTCTTAAACTAAAAGTTGCTTAGCTAAAATATATATATATCACTTATAACCTTAGAACAAAAAGCTCTACTAAAAGTAAAAAAAATTCTCAAGATCGGACATAAATATACATTTGAACATAAAAAATGTAAAGAAAAAACTAGGATTTTTTTAATTTGTACGGTAGGATAATTTAAGAAAATAAAATTAATAGATTTGTTTCCGTACCTTTTGGGTAAAGTGTGGTAAAATGAGAAAAATATAATTTTTCTCCAAAAAAAAATACGACAACGTACAAAAGTATGGGAACACAAAAATCCATATTGTTTACTCAGAAAGAAAACATCAAACTCTTTTAAAAATGTGAATGCAATTTTATTTTTCAGCATATTTGAATGTTGTTAATTTCTTAAATGAAACTTTTATATTAGTTGCAAAAACAAGTACTTTTTTATTTGAGCTCAAATATTTTATTGTATATCTTTATTTTTTAATTATTTGACAATTTACATAATCTACCCGAAGAAATATTCTGGGCTGTTTCCTGCGAGAAGAAGAAGAACACTATTTGGTAAAATTGGAATCCCGCGTACGGGAACAAAGCTAGTGTTGGCTTAAACGTCAATTGGTTATCATGGCGACAAAATGAGAGAACGGCTCTACCTTTTTATTTGTATATCATGCTTTAATTTTTTTGTTGGTGTTCGTATTGTTGGAACTCATTATTCATTAATTTTTATTTTTAAAACTTTTGAATAAAAAAACGAATTTATTGGAAAACAAATTTCAGTCTTCAACTTAACTATATGTATGGTCAGTTTAGATGTACAAATAATAGCGTTTTTTTTTTTTAATTTTTGTTAGTTAGAATTAGAGATATTGGAATGGCGATTATTTTTTGATAAAATCAACGTCACTATTTTATAAATTATTATATTAATTTACATGTATTGTCATTTTGTTATTTTTATGAATTTTTATGCAAAAACAAGAGTGAAACTTTCAATTTCTATAGTGGAACTGGTACATTGTATTAAAAGAAATTCATTCTACACATTTAATTTTAATTTTGCGTAAATAAAACTGTAAACGATAAAAATGCGATTGTGGACATCAGGTTAGAGTATAGAAAATCGAATGGTTTCTTAATCCAAGAATATCCAGATACCCTTTTTAATTTTTTGGTGTATATTTGAAATAAATTGTAATTTAAAATTAACCCCATGTGAGAAAGGCTATCGGGCGCGAAAGGGTTCTGGGTACATTATAAAGTTAAAAAAATGTCTTAAAATTAAGAATAATATACAATTTTTGTTTTTCATGGACAAAATCAAAGACAAACATCTTTAAAATAGGTGTAGAGTAGGGGAAAAACTACTTTTTTGTATTTAGCAATAGTTTTCAAAATATATTTTAAGCCAACAATTGTTTTTGAATACATTTTTATCAAATTTTATCTAACATTGCTCTGTAAGTCTGCTATAGGCTTTTCTGAATACGGTCACTAAGTTTTATCAGTATTAACATTAGAAACGTTTCGTCAATTGATGAATGTAATAAATTTAGACATTTATTAGCAAAATTTCTAAAACTAAAAAATATTATAGCAATTCAAGAAACATTGTTGAAAAAAGATGTTAACTAAATATATGAAATTCCTGGTTTTACTAATGTCCTGTTTACATTTTTATAAAAGTGAAAAATTTGCTGAACTTATATCAATTACTTTATGCGGCTTAAAAATTTATTTCAACCTTATGAAATTTGTAACATATTACCGTTCACATAAATGTAATGAGATAAATTTTATAGCTATTTACGGTAGATAATCTGCCAAATTCTCATGGTCGGTGTTTATTATATTAATGTGCATTGTATTAATTTGTTTCCGATTTTCCAAAACTATGATTGTATTAGTGATCATAAACTTATAACGCGGCCTGGTAGAGTGTCATGTATTGACCACATTTTTAGCATTTTCTCTGAAAGACTTTATGTCGAATCAGTAGAATGTAACCTTTCAGACCTTAAGAAGTTAAGAAGTAATGTGAAAATTAAAAATTACATTGAGAGGATAAAAACATATTGAGATTATGATAGTGCTAAGGAACTTTTGCAAAATATTTTGCAACACACTTGTTTATCGTTAAATACAATAGAATTAACAAAAGCACACACAGAAAAGAGATGGTATAAAATTGTATTACCATTACAACTTCCAAAACCTAAGGATTTCAAATAACTATCATACTTAGACATGGTAGGACTATTGCTATCTTCCTGTCCTTCGTGAAACGGTGAATAATGTTCGGTAGAACTTTGAGCATTATAATTAGAGGTAAGTTCACCGATACACTCAATATCGCTTTCAGTGTCTACATCGGAATTTTCTTCGCTTGAAAACTATGCAAGCATAGTTTCAGTGGTACAATTTGCACATTCTATAGGATTTTCTTGGGATGCGAGGTGCTGTGGATTGATGTGAATCTCCTTAATCAATAGGGCATTTACGGAATATACGAGATGTAAACTGTATTCTATTTTCGGTTACTATTATTTTCAGCACTCCATACCTGGAAATAATTCGTTCTCGAAATGCTTTTACAAGTCTTTCGGCGGTAGCTTTTCTCAATGGTACAAGCTCATTCCATTTTGAAAATCTGTCGAAAAATACGAAGAGTATTGTACAACTGTGTTTTGTGCAAGGAAGTGGGCCCACAGAATTTGCACATATTGTGGTCCAAGGTTCTTCGGGGACTCGGGTTAACATTTCACCTGCGTGGCATGGTAGCCGGCTGCAGGTATATCGTAGTTTTCCTCCAATACAGGATTTCTTAGTAAACTGGCAATCAGGGGTCGCAATCATCATCATTAGTATTTCGTGGGAAGTTTGAATAGAGCTGCGCATTAATTATACTATATTCTGGGTATTTTTTTGGACGTTTCGTTACAGCTTTTATTATCTTTTCCAGCACCAGATAGGTTTTTGATGTTTTAACATGTATATTATTCAATGCTTCACAAGGCTGCCGGGATAGGGCTACAATATTTTGTTTTCGTTTTCTATATTGACTAATGAAATCGAATTGTTGGAGTTATAAGGTCCACTTAACCAAACGTCCAGTAGAGCTTCCAAAAGAATTTAGAATTATTTCTAGGCATTTTTTTTTCAGTAGCTGAATACTTTTTTTCCGTTTTGTTAAGCATAAGTAATAACTCTTTCTGCTCCATTGAATTCTTGTCTTAAAACTACTCAAATTCCATAATCGCTAACACTTGTTTGAAGGGTAAAGATTTTGTCAAAATCAGGACAGGCTAATAACGGGGCTGTTTTTCTTTTAATAGTTCAAATGATGATTTATTGTGCTTCTCCCCATTTCCAATGTTTAATAAATTCACATTTCACTGGGTTGATTGTTAGATTGGCTCTAATTAAACGTCGGAATACTTCTTTAAGATTTTTTAAATGTTCTTCTGGTGTTTTACCAATTATGATTATATCGTCAGGATATGCGAAGGCGTAGTATTCAATATCAGACACAAGGACAATATCTAATGCTCTTTGGGAAGTTGCTGGAGCGGAATGAAGGCCAAAAGGCATTACACGCCATTGATACAATCCGCGACCAGTTGCGGTAAATGCTCTTTTCATTCATGGGAATCTGCGAATATCCATTTTTTAGATCTAGACTTACATAGTTCGTATTCCTTAGCCTGTTTGAAATAGTTTCTATTCTAGGTAATGGAAAAGCATCGGGTACTGACCTTATATTCAAATAGCTGAAATCCATACAAACTCACCAATTACCATTTTTCTTTTTAACTAAGGTAATGGGGAAGCTGTATGGATTCGATGACGGTTCTATAAATCCTCGGGAAATCAATCTTTTTATTTTTGCATCAATTATAGCCTGCATGCCGGGATTTCTTTGCGCGTATCTAATTTTTATGGGGCAATCATCTTTCAATATGATTTTTTGTGTTGATATATTTGATAATCCGGTCAATATTTTGAACTTCGGAAGTTCGGGAATAGTACGGTAACCTCTTATTTCCATTTGAGCAGTTGGACGTTCTTTGTCGTAGAAATTCTAAACCCAATATCGTTTCTTCAAGCAATTCTGGCCTTATGAAAAAAATGAATTCCTCTGTTTTTCTTCCAAATATTACACTAAGTTTTACACCCTTTGTAATGTGTTTTCCAAAACTATCAGCCAATATTTCTTCTAGGTTTTCTTTGTCATGCCTTTAAATTGTTTAAAAAATTCTTCCTTTATGAAATTTCGTGACGGTTCTGTGTCTATTGTAGTGGTTATTAATATATCTTTATTATTATTGTAGCTGCAATTCGCGTTTCTTCGCATTTTAATTATGTTTTATTTGCTGAGGATTGAGAATCAGGATAGTCGACGAGCCTCAGTTCTGTTTCCCTCCAAACGTGTTTCCCGAATTTCTCTAGTTATTGTAACTTCTTAAGGTCCGATAACAGGTTGTTACACAAGATTGACACCTAAAACGTTGTTGTCTACTAGCTGACTATGAGTTTGATGGCATGTGGTAATTTTCGTGACTTTCATGGGATAATGATTTGAAACTTTCCAGATGTTCAGCCAATGTTATAAATCTCTCAATGAAGAAAAATCATTCCTCTTTATATACTATTTGTAGTTGGTGTGACAATTTCGGAAAATTCTTTCCAGTTTTTGAGAGTCATTCAGCTGGAAATGTCTCATTTGGTTTTGTAGGGATAATACATAATATTTAAAATACTCACCCGGTTATTGAGTACTATTCAGAATTTCTTTCAATTTTTCATATTACTCGGGAGAAGGAAAAATTGTCAGAAATTAAGTGATATAATGGAACACCGCACATAAGTGATAACCAAGGATCGGAAGTTCATGCAAATGCATGTTTTTGTCTTTACTCCTAGAACAGTAAAAACTAAATATAATCAGAAAATTTAGTTTAAAATGGCATCGATTTGTTAATGCATATTTCTTCATTTTTTATTGAAAATGCATGTTTTTGCATATTTTGCCATAAAAACATATTTTTGTGTAATATTTTAATAAGTCTGTGAAAAATTGCAATTTAAAATAATTTTTTGTGTAGAACAAAAAAAAAATAAAAAAAATAAATAATAAATGTGAACTTTTGACAAAGCGACTTAAATCTTTTTTTTTAAATTTTAAAATATTGAAAAATAATATAGAAGTGTTAATATTTGGTAAGCTATACATCGAAAACTGACAATCACAGAAGGATGTTGATTATTGTAAGCGATGCTCTATCATAGTTAACGATTTAAAATGTCAAAATTCCACAAAATAAATAATTACGTTTTCTCTTATTTATTAAAACTTTTGGTATAAATTTATTGCAGTTTTGACATTGAATGTGATATATACATAATTGTCAAGTAAGAAGATATTCATATATGTATAACAAACATTTGTTTCCAAGGTCGTCTGTTTTTATAAAACCTTACTTAATTTTTTCAAGAAGCTACCAATGAGAATATTGTTTTAGAGAATTCAATCTATCACGGAGACAAAAGTCACCGAAATAAGTTTGTTGCCAATACAGTTGTTGCAATTTTAGATTAAGATGAAGACAAAATAAACACTTTCCACAATATACTCAAAATCATTTAAAAATTCACTCATCACATCTGTTAATGTCGAATAGGCTAAATTTTACATTTCAAAATAAAGAGAAAACTCTCTCTATCAATAAAATATTTATTAATACCCGCAAAAAAAAAAAAACAACTGAAAAAGAGCAAAAAAAAAACATCATGATTTTAACATTATATTGTCACTAGAAGGAAGTACTTAGTCCTGAAAAAGAGCTGCAGAAGTTATTTTTTTAACCAATGGTTGTCATTGGTAAGATGTTCTTCTTTTATGCATCTTGTTCATTGCTTTTGAAGTACGTTTCTTAAAACTATGTTTATAGAACTTTTAAATAAAATTGTGCTTTATCCGTATTTAATTAATTAATAACTTCACTTTATATATATAAATATATTGTTACGATATTGTACATGAATTCAAATATAACGGTTTTAACGGCTGGTTTAAATCTTTCTCAATGCTTCCAGACATTTCCGTTTATGTTAACTGCAGTTAACATAGCTGTAAAATTATTAACATAGTTCTAAACATACAACATTGAATAAAAAGCTTTCACCATTGTTATTAAGTGTGGCAGCACTAAGTGCTTATGCTGCTGGCACTATCATCAAAAGCTAGCTTGGCAGCACTAAGTGTTTATGTGCTGGCACTATCATCAAAAGCTAGTTTGGCAGCACTAAGTGTTTATGCTAATGGCATTACCTACAAAAACTCTAGATTGTCCGTTAACATTGTAGAAAGAAATAGAGCTCTCAAGAAACATCTAGTAGGCAATACAGTGTATATAAATTGGCCGTGAGAACACCATTGAGTCAGTCTGGTTGGAAGCGTCGTTAAGTAAAGACATATTAACTGCCTTGGCTGTATAACCTTGTACATTATTAAAGTGTGCTGTATACAACGTGTAATTTAAGTGTGTGTGTGTGTATTAAAACACAAAGTGACTTATAAACTGTATTGTTGTACATTTTTTAAATAAAATAAAGAGTCGTTACCATTTTTAAACTACTGAACTGCTGTTATTTTTGTAATCAAAGTATAAAGTTTATTTAAAGGAAATAAACGACCGTTTTTAAAAGGTAAAAACGTAACAATTGGTGTCAGAAGTGGGATTGCAAAATAATAAGCAGTCATGAAGTTTGAAGAGCTAAAAGTGGAGCAACTCAAGAGGGAGTTGAATAAGTTGGAGTTACCTACAGCTGGTAATAAAGCAGAATTACAAAAGAGGCTGATAGATGAATTCAAGCGGCGTAATATTGACATCGGAGCTTACGAATTCGAGTATAAAGAAGAATTGGAAGTTTCTACCCGTGCAACAACAAGCAGCATGGATTTATCCACAATGTTTGCTGCTATGATGGAGCAATTTAAAGAAGCTAACGAAACTTCTAAAGCTAATAACGAGAAACTTCTGGCTGAAGTTCAAGAAACTTCTAAAGCTAATAACGAGAAACTTCTAGCTGAAGTTCAAGAAACTTCTAAAGCTAATAACGAGAAACTTCTGGCTGAAGTTCAAGAAACTTCTAAAGCTAATAACGAGAAACTTCTAGCTGAAGTTCAAGAAACTTCTAAAGCAAATAACGAGAAACTTCTTGCTGAGGTTAAAGAAGAAAATAAAATAATGGAAATGAAATTTCAAGAAACTTCTAGAGCGACAGACGAAAAACTTCAGCAAATTTCGGAAGTTATAAACAGCAGAGTGGATAGCATTGAGACAAAGGTGTCCGACTTAGAGAACTGTCTAGATTTACAAGCCAAAGTCGTTGATAAAAAGCTATCCGATTTAGAGAATGAAATAGCCAAAGGTGTTGATAAAAAACTACAAGACCTAGAAGTAAAGTTTAATAATCTTCAATGCCAAGATGGACAGATGCGAATTATACCAGAATCCTCTAGTAGAATAAAGGCCCCTAGTTTTGATGGCACCACACCATTTAATGTGTTTAAGTTCCAGTTTGATACAATTGCCATTAGAAACATGTGGAATGACGAAGAAAAGGCTATAGAGTTGATATTGGCCTTAAAAGGAAATGCAGCAGTGGTTCTAGAAAGCGTACCAGCGTGTAACAGAAACAGTTACAATGACATAATGGAGGCGCTACAACGTAAGTACGCTGGTGAACATAAAAAGGACTTATACCGAATGGAATTGCGTGGTAGAGTGCAGAAGCCCAATGAGACACTACAAGACTTTGCGTTGGAAATCGAACGTTTGCTGCAGCTTACTTATCCAGGGGAAAACAGCCCGTTTTTGGACCATTTCAAGACAGAGGCATTTGTTAATGGCATTCGCGATCCTGAAATAAAACACGCGGTTTGTGCAACACCTAAACCATCATTTACTGAAACCGTCTCATTCGCACTGGCACAAGAAACGGCGAAAATAATTTCAAAGCCGCAAATATGCAAGGTGCGAAATGTTGAAGTTGTTTCTGATAATGAGAGAAATATAGTCGACGAATTAAAAAAGGTTTTGGAGGCGTTTAATGAGAAGCAAAATAAAGCAAGAGTAAAATGTTATAATTGTGGTAAATCGGGTTATATTCAGCGAAACTGCAAAGCACCAAGAAAACGAACCAGATCTGCCTCGCCTCAAAGAAATAACCGGCAGTCAAATCAGCAATCATCACAAGAATCACCTTTAAACTAAAACGAGCTGGCAGTATGGGGCAAGAGCTAGCTCCCACATCTGAGGGCCCCACCATCTCCATATCCGTAATGCAACAGAAAAATAGCAATCTTACTGCTTCGGGGTACATCAACGGTCAGAAGCACGTTTTTACTGTAGACACCGGGGCATCACAGTCTATCGTCAGGCCAGATTTAGTCAAGAAAACAATTGAACCATTATGTGGGGTAAGCCTGCGCACAGCTACTGGTGAGCCGGCCACGGTCTATGGTAGAGTAAATGTGGAATTAACCATTGCCAATGTTACCGTCAATCATGTATTCATTGTTGCCGACATTGTGGACGAAGTCATCATTGGTGCTGATTTCATGATTAGCCATGGCATTACTTTGGATATGGGACAAAAAGTTATGATTTGGCGAAATGTGGAGATACCCCTTGACGTCGGATATGAAAATAGGACTCAAGTAAGAAAGCTAGTTACCGTCGAGCATCAGAAGCTACCACCACAGTCAGAAACTTTAGTATGGGCTCGCATGGAGGGAGATTGTGAGGACAACAGTTTGTGGGTAGTAGAACCAGCAGAAATAACAAGTGATCTTGTAACAGCAAAAGCCCTCGTTAAACCCTGCAACAACAAAATAGTTCCTGTAAGAATGCTTAACCTGTCCAGCTACGAAAAAGTCGTTAAGCCAAATTCTGAAATAGGTCAATGCACTTCAGCAGAGGCAGTAATCAATTGCGAGAAAAACCCGCAACCTGCCAATAAATCCACCAAAGAACACGAGCTTCTAGCGGAATATGTGGGGAAATGGGTAGAAGGATTAACGCCGCCAGACAGAAATAAGGCCAAACAGATTCTGAAGAAATATAGCTCCGTCTTCGCCTTAAAAAGTCAAGGCCATGGTAGAACGGCAATTGTAAAGCATCAAATAAATACTGGCGAAGCGAGGCCAATAAAGCAGGCGCCCAGAAGTGTTCCTCTAGCAAAACGAAGTGAAGTGAAGGAGTTGGTCAATGAAATGGAGCGGAATGGTATAATCGAACCATCTTCAAGTCCTTGGAGCTCGCCTGTTGTTTTAGTTAAGAAGAAAGATGGCAGCACTAGATTTTGCGTCGATTATAGAAAACTGAATGACGTCACCAAGAAAGACAGCTACCCGCTACCAAGAATTGACGACACCCTGGATACACTAGCTGGAACACAATGGTTCTCCACATTGGACTTGCAAAGTGGTTATTGGCAGGTAGAGATTTCAGAAAAGGACAAGGAAAAAACCGCCTTTAGCGCGAGTGATGGGTTATGGCAGTTTAATGTGATGCCATTTGGACTCTGCAATGCTCCAGCCACATTCGAGCGTTTAATGGAACAGGTATTGAAAGGACTTCACGGGAAGACATGCTTGGTGTACCTCGATGACATAATTGTCATGGGTAAGACTTTTGATGAACATCTGAATAACCTTGAAGAAGTCCTTAAACGTATATCAGCGGCTGGACTCAAACTCAGTGTAAAGAAGTGTGCGTTGTTCCAGAAAGAAGTTAAATATTTGGGACATCGCGTAACAGCAGACGGAATATCAACAGATGAGGATAAGATAATGGCTGTTAAGAACTGGCCACGTCCGAGAAATCTCCACGAATTGCGTAGTTTTCTTGGCCTTTGCACATACTACAGACGATTTGTCCCGAATTTCGCCAATGTAGCCGCAAGCTTACATGAGCTGACCAAGAAGTCACAATCATTCCAATGGTGTGAAGCACAAGAATTAGCATTCCAGAAGCTCAAGGACCTGTTATGTACGGCACCAATTTTGTCATATCCTATACCTGGAGAAACATTTGTGGTAGATAGCGATGCGAGCGGATACGGAATAGGCGGTGTACTTTCACAAGTAGTCGGTGGCACTGAAAGGGTCATCGGATACTTCAGCCGAACGCTTTCGAAGCCTGAAAGAAACTACTGCGTAACGCGGCGAGAACTTTTGGCAGTATTAGAGTGTGTGAAGCATTACCACAAATATCTGTATGGCCAACACTTCCGACTGAGAACCGATCATTCTGCCCTCAGGTGGTTGCTGCAATTTAAACAACCTGAAGGACAACTGGCTCGTTGGATAGAGCGGCTTCAAAGCTATGATTTTAGCATCGAGCACCGGAAGGGTTTGAAACACGGCAATGCGGACGCGCTGTCAAGACGGCCCTGCAACGTGGAATGTAAGCATTGTACAAAAGCCGAGGAAAAGGAATGTATCATCGATGTTCGACTAATGTATATAGAGTCCAGTGAAGATTGGTCTGTAGCGCAAAGAAATGACCCCATACTGGCAAAAATAATATCGGCAAAAGAAGAAGGTAGAAGGCCAGCCCGCAATGAAATATCCGCCGAAAGTCCACAGATGAAATCATATTGGGCCCTATGGAATAGTCTACAGTTGTTAAATGGCTGCTTATACCGCATATGGGAAAGTGCTGACGGTAAAACAGTGACAAATCTAATTGTAGTACCATCCTCTAAAATAAACGAAGTAATGAAAGAGTTCCATGACGGCCCCAGTGGTGGTCATCTTGGTGTAACAAAAACCTTAGAAAAGTTAAAACAACGTTTTTATTGGGTGGGTTGTCAGCAAGCAGTAGCCGATTGGGTAGCCAATTGTTCGCAATGCATAGCAGCAAAGGGCCCAGTAAGAAGAAGTCGTGGACAACTTCAGCAGTATAACTCAGGCGCGCCATTCGAGCGGATTGCAATGGATGTCGCAGGCCCTTTCCCCGTCAGTGATGCCGGAAATCGTTACGTTCTAGTGGTTATGGATTATTTCAGCAAATGGCCAGAGGTATATGCCATACCTGATCAAGAAGCTAAAACGGTTATAAGTGTATTTGTGAACAACTGGGTGTGCCGCTATGGTGTTCCACTGGAGTTGCATTCTGATCAGGGTAGAAATTTTGAATCTGCCGTATTCAAGGAGATGTGCGATTTATACGGAATAAGAAAAACGAGAACAACGCCACTGCATCCTCAATCTGATGGCATGGTCGAAAGATTCAATCGCACTCTGGAGGAATATTTAAGAAAAGTGGTCAGTGCACATCAGAAGGACTGGGATGAACACATACCGAAATTTCTATTGGCATACAGATCAGCTGTTCATGACTCAACCTCTCGAACACCTGCAAAAATTGTCTTCGGGACAGAACTTAAGTTGCCTGGTGATTTAGAATTCGGTATTAAGCCCTCATCAACAAATAGGGAAAACACTTCCCAAGAGCAAGATGACCTGAACGAGCTACATGAATTCGTACGCGGACGAATAAAAATGACCAGCGATAAAATGAAAGCCAGATACGATCGAGCAGCGAATTCTGAAGGATTTAACGAAGGCCAGCTTGTACTGTTGTATAACCCACAACGTAAGAAAGGACTGTCTCCCAAACTACAAACCCATTGGGATGGACCATACAAAGTGATTAAGAAATTAAACGACGTAGTGTACAGAATACAGAAAGAAAAGAGCCCGAGATCTAAAATGAAGGTTGTACATCTAGAACGACTAGCTGCCTATGGGAAAAGTGAATTCGTGCCTATTCGGGACGAACAGGCTTAAGCGGGGGGCAGTGTTACGATATTGTACATGAATTCAAATATAACGGTTTTAACGGCTGGTTTAAATCTTTCTCAATGCTTCCAGACATTTCCGTTTATGTTAACTGCAGTTAACATAGCTGTAAAATTATTAACATAGTTCTAAACATACAACATTGAATAAAAAGCTTTCACCATTGTTATTAAGTGTGGCAGCACTAAGTGCTTATGCTGCTGGCACTATCATCAAAAGCTAGCTTGGCAGCACTAAGTGTTTATGTGCTGGCACTATCATCAAAAGCTAGTTTGGCAGCACTAAGTGTTTATGCTAATGGCATTACCTACAAAAACTCTAGATTGTCCGTTAACATTGTAGAAAGAAATAGAGCTCTCAAGAAACATCTAGTAGGCAATACAGTGTATATAAATTGGCCGTGAGAACACCATTGAGTCAGTCTGGTTGGAAGCGTCGTTAAGTAAAGACATATTAACTGCCTTGGCTGTATAACCTTGTACATTATTAAAGTGTGCTGTATACAACGTGTAATTTAAGTGTGTGTGTGTGTATTAAAACACAAAGTGACTTATAAACTGTATTGTTGTACATTTTTTAAATAAAATAAAGTGTCGTTACAATTTTTAAACTACTGAACTGCTGTTATTTTTGTAATCAAAGTACAAGTTTATTTAAAGGAAATAAACGACCGTTTTTAAAAGGTAAAAACGTAACAATATATATAAATATATATATATATATATATATATATATATATATATGTCGAATAATGGCTCTTTTGCATCCGTATATATATATATATGTTTTTTGGGGCATATTTTAACATTTTTAGTGCATGTTTTTTACTTCAATTCGTATCAATAATTATCTTCAATCCATTCTATAAATTCCAGGGGATCGTAGTCTCCATCGTATTTAGTAACCCATTTTCTTATTTTTTCAATCATCTCGGTTCTGCATTCAAATAGAGATGTTTCGCATTTTTGTATTGTCGTATAATTTTTTATAATTGTCGTATAATTTTCTTCTTTCACGGGTGACTTCAATTTACTACGATCAGGTGGTACAACGAAAGCTTCAATATCCAATTAACGTTTGCTTTCATTTTCATTATGTTCAACCTCAATGAATATAGCCCATCTCCTTTGAAGTTCTTCCATACTACCTGCTGGATTTAGGTGGAATTACTTTAAATACGACATCCATGAAGCTTTTAACATCACTATAATATTTTTTTCTTTCACACAGCAACTACCTTTATATCTATATTTGTATGCATTTTTATTATTAGTTTTTTTAATTTCTTTTTCTTTTGCTTAAAAATTGTTTTTTGTATTTTATTTCTTTATTTTCATTTTGGTATATCATGCTATTGTCCCTGCTTGGGCACCATTGAAGCGACGTGTTTCCATCTTATGCTGGGGTGGAACTCGCGGCTGTCAGGGTTCGCTACGAAAAAATTAAGAACACAGTTCGTCAAATCCTTAGGTTGAGAGCAGAACCACTAAAAACAGCCAGACAAGCAAGCATTTTATTGCCGCAATAATCATATTCGCATTGCAGAAGTTTGCCCTATCGGAAGAGATTGTGCGTCACAGGGAATAAGAAATCAATACGCCTGGATGAAAATTTAGCAATATGGCCAGATAATCATTTAGGCGAAAAAAAGAAGATACCGCTAGTTAATATTCTGGAAGATGTAATAAATATATAGCAAAATTATTAGTAAATCAATCTAAAAATAATATAATAAAAAACATTTTCACATCTTGTAAATCATGCAAATAAATTTTATCATCATAAAGCACGTAAAACTAAAACGCTCACACACAATATAATTTTTTTGCTAAAAGACAAACAAATTTCTTCAATACTTTTTTCAATTTTTAATAATACTTCGACAACTTAAAAATTGTGACTGAAAAATAAATGTATTGCATTAATTTCTTCCATATGATTTCAATTGGATATCATCAATTTATTCCGGAGTAGATAATTTAAAGATACTTTTTTTTGTTTATTGCCTAATTTTCTTTAAATTGAGAAAAATACAATATTAGAAAACTATTTCTTTGACGATTTTCTTATATTTTCTATGGAAGGTATATTCCAAATGTTTGCAGGGAACTGTTTACAAATAGTTGCTATTTTTAGTACTATAATACAGAGTACTATTTTAGCGTAACTAATCATTTGTTAATTACTATTAAAATAGATGGCGTTGTTATTAATTCAATATAATTATATAAAAAATAAGAAAATACCAAATTTGTAATTATAATGAAATAAAACAATATATTCATTTATTTAATTTTTAATATGTGGGTCAAAAATGAATGCGATTGACTTTTTTAACTTTAGATATTAGCAAACTTTGTAATATCTTTTATGTGCAATTAAACAAGTACATCTTTGTAAAATTTTTATCATTTTTTAGCTTATTATTTTTTAAAACACTTCCAACAGTCAATGTCTATAGTGAATTTTATTGAACTCGGAGATGTCAAATCCAAAAATGGCTGTTTTGCATCCGTTTTGATATGGAACAACACATTATTAAAAATTTTACCATCTTATTTGTCTACTATTGTAAAAAGATGGTTAAAATCGAATGAAAGTTTTAATAACTCACAAAAAGTACACACAAATCAATTTAGGCATTTATGAAATTTTATTCAATTAAACGGAAAAGACAATCCAATGAAATCCAATACTATTTATAGTTGTAATCAACAAATTCGATTACAATATAAACGAGAAAGAAAGATATAGTAGGTAAGGTCCATTGTGTATGAGCACAAAAATTCGGAAAGGGGACTTATATTACATCCGTGGCCAATTTTACTAAATGTAAAATAAAATATACAAATACAGAATAATGCGTTGAGACTAACATTTAGATGATTTTATGAACTTTAAGGCGATTCCCGAAAGTAGTTTTATATGGGAACCGATCTTTATAAAATTTGATACTTAAACTAATACTCATACACAACTTCTTTGCACCGAATTTCATGAAAATATTTTTTTGAATGTTTAAACTCTATTCCGGGGGGATATTAGTGTGCGGGCTAGGTTAAATAATGGACCGAACACAACCAATTTCGATTGGCTTCGTCCTTGTATCATAAAGGTCACACATGCCAAATTTCATTGAATTATCTTTAAAATTGCGACCCGTACTTTGTGCAGAAAGTTTACATGGACAGCCAGCCAGCCGTGCAGCCAGACAGCCGTTCAGCCAGACGGAAGGACGGACATCGTTAAATTGATTTAAAAAGTAATTCTGAGTCGATTGGTATATTTTAAGGAACTATAGGCATCCAATAGATCCTGATTGAATGCCACTCCCCTTTTATACGTTATATTTTATTTAATTTTTGACACTTGCCTTAAACCCATTTACATCAAATTTGGTACACTTATAGTTTAGAGGGAACTTAAGCTTATGTAGCTAATTTATTGGATGCCACACCCTCTTTTTAGTCCACTTTTTGCAACGAATTATCTTTTCTATCTTATGTCTGTTATTTTGTCACTGCAAAGCTATTGTACCGATTTACATGAAATTTAGCACACACGTATAATTCGTCCTTCGGAAGGAAGCTTAGGCTATTTGAGAACCTGATTGAATGCCACTTTTTACGCCCACTTTTTGCGAAAGTTACATTTTACTTAATTTTATTTATTTTTTGACCCATTCCTGAATCGATTCACATTAACCTTGGAACACATAGATCACAGAAATAATATAGACTTATAAAACCCATTTATTAGATTCCATGCTCTTTTTTACACTCACTTTTTGCAACAAATTATTATATTAATTGGGTCATTATTTTGAGTCAACCACTAAATCGATTCTCATGAAATTTGGCACACATACGGTCCTGAATGAACTAGAGCTAATACGATTAAGTTACCGAATGTCATGTCTATTTTTACGCCTAGTTTATCTAACAAATTATTTGACTTCATTATTCCCATTTGGGATACATATAGTTCAGAAGAACATACGATTAATAAAACTTATTTATATATTGAATACCACACCTCCCTTTTATGCTCTTTTTGTAACAAATTATGTTACTTATTTTTTCAAATTTTTTTTCGCAACCATCACTGATCATCAATGTCACATAAAATTTGGCATAAATAGAATTCGGAAGGAACTATGTTTCATTTAACCTATTTTATATGACCCTTTTTTCGCCCACTTTTTGTAACAAATTTTCTATTTTTTTTGCTCAACCACTGAATCGGTTCATATACACATATATAGGTAACGCTGAGAAAGCATATTCAGTCAAGCACCTTTTTCCGTACCCTTTTGTACGAAAGGTTTTGTAATTTATTTGCCATAATATATAGTTGTTACGAAATCGCGTCAATACTACTGAATCGATGGCAGGAAGATAGCGCTTTCTCCGACAGGAACTTTTAAGCTTTATCAAATTCTATTTGTTTAATCCTACTTTTTAAGAAATAATTTACTTAATTTTTCATGCAATCTCTGCTTCAGTTCACATAGCATTTTGCTAATTTATATACTATATACTTTAGAAGAAACAAAAATTATTTTGTTACTTTTTAAGAATTTTTTGAGTTCGTGAAATTCAAAAATACGCTTTTTGTGGATAACTTCATATGATCATGGTGAATTGAAAATTCGAAAAGTTGCAAAATAAACAACATCCTTGTTAAAAAAAAAAACAAAGAAAAATTTATCGAATTTTTCGTTCTAGCTTCCAGCTTTTTCTTTCTATCCTTCTTTGATTCTTAGAATTGCTAAAAAAGGGCTAAAATATTATTTCAACAATGGCGAAAATAATTTCTTATTTGCTATTACTAAATTTATTTTACAGAATCATCCATTTATTCGCACAAAAATCGAGATAATTTATATTTAACAAAAAAATTTTCGCTGCAGCGCTTTAAACTTTTTATGAATATAAATTTGAAAATATACTCATAAAAGTGAAAATTCACCTAAAAATTTGGAATTTCCTAATAGAAAAGAAATTATAGTTAAAAAATTACAAAAAATCACTTCAAATCATTTCTCATATGAAATATTACATAAATTTTTATGGGCATTTTTTGGGCGAATTTTTATTAGTTCATTTTGTTGGATATCATCACACGTTTTATTTATAAATTTATTATAATAGAGTAATATCATTTTATAATTAAAAAATGTTGACACTTGGTAACCGATTTGGATAAAATTTGATGCATATTTAGAGGAAGATGCACAAGGTTGTAAAATAAATTTTATTTTTCCTTATTGGTATACATAATGCGTACAAAATTTCTGAGTTTAAAATAGTATTTTTTGAGTTTAAAATAGTATTAGCCAATATCTTTAAAGGTTATCAAAAACTTATAAGAACGTGAAAAAATAAGTTTTTAAATTAATGAAAAAATTTAACCTTTTCTGACCTTTTTTAAAGTTCAATTTAGCCTCTTTTTTTCTCACCTTCTGGCAACACTGCTGGCCAACTTCAGCTACTGTTTCCGGACAAAATCCATTACTTTTCGAATTATATCGAGACGAAGTTTTTCTTTCTTCTTTTCTATTTATTTCTTAATAAACCAAATGATTTTTATCATATTCTTACGTTTCTTTTAATGTTTTCTTAGATAAAATAGGATACAACATTTTTTAACATATTGTTAAATAATCAAATGATAATTTTATTAACTTTTCTCTCTCCATTTTGTGTGAAAATTACATCACATTACAATGAACCTATCATTATTTCGGTGACTGTATATCTTCCCATTTTCTTTTCGCCATATATCGAGCTTAATTTTAATATGGATACATTTGTTTTATTTCCCGTACTTTTTATATTTCCTGTATTTTTATATGGCCTTATAAGTGTCCATGTTTTTCAAGTTTGCTGTTGACTACAAAAGTTTAAACGGACAAATATATCGTCACCTGAAATGCAAAACACTTTAAAATTTTACAAGATTCATACCTCCTTTAAAATTTTAAAGTGTTAAACAATGTCGTTATATCTCAATACAAAAATAAATAAATCTGTAATTTCCAATTAGCCAGTCTCATTAACATAACAATTCTCACAGCAGTATTTCATAGACCCCTTAGGAACTAATGGATATATGACTTCTAACATTTGACATGAACGTTTTTAAAACGTTGGCTAATTTTTCGTTTCTCATCCGATTTCACCATTTCAGCCCATCTGTTCTATGGGCTAAAGTTGGAAATAACAAACAAAATGCGTTTTCAGCAACGTGTTTATAATCTTTCATAAGTGTGTTTTACCTGACTTTTCGTCAACTTTTTGGGAATTGTAAGAATTGCTTTTATCAAAATCTAAAATTTCCAAATAATAAATAACAATGACAGGATATCTAAAGTAACAAAAAATATATAATAAATACAAATTTTTTTTTTTTTTACTATACAACCCAACTTTTTACCGAAAATTCTCCAATTTGAAACAGATGGGATTAAATGGCATTAAATGAAGAAAGACATATTTGCAGTAGTAGGTACTTGGAACAGTAGTCCCCCTACACTTGCGATAGCACTATCCTTTATTGTTTTTCTGTATATGTATTGATGAAAACGCTCAAAATGTTCGTCAGTAAAGGCCTCAAAATTTTTAGGGGAAATCCAACTGTGAATACAAAAAAGTGTATCTTTAGCAGCATTTTTTATCTCAAATCCTTGAAGTTCTCCATTTGAAGTACTGGGCTCAAGATTTGGATTAAAAATACAACATTTGAAAAAATATGTTTCAGTCATATTATCCACGTTTACTGGCTGTTGATCAGCAGTCAAATCTCTTCGCTATTGTAGTATAAATCTTAGATTAAATTGTATTCGGCTAATTTTAAGTTTAAATAAGCCATAAAGAAGAAGACTATTACTAAAGTAATTCTCTTGGCATGCAATAATTTGATATAATAATTCATGAAAAAATACATTTCCACAAAGTAATAAGACTTTTACTGTAATAGCTCTGTAAATACTAATTCCCTTTTACATATCCCCCCATCCACATTTCCATCACAATTGAAATTTGATAGGAAAACAGATCACACAAAGTTTATTCTTTTCTGGACCATAGGTTATACAGGGCAACGTATCATTTTTAATATTTGGGATGGTCCAATGAGTACTTCAAACCAAACTACTACAATTTGATCTTCTGGAGCATGTGAGTTCCTATGGTCGTAAAGAAGTACATTTTTTGTCCAACTATGCAATTTCATAAACTGTTATTCCTACAAATTGTGATTTGCTTTTAATATAATGTCCCTCTAAATTTACGAATTTACTTTGATAACTACTGATCGGAAATACAATTATAGATAAAAGTCATAATATTTCATTGTTTTTAATATATATATCGAATAATCCGTGCGACGTTGGGTAGAAATATATATTTCATACTACAGGAACAAATATTAGTTACACTGCATTAATATATTTACTAAATTATTTTATCGCTAAAAGTTAAAGACCTCATATTAAATGGTTCGTTATTCGCTTCGAATAACAAGGTTGCTCAAAATAAAACTTCTAGACCACTCAGAGCAACATGCGTTTGGACACTTCGAGATTTTATTTGGAGCAGGTGTTATAGCAGTACACATAAAAAATATTTAACGAATAAAGAGATACTACTCAAAATAGCATTGTTGTTAATCAAAAAGACTAACGAAACCCTTCCAGGTATAAATTTTAGTATAATTTAGAAGATAAATTTGTTTCCTTTAAAATGATATGTGGAAATTTCATTTATTTCGAAAATTCAAAAGTCAAAATTAGATTTATAAAAATTAAACCATGTACCTCCAAAAACGATATTTTTAAAATTTTGTCATTTAATCAATAAAAATTTTAATATGGTTAATATGGTTTAATATGTTTTTAAATAACTTTACTATAAAAAAAATTTTATTTATATGAAAAATATAATTACTTGTACAATCATTAAATATTTGCAGTAGTTTTCCTTGTTCTTAAACCATATTCTGTTTTTAAACCATATTAACATTATTACTCTCATGACAATAAAATGTTAAAAAAAATTTAAAACATATTCTTTTCACAAACTTAGTGGAAAAATTAAATATTTGTTCTTTTTTTCAAATATATTTTGTTTTCAATGTTTGTTTGCTTTTTCGTTCATTGTAAATCTCATTTAGTTTATATATGAATAAGTATAAATAGATAAGGCTTGATTATACTACCATTAAAGGGTGTAGTTAAAAAAACATATCTTGTATTTGAACCACATACAAATGAATATAATTTATGAAGAAATAATATGAAAATTTTTTTTCTCTATTATTTTTTTTATTTCAACAAAAAATTTATAAAAATAATATTTAATTAATATCTTTTATTTTAACTTATGATAAGATTGAACAGTAATATGACAAAGTGAAATAATATGATAAAATTTTATAACCATATTATAAAATGGGATAATAATATGATAATATAGAATCATAATATGATAATATACCATATTATATAATTATGAATAGAATAATAATATAGTAAGATTGTTCAATTATATGTAAAACTAGATTCATAACATGAAAATTGACACAATATGATAAAATGGAATTATAATAATTATAACTTATAATCATTTTAATTTTTTGCTGTGATCATATGTTCCAATCATTATACAATTTCACTTACTATATCCTTCACCACAGGCACATATAAGTTTGTCATTCCATTTGTAATTCCTACAATACTCATCTAAAAGCCCAAAAAGTATATGTATTCTGGATCCTTATTGATAGAAAACTCGATGTAACGATGTCCGTCTGTCTGTTGAAATCAGTTTCTAGAAAGCCTTAGATATCGGATGTATATGATTTATACATTAATTTACAGAGAATTTCCCTTAGATGGACGCTAATAAAAGAACTAAAATCGGTCCATAAATAGCATAAATATTTATAAAAAACCCAAGATGCCTCCAAAAAATCATTTTTGTTATTGACTTTTTTAAGCCCCTATATAAGCTTCGTTCTTGCACAGAAAAATCGAAAAATTTTTTTGGAATATTTTAAGGAAAACATAAACAAAATCTGCACATTAGAATCGGTAAAAACGCATTTTTAGATTTTTTTTAAGCTCCCATATAAGATTCTTATATACATCGGTCATAAATATTTTTCTAAAACCAGAGATCCAACATATGTATGTTAAAAGTTATTAAACAAGTACACATTTGTGAAGTTCTTAACTTATTTTCTTTTTTGGATCGGAAAGACCATGAGTTTAAAAGTTTATGATTTCAGAAACACTTCCAATGGCCAATGTCTGTAATAAGTTTCATTAAAATCAGAGATGTCAAATCCGATTGCTAAACGTTTTGATATGGATATTCTATAACTGAATGTTATGATTACACATTCATGTAGCACGTTCATAAATTCATATTCTTAACATACACACAGAGAAAAAATATAGTTACGGCATTGCCACTACAACAACTTTATGTTTTCATTGCTAAAGTTCATTAATTTGAATAACACTGCGTTCATGATAACAATGTTTTTGTTTCAGTATTATCATTCAATGCTTACATTCAAACACAACTTGACTACATAAATTTTACGTTTTTGAATATTTTTGCCAAAAATAAAATTTTATAAACCTAAAAAATATCATTATTTTTGCAATCATTGAATTTGATCAATCTTTTTCCTTGTATTTAAACCATATTTTGTTTTCAAACCATATCAATTCCCATAACAATAGAATGCTACAGATAAATATACTTTTCATAAAAATGGTTTAAAAATTCATAGCCTGTTTGTTTTTGAATTTATTTAGCTTTTAACGTTTGTTTTCTACCTTCATTATAATTCTCATTTAGTTTATATAGGAATTGATATAAGTAGACAAGATTTTGTTATATTTGACATATATAGCAATGTTAGATATTGACTAAATACTATTATTGCGTTTAGTTCATAAAAAATATCTTGTATTATCTTGAATAATATATGATGGTACAAATAAATAAAATTGGTTAGTAAACTAATAATATATTAATAATTTTTTATGGTTAGTAAGCACTTCTCCCTATTATTTTGAAACAAATTTAATGGCCTTAGTAAACAATTTACAAAAACAATTTTGACTTAATATGTTTTATTTTAATATGTAATAAGGTGGAATAATATGATAAAATGGAATAATAATATTATAGAATGGGATATTAATATTATAAGATTGAATAATAATATGATAAAATGGAATCATAATATGATAGGATGGAATTATATTATAATAAAATTAAAATATAATCTGATAGAATGGTATAACATGAAAAAACGAACCATAAAATTGGACATAATATGATAAAATATAATGATAATAATTATTATTTATAATCATATCTATTTGTTATCTATTTTTATCTGTGACCATACGTTCCAATCATAATATGTTGCTCTTAGATTATGGTCACACAACTATATTTTTTGTCTGCGTATAGTCAAAAAAAAAAAAAAAAAAACAAATGTTATTGCTTAGCATTCTATGTTAAGTGAAAATTGTGAATTTTTAAGTCATTTCATATTTTTTCACATTAGCTGTGTTTTTTTGTTCCTGCATAGTTGACTTTAAGGAAAAAAAAGACATTAATCTGATTACACTTATTTCTTAATAAAATAAAAAATAAAATAAATAAAAATAGAAAATTTTTTATTAGAATTTAATTTAACTTTTATATACATATATATATTTTTTTTCTTGTCATTCTTACATTCATAACTACATTTTTGCTCATAAATTGGGAACACTTTTATCGATATTATCGATGTTAAAGTTAGAGTTAATTTAAATTTTGTACAAACGTTAGCAACAAAACACAGCTATTGAAAAAAATATGCATACATATGTACATTAGAGTGTGCCGAGGCAACGCTTTTTGAGATTTCGATGTAGGAAGACCCCTTAATTATGCGTGTTGATAAGGTAAATGCGGAAAAAAATATTAAAAAAAAAATTAAAATTAATCTTCTATTCCTACAAGCTCAATGGAACATTTAGACAAAAAAAGTTATGAGTTTTTCACGAAATAGGTCTGAAAAATTATTTTCAAATGTTTCCCTTTTTCCGATAGAGGACTTTTTAGTGCACTATGGGCCATACTTACTATAATGCAACTTTTTAGTGTTTTACTGATAAAAAAGGAATAATATCATAAAATGTTTCTATATTTTTTTTAGTTTATCTATTTTGCAAAAAAAAAGTCAAACTTTTTTTCACATGATATACTAAAATGATGATTTATCGACCAACATTTTTGCGAAAAAAAAAATTACAAATTTTTTTGATAACAACTCAATTTTTTTTTTTTTTTTTTTTTGAGAACGTTCAAGACCCGTGGCTTGCAATCACTGTTAGGGAACTGAAGATGAATTTAAAAAAATTTTTAATTCTCTTTCCATATTCAGCTAATTAATTTGTATCATTTAAGAGGTCTTGCTACAATTTTTTCATATGGGAGATTATAATGTACATATGTATATGAAAAACAATTTAAATATGAATAAGCAAATTTATTGAAATTTATAGAGACATCTAAAAGGATTTCGCTACAGCATCAAGTACAATAAAATTTGCAGTAAAAAACAACATGAGAGCAAATGCATATGACCATCAAATATTTTAGTATTTCTTAGAAAAAGAAGTATATAGGTGTGCAATTGCAACATTGTAGCATTTAGGTATATCATTAATCAGGTATCGGTTGCATTCTTTAGCTAAGTTCATATGCATCAAATTATCGGTTAAAAAACTTATAAGGGTCACAATTTTTATGACGGTCTCCATATCATGCCATAATTTTGACAAATTCAAAATTATAACAATTTAAGCTACCCATAGACACATACTGCGGAGAGATGAATCCTCCTACACGTATGTGATTGAAAATTTTTCTACTAATTTATTAATAAAAATTTTATTTTTGTGAACAAAAACGTTTTAAAATGAAAAAAAGAGAACTTTTTTTATATTTGCTTTCAATTTAAAGTAACAAACTAAAATGTTCATAATTGACAAAAAAAAAAAAAAACAAATTCAATGTATAAACACAACAAGCCCAGTCCGGAAATTTCCATACAAATTTGTATGAGATATACGCCATACGGCTCGTTAAAAAAATAAATCTTATTTTAAATTCTCTCCGGAATTTTGTTGCTCTTATTCTTTCTCAAAATATATTATCATATTTCTTAAAAATATATATAAATTTCTTAAACAAAATTGAAAAAGTTTGAAAAGAAATGAAAAGAAAATAAATAAAATTGTTGCTCATTTTCCATTACCGTCTAAGTTTTTGTTTAACTTAACAATGCAGGATATATACATGAAGCCGGACTTGTTGTGTTTATACATTCATTCGGAAAAACATGATACAAAGAAATACCGGTAGAGCCGTTCTCTCTTTTCGATTTATTATTTTATTGTGCTATCATATCTTCTTAAAAAATCTAAGTTTTTGTTTTTATTTAATTTTAAATGAATTTTATTTTAAATCAGATTATTTACACATATTAACATTCATACATTCATCGCATTATATTCCACAAATTTAAGCAACATTAACATATATATATATATATATATATATATATATATATATATATATATATATATATATATATATATATATATATATATATATATATTATCTCAATTTACATAAACACCTCAAAAAGTTTATGGATTAATCAAATAAATTAAAAAAATAAAAAAAGTTAACTGATAATTTAAAGAAACTGTCAATGGATTTTTCTAAAGGATGCATAGTTCTGATAATCTGTTACATACGTTTTAAAGCTAAAATTGGTAAATTCATTAAAGTTTTTCAAAATATTTAGTATATGGTTATCAAAATCATATAATTACTTTTAACAAAAAAGAAAATGTGTCTTATATATACAGTTGCGAGCATAAAAAATTCAACGCTATGTGATGTGATTTTTGTTCGCCAATAGTTTACTTATAGCGAGACCCGATGTAACAACACTGTTGTGATTTATTATTTGTGACCAAAACTCCTGTTGTATATAATTTTGTCGAATGTTTTGGAATGTAAAGAAAATTATAAAACGTTTAGTAAAAGCAGTTATAAATTTGAGCGAGCAAAAGAAAAAATGCAATCAAACCAACATTATTCTTTGAATTTTGATAAAGATCGTTATTTTACAAGGATGAAAACTATAGTATTGTTAAATACCATGATTTTTCTATTCTTAGATATTTCATAAAATTCATAAAATCTATAGAAATATAAATATTAGCAAATAATCCTACTTTCTATTAAATTTTGCTATTATCTCTGTGTTATTAGTTTGAAATCTTACAAAAATTCCCTATGAAAAAGCGTTCAAATATTCATGATAGTTTGGCTTAACTTGATTATTCATAATTGTATAAGAGTCTTGGATCGATATCACGCGGCCAATGGAATAAACAGCTAAATATTATATATTTTTTTCGCAATGATAAGACATTATTTAATGCCCGATAATGCAATAATGTTCAAATGTCCCTTGAATGGTTATGGAACAAGTTCTAACACAAGGAAAAACAATTAGGAATTATACCTATTTTGACACGCTTCCTATGTTAAATAATTAAAATTTTGTCCTTCGTGATTATTGGACTGTTGAACTTTTCTACTATTAAGAAATCTTTCCTTAAATATCAATATATAGACAGTCTAAATTCAAAATATATGCATTTAATTCAATTTATCGTAATAGGATTCCATTTCCATTAAATAGTACTAGTTAAAATAATAGATGACCTGCCTTCAAAAATAAATGTGCTTGTTTAATTTTACTAAATAATATGTGGTATGTGGTAACGGTTTCCCGTTACCATATTAGCATTATTATATCATTAAATTAGCGTTTACTCGAGTAATATCAAATATCTGTAACATGACTTGTATAAATTGTTTCATGCATGATCCCTTTAATATTGTGTATCTAAGATAATTTTTAAGAATCCTCATATTAGAACTACACAAAATAATGGAGAAAGAGCGTTTTTTTTAAATATAGATTTCAGCATTTTCAACTATTTATTTTTATAAAAATTTAAGAAACTCCGTTGATTTTCTAAGAGTTTTTTTTTTAACAAAACTTTTAATAACAATTCCTATGTGTAACAATTTGGAACAAAATGACATACAATAGTTGGCTGAGAGCGCAAAGAATAAAATCACAACAGAATTGGCTAATTTAATAACGTTCTAGCCCTAACCAATACCTCCAAAAATCATATAGCCCAGCCTTGCATTTTTTATGCCCGCAACTGTATTCCTTTCGCTAACCTATATATCTTGAAAATGTTATTTAAAGTATTACAAATATTATTTAAAGTATATCCACAAGGTAGTCATCTCGGCCCCTTATTATTCCTAACATTTATGAAGGATTTACCAGCTTGCATTAAGAATTCTAGAATATTAGTATATACTGATAATGTAAAGCTGTTCCATAGCTTTAACTATTCCTATCAATGTTCCTTACTCTAATCAGATCTTGACAATCTTTATGATTGGAGTATGATGAATCTAATGGATCTGAATTTAAGAAAGTGTAAACACATGAAGTTCTACAGATGAAGTACCGTATTCTGTAGATACACAATAAATTAATATCAACTTGATCTAGTCGAAGAATTTCTTGATCTGGATGTGTTACTTGATTGTAAACTATTCTTTAATTCCCACGTTTCGCAAATCGTTAATAAAGCAAAAGGAGTTCTAAGTTTGCTCAAGCGCTGGGGAAGAGGGTTTAATGATTCTCACGTTTCCAAGCACTTATTCATAACTCTTGTAAGATCAATCCTGGAATATGCTTCCGTGATCTATGATCCTCAATACGAAGTTCATATAAAGAAAATTGAATCGGTCCGGAAACAATTTCTATTATTTTGTCTTCGTAATCTTCCATGGAATCCTAATACGAGTATTAATTTACCATCATATGAAAGTCGATTACAGCTTATTGATCTCCCTACTCTTGAAAGTAGGAGAAAATATATGAATATTTCATTTGTAATTAATTTAGTAAATAGTTCAATTAATTCTGATTTCCTGCTTCGTAAGATCGAATTCGTAATCCCAAATCCTCCAACTAAAAATTATACTCTTTTAAAAATAAAATATTTTCGAACCAATTATACCAACGTCGATCCCATGAGACGTACATATATGCAATCAATTCAACAGTTTTGATCCATATATTGATTTCTCACTAAATCCAATCCGCATTAAGGGGAGTATTTTTAACTTAGTTAAATAATAATTTTTTGTTATTGAATGATTATGAAAAATATTTTATTGTAAATAGCTTTAAGAATAATATATTTGGTAGCCTGTAAGAAATTGTAATTTCATTGGCTATTAAATAAATAAATAAATAAAATAATAGGATATTGACCTTTGTGTTACCTTAAACAAAAATATTTAACATGTTACAGTAGCAGTAATTAAGTTTTGTTATTATTTAAAGGTGGGAATATAGAGCGATGAATGTATCGTTAAAATAATGACTCTTAAGTAGGGTTTGGGTATTCAACTTAGGAGGAAACGGGAATGAAATGAAAAATGTTTTGTTAAAGAATACACATAAGTTTTTAGTCGTGTTATATAAAATATAGTACAATGAATATTTTTTCGCCCATTTATTTACAAATCTGTTTTTTAACATCTGCATTAGTCATAAGTGTTATCAAAAGACTTATGACTAATGCAGATATTTAAAAACAGATTTGTAAATAAATGGACGAAAAAAATAAAACATATAGTTTAATCATTAATTGGAAAATTACATATAAGGCTTTTCGTCAGTTCGGCGATGTCATGTAATGAATTATATGTTTAAATATAACAAGCCCTATCCGGAAATTTCCATACATATTTGTATGTTTGGTTAAAAAATAAATTTTATCTTAAATTCTCTACGGATTATTTTTTGTTGTTTTTATTTTCTGACATAACAAAATTGAAAAATTTTTTTGAAAATAAAAAAGAAATATAAAGGAATAAAATAAATTTGTAGATTATTTTCCGTGGCCGTTAAATTTTTTGTTTAATTTAACAATTAGGATTACGTAGAGAAATCCGGACTGGTTTTTTTTTTATACATTGAAGCCCGTTTTTATAGCTTTCCAATAACTAAATTTAGGATGTTACCGGTTACTTTATCTCGTTTTGGTTATTTTAAGTATAAGTTAAGCCAAAAGTGACCGATAAACTAAGGGTAAATATATCTGACCACTAAATTTGATGGCAAGGTTTATGCATTTAGAGGTGCCATATAAAAGGAGTAAGTAAAATCATTTTTATTCCGCTGTAGATTTTAGTCATTTGTCTGTATTTATATTTGTTCCGGCGTTGTTTGTAGTTTGTTTTAACTCATTTATTTCAAAAATTTCCTTGTTTTTTATATATTTTTATTGTTACTGTTACCGTCACTGTCCGTTACGTTCCAATAGTGTATGTTGCCATTACGTTTAGTGGCCAAAAGTAATCGGTTTTTGCTTTGGCCTTGCCGCATTATCAAAATTATAAAATTTACTTTAAAATCAAGTTGTAATAACCAAAAATAGGCAAATCTTAATCTCTACGGTAAATGTAAATGTAACGAATCAGAAGACACGTTTTGCTTATGGGAGTTTTGTGTGTATGGGTTAATATGATTAATATGATTTTAAATTAGTTAGGTAAAATTTTATATCAAATTTCACCAAACTTTTTGATGCCTTAGGAATCCGTTATTGTAAAAAAAATCTTTAAACATTTTGTCCGTTTTTGTTTTAAAAATTTCAATATCGAAAACTTTTGATTTCCACGAAGATAATAATTTTTATGTTCCCTAAGGATTGGATGAAAAGATATTGGGGAGCAAGATTGCCCCACCAAATTTATATCTATATGCAATATCTTATAAAGTATAAAATTATATAACCATATTATGTTCAAGAATTAATATTACATAAACTTAAAATTAGTCCATTTATTCTAAAAAAGAATTACACTAAATAAAATTATTTGCTAATTATTTTACAAAACAAACAAAATTATAAAATAAGCATAAATTTCCTAACAGGCGGTCCATGTATCTCATTGGATTGTGCTCCAAAGAAAATGCATTTTTGAAATAATGTAATGTGTACAATATATTCCGTGAGCCATCACATGTGAAAAATGCTATAGCTCCTCAGATTTGGTTTATATTTGGGACTTGCATGTTTTGTAAAGCTACATTGGCGTATCTATTTTAGTTTTTCGAAATTACAAAAAACATGATTTTATTCACATTTTTCATTTCGTAAAACATGAAAATATTTTACTTTTTATGTAAATTTTATTATACATATCTTTTGAATTTTAGATCCTATTTCATAGATTAGTTCCTCTTTTAAGATTCAAATTAGAAAAAGAAATTAATTTAAAAAAATACATTTGTAATGTATATAAATATATTTTTTGGATGAATTCTAGAAAACTTTCTACCCCTAGACTTTTAATTTTCTTAAATGAGCTTTAAACTTGATATATTACTCAACAATTCAGTTTAAGTTTTAATGACGAGAAGTGATAGTATTTTCAATATTTTTTTTTATAAAAACACGATGAAATTTTCCCATTTTTTATTTTTCTGAATAAATTATTCAAATACTTTTATGTTTTGTTCTAAAAATATAAACATTTTTTAACCAAATTTTTTGGTTTATCTTTGAAAATTGGGAAAATATACTTTTAACAATTTTTGTTTAAGAGATTCTGCTAAAAATTCAGTTAAAGAATGGCAAAAAATGCAATTTATAACTATTTTGTTTTCGGATTATTTAGCATAAAGCAAATATAAGCACCGTTAAAATATTATTTTAAATCTGTCATTTACGCATGTAGCTTTATATATTTAAAGTTGCACGCCCTTGCGCAAAACATACAAAAAAAAAAAATAATAATTTAAAGAAGAAAATTTTTAATAAAAAAATTGTTGGTATTTTTTTTTAAGCAACAAATTACTTTTTAATATGAAATAAAAATTAAAACTCGTAGGGAGAGAATAATTTCAAAAATCCATCTGAAAAATGTGTTTGCATCTAAAATGCATTTAGTAAAAAACTAAAATTATTTAATAAATTTTTATAACAAATGTTGGGCTAATGTAAAAACCTATTTTAAGGAATGAAAATTTGACAAGAAATGAGGAAAATGTGATATTTTAAACTAACAAACTTTTTTGATTTTTTTCATTTTTTAATAATTTCAAACCGCGACAAAAAAAACAAGGTTTTTGATTTTTTTTAAAACAAAAGTTGGATAAATTTTATTAGCTTAACAGAGAATATATTTAGTGGATATGAGGAAAATTGAAAGACATGTGGTCAAAAATTTTACTTTTTTATGAGTTCTTTAGTGGAATTTATGATATAAGGCAATACATTATTTCAACTGTTTCTGTATTCCACTAGTCATAATTTTTTCTAAACCATATTGAACTATATTATATTGCCGCCGCGAAAATTAAATGATTTATTTGTTCACATAAGCTTGAGTTTTTTCTTCAGCTATATAAAAAATCTTCTACAATTAAAATATTATTTAGATTTACCAAGATGATAGTAACCAAGAGCAGCATAATTTGCCCTGCATCTAACAAATCATGTACTAACTTCCAACTCCAGTATTTTAATATCCTCCAAAGCTTAAATTTTTGGTAATTTTTCCAACTATTTTGCTATTAAATTATAAAAATTTCGAGTATTTCGTAGTGATATGCGAAATATTGAGTTTTAATCGTACCTGTTTTACTAAATTTTTTAAACTGCAAATTAAGGTGGTCCAACATTGAATGAGAAATGGTAAAGGTTATTGCACATTTACACATACCTGAAATTACGAAAGGAGACAGCTTAGCTTACGATGATTGCAACGGCCATTTATGTTTACGATTCATGAAGAAATCATTAAAAATTGGTTGACTTTAAAATAAATAAACCCGTATTTAGCGATTAAAAAAAAAAAAAACAATTATGTTAACGAATAAAAGGACATTTTATTAAAACCTGTTAATAAAATTTTATTGTTATTTCTACATAATTTTGTACACGAATTCTTTTCATTAAAATAACACTTTTATACTTCCTATATACTATTTAAAAAAAAAATACAAAATATGTTTATATTAATTTGCCTTTTGCTATCGTTTGATGTATTTACATATGTAATTGAAATTGGTGTAAAAAAAATGCTTAAGATTTGTTCTGGGACCAAGAACATAAATAATCATGAAGCATCCTGTTTCAACCATCGTGCTATATATAGTTTCGTTGAACACTTTTCTTGACCAAATGGAAAAAGAAAAACTTCTTTCTCATTTGAAATTTGTTTTGGATGGAAATAAAGGAAAGTTGAAGCATTTATTTTGTAACAACAATTTAATTCAGTTTTGTATTTTTTTTTCTTGCGTCATAAGTAAAGTACAGAGATATCACTTATAACTACAGCCAAAGGTCTAAATTTACCTTTATGACAATAATTTTGATAGAGAAAGGATATGTATCGACAATATTTAGTTTAATTTCTATATTTATATTTTTATTCTTTGGAAAAGATAACAACTGACAATGCTAACTTATTCAGAACAAAATTGATTTTCTCAAAAAAAAAAAAAGATCACAAAACCTGACAAAATGGAAAATATGGTCCAGATATCAGTATATTTCTTTCAATTGATTTTTCACCGAAAAAAAAAAATAAATTTTGAAACATAGATTATTCCCCCAACAAGTCCAACTAGATTCTATTTTCATATTAAATTATAAAAGTACCAATAGCCAGATCTATTTTCCATAATAAACTTTTTTTTTTTTTTGAAAATTTGTTATATTCTAGAATTAAAAACTAACGTAAAGTATTGAAAAATGACGTGTTTTTATATGTATTTAAAATTTCCTTTGCAAACTCAACTTTGGTCTGTTATATTATGACGCAAATGTCTAATGAAAACAAAATTTATTTTCTGGAATTTTAAAGTGTTTACTGTTAAATTATTAGTACATCGTATAAAAATTGAAATTTGGTCAAGGTGTTATAAATTAGCTGCAGATATTTTATTGACTTTGTTTCAAGTTTTTTGTAGTAAGTTTTTTTGTTTAGATTTTAAAGTTGTATTTTGCAGCAACGACCAGGTTCAAACGTATATAAAAAGATTACTTGTTTTATATAACAATTAACTAACATTTCACAATGAGTGTACAAATGTTTATGTAAATAATGTTTAATGATTATGTTAAAAACCATACTGTTTATAATTCCTTTTTATAACCCACTCGACCGTAGACAGAAAGGGTAAATCTCGTTTGAGCTGTTATTTGTAATACTCTTTAATATAGCAATATTCCTTAAATTATTTTCTCAGTAGATTTTAGAAATTTGACACAAATATTTTTGATAATAATACAAATAATAATATTGAGCTCCACACTTGCCCATAGTTCCCATATGAAGTTACTTTTCATTAAGATATTAAATACTTTCTTACATGTTTTCGTCACAGTACTGTCTGAAATAAATACAAATACTGAATTGACCACAAATGTATTCATTAGACTATTCCAAAAAAAAAAAAAAAAACCGATTTTCGAATCCCTCTAGTATTGTTCTTTTTTATGTAATAATATAGTATGCAAAATGTTAGAGTGATTGGATGTGACTAACAGGTGTCGACTTTTTTTAGACTTTTTCACAGTTTTTTTTTTTTATTTGCTATTATGAACTTATTTTGCAGTTTAATGTAAAGGAACCATAATCTAGACATAATTATATTAAACCAGATAAAAAAGTTTAAATCAATTAGAAAATATTACAGTTATCATAAATTCACCACACCATTAACATGTTTTCGAACATTTGCGTAAGCAACGTACAGAAAAATTTTTAATTTTTCTAGAAATGTTGAAATAAAATGCTATTTTAAGTCAAATTTGAACCAAAACTACTAAAAAAATATTTGAATTCTGCAGGATAATATAATCCCATTTTCATTCTTTATTAAAAAAACGTTGATTTTTCTTATGGGTGTTCAAATCCACAATTTCATATTTTTCAAAATTTTCTTAAACAAATTTCAAAAAAGTTAGGAACATGTTAATGGTCTGGGGAATTTTTAATAACTATAATATTTTCTAATTGTTTTTTACTTTTTATCTTATTTTATAATAGATAATTATATCTAAATTACGCTTCCTTTATACTAAATTGCATAAAGCAGATAAAATTAAAAATTTTTTTCAAAAAATGGTGAAAAAGTCAAAATTTTCCCATACGAATTCACCCTGCAATTTTCAGGGTCGATGCAGCACGTGTTAGCGATATCCGATCAATCTAATATTTTGCACACTATATTTTTTTGCATAAAAAATAACAATCCTAGGGCCAGTTCCGGTCGAAATTCGAAAGTTGGCTTTTCTTGAAGCAGTCTAGTTTACACACATATATTTAGCATATTTATTTAAATATGTATATGTATATAGCAAATAATATTCAGTTTTATTTTTGCTGTCGTTTTATATTTTTTTAATAAAAATTAAAATGCCAACATTAATATATCTATGTATATGTGTATATCAGGCATATTTAAATTTACAGAAACATATGTGGGTTTATTTTTGTGTATGTTTTTTATGTGCATACATAGAAACTTACCTATATACAAATAGAGAACATACCGTATCTACAGTATGTCTATATTGTACGAGTCTTTAAATATGTGTTTGTAAAAATCATGCTATTGCGGTTTTTGTGGTCGCTATTGTATCAGCATTAAAACGATTAATGCTTGTTTGTACAACTATGTAAATATGAAATAAAAAAAATAAAAAAATAAGTAAATAAAAATCGCGGTACATTATCAATGATATCTTAAATTTGCTTAAATCTCGATAGCGTTTAAATTTAATTAAAATTTTGAAAAAACCTAAGTTTTGCTCCATACTACATAATTTCGATTAGTAGATTTCATTAATGTTACAATCGTTCAAATAGAGTCAAACATGAATTAAATTTTGTATCGTTTTTATATTTACATATACCGAATGTGTCCTATTTTTGGGTTTATTGCTCCACTCCAGATACATAGGTTTATAATTTCCAAATTCGATTTTTTTATTCGGATACGCTTTTACAATGACCATTTGAAATTTCATTAAAATTGAAACCGCATATTTATTTCCATATTTTAAAAATCAGGTATGGTAGATAGATACATCACCGTACACTTTTCTTGGCATAAATTCAAAGAAAAAAAAAATCAGGTATGGTAGATAGATACATCACCGTACACTTTTCTTGGCATAAATTCAAAGAAGCATTGTAATGTCTTTTTGAGGTGTGTCGAAGTTATTTTATCTAAAGTTAACAATTATATTTACTAAAACCAATTTTCGGTATTTTTCTTAAACCTCTATAGAACATAATATTACTACAGTAGATATATATTTTAAATATAATATTTACTTGTTTGCTTTTGGCTTTATTTTAATTATTTTGTAAGTTTATAGATTTTTATGTTTGTGAAAACCAAGAAATTTCCGCTCAGGTTTAATAAAATTTAACTGAAAAAAAAAAATACGATTGCAAGAAAAAATGCTGGCGCTTATTTTATCGAACATGTTTACGATTTTACATTTGTGCAAGTTTATGCCCAATATTATAGGTTATCTTGATAAACAACCTAAATGACAAATACACGACTTATATACAATTTAAAATAAAAGTCTTAAAATAAATATAATACGCGTATAATAAAAGTTAAATACTTTTCTGGTAATGGGATACAACATTTATAATTCCAGTTCCATTTTAATAAAAATTTTAAAAATAATATTAAACTACCAACTTTAATACCTTGCCAGCAACGTTGATACTACATTATATTTTTTAATGTGGCAACCAGGGCTGAAATATTTTCAAATTGCTTGAAAATCGTACGGATGCCGAAATAAATCGCTATGCAAATTAGAAATTGGCTAAAAATTCACAAATGATTTGATTCTTAAAAAAAAGTAAAATAAATCGTCAAACAAATATTACATTGTAGTTTATTAAGTTTTTTCTCTCAGTGTAACAACATGTTTGACCAATAATGTATTATTCATTCAACTTAACTCACGCTTTTTACATTGTTGTTGTTGTAAAAATATTCAGCTGTCACTGCCAGACAAAATTTAATAAAATGTTTTAAATATAAATATTTAGATCAAATAACTTAGCAGCTCTGAATGTACACTTACTTTGCAAACTAATGTCGTATCAAAGTTTTGAAAAATAGTTGTGTGGTTATCCACAGTTCCCATCAATGAAATTCATCTCTGATATTGTGCATAAATAAAGAAAGAGTAAAACACACATATATACATATTAACTGGAATGCAATTCTAAGACTACAAATTGAGAGAAGAACAAAACAACACTGAACAATACTGCATTAAAAAATATCTCTACATTGTAAGAATAACACATTGGGGCTGAATTTGTTGTAGTAAATATTATATTAAAAATAAATTAAAATTTTAATTTAGGAGCAAAATTATGAGGGAAGAAATTAAAGCATTTTTTTATAAAACTTCTTCTGTATTCTTTTATTTATTTGCCCCTATGTACATTGTCTAGTTATGACATATATATGACTTTGTAAATATGTATAAATATTTGGCTGACTGTAGCCCACAAAACATTTAGAACCATCGCACATCTAGGGTGAACATTAAAGAAACATTTTGTGTGCTGTCAAGTGGCAAAAAACCCACAAGACAAAAATACTAGAAAAAAAGTTAAGGGGAAAACATTGAGAAAAGTTTTGTTCTCAGTTTAGTGCGTGTAATATTTTCTAACAAGTGAACAATTATAAGAACTTTTTATATACATAAATTTATATGTGACAATACATACATACCTACTACATACATAGGAGAATAAAAAAGCAAGGAAAAATACATATACCATGACATGAAAACATTGTAACTTGCAGTTATGAAAAACTTTTGTTTTAATATTTCTTTTTCATTTTTTCATCTCTAAATTTTCTTTTAGAGAAAAAAATGGGGGATAAAAACTATTATATTTTCTTTTAAATAAGTTATAAAGCATTTGAACAAAGACCTTTAGAATAAAATTTTAAAATTATAAATATATTGTTGTATATAGGGGATTTAATTTTGTAAAGATTTCAAGAGTGTAAAAGACGGTTCGGTTAAGTAATTTGTTACAAAATTGTTTTAAAATTGTAACGGATGACACTGTTAAAGTTTATTAGTTGTTTTTAGCACAATTAAACAAATTGGAACAGAAAACTAAGTTTAGTGAATATTTTAATAACAGATTCCTAATGCCCTACATTACCATTGGTATTAAGCATTTTACTGATGTTTTCAACATAAAAGAAATATATTTCTATACCTAACTTTCCAGATACAAAAGTCTTATAAGATTTAAAAAATTTTAGTAATAACTGTTAAAATATGTAAAAAATCTTTTACGTCCTAAAGTAACTGTTACGTTTAAAAGATAATTTCTTTTCTTCCTTAACAGTTATTTTTATGTTGGTCAATAACTTTTATTTTCCAAAATCAATTTTTTACGTTGCGTTTATAATAGTTATTATTAAGATGTAGTTTTATACTTTGATTATAAATGTTACACCGTGCAACAGTTTCCCAAAAATTTTTTAACATCTGAAAAATCGATACATAATATAAACTGCATATTCAGTTTTTCTCCAGGATGTCATATTTTCTCTCAAAAGAACTTCAATATTTCGAAAATATAAAATATTTAACACAATTTTATATCTCAAATGAAATCTAAGAATCCCTGCAATATAACAAAAGTTTCTGTTTAAATGTTGCAGCAAAAAATATTGAGAAATGTTTATGCTGCAATCTTTACATAGAAAATACTATCATATTACAGGGATGCGTACCTTTCATTTAACATCTATATTATTTCGATATAATCTTCGTAAATATTTTATAATATTCTTAAAAATTGGGCACCTTTCGAAACTCTGAAGTCCTTTTGAGAAAAAATTTGACATCCTGACGAAAAATTGGTACACAGTTTTACTATAAATGGTCTCTAGTTTTATCCGTATAATGATTTTTTTTCACATATGAGAATGATTGTTCAGCCTGGCAGCAATCATTATATTTATATATATATATATATATATATATATATATATATGTTTGCAAATAAATAGCAAAAGGTAACATTTTCAAAAGGATATTTTCTTAAGTTCTTCAGTTGCAACATTTAAGTAAAATATAGGGATCCTTAGCTTTCATTTGACACCCACACTGAATTGATATAACCTTCGTAAATATTTTATAATTTTTTATTTTTTGGAATGTTGAATCGTTCGAAGCTTTTAAGAGGATATATATATATATATATATATATGTATATATATATATATCCATCACACGGTGTTATTACAGGGTATTTATATTTTATGTTGCCTGATTAACAGATTAACGTAACATGGATCTGGAAGTAATTTCTCGACAATATGTGTGTAGAAGTTATATTATATTTTATAATATTTTTACTTAAAAAATTAAATTTAATTAGTTTTAAAATTCCTATTCACAATCTAAAATTTTATAATTTTAAAATTAAGACCTGATATGTAGACTGTCATAAGAGTTGTGACTATCATAAAATCACATTTTAATTCAAAACAAAAAGCATAAAAATATAAAAACAATGTTTTTTATGGAAAAAACAAAGCAAACATACATATTTCAAATCTTTGAGGGCCAAGCACAGTGATCGAAATCACTTATCCTGCCGTATTTAATTCAAATTTTGAAAGGTTTAAATCGATAAATATTTTATGGTGCACAGACTACCAATACTTCACTAAGTAAATTGACATTTTTAGTTTTGTTTTGTTCTTAATACAACATATTCGCATAGTTGAAAGCGGTCAAATATAGCATATATTTTTTATGCTACTATATAAATAATTATTAAGAATTTTCTGTACTAAATATTCTAAAATCTTTTAAGGAAAGCACATTGCTTATTGAAAACTTATTTAATCTTTTTCGCCAAATACATGTGTTATGTTTTTATTTAAATAACTCTTAGCAAGAATAATTTATGAAGTTAGCATTTTTTCAGAACTTAAAGAAAGCGATATGATATAAAAAGTAGAAACTGAATATTTTTTAGGCATTTTAGTATTTATAATAGCGACAACGTATTTTTGTAAAGAAATCGTGCTGAATAAAAATATAAAAAAATAAAGGATAAACTGATAAATCAAACCCAATCTTTACGTAATGTTACTTTTATGTGATTATAAAAAGTATTATTTAATAAGTTATTTCGGTTTTTTAATTAATTTTTATACGTTTGTTAGTAAAAATTGGTGGACATTGTTAAACATATTTTCAGCGATTTTTTTTCAGGAAGTTATTAATTTTTGGTCTCCAAGAATTGGCAACACTGTTTGTATCCATGTATATTTATTTTATTGAAAATTTATTGCAGAATGTAACATTTATGATAGCATATATAAAGAGTTATACTCTATAGTTTAGTGGACTGCTTGTCTCTTTTTGGATTAAATCGGACTAGATCCAATTCTTGTTTCGTTTACTAACTTGGTTTATTGTTATTGTGAAGTATTCAAAATGATCTACCGCTTCTTGCCCGTTGGAAAAAGCATTTAAGCGGCTTAAAACCCAAAATTCGTTAAAGAGAGAGAGGGTAAAATATAAATAAAAAATGTTTTATTTAACAAAATATAATCGTTTTATATTATTAATGATTAAAACAAAAACAAATAACAAGAATATGAGAAAAACAAATTTAAAGTAAAAGACTAAAATTAAAACTGCATCTGGAGTAACCTTCGGAACTGATTTACCAGTCAATAAAAATTATAACAAATATTATGAAAAAAAAAAACAAAATGAATTTAAACAAAAATTATAAAACAATCATAATAAAAACTTATTTGTAATAAAAAAAGAAAAAGTGGCAATAAAAAATGAAATTAGTTATTTCATTTATAAAGCGCATCATGCTAATTAAAAGAAAATGTCTGTTTGCACTTTTTATGCACCGTGAACTTTCCCAAACGCATCTTTGGTAAATAAAATACAGGTCGCAATTTTAGAGATTTGTTGATGAAATTTTTTTTCAATTATCGTTCCCATATATATATCCCTTATCCGAAAATCACTTAACGTGTATAAAACCCCTATAAACATTACACAGTGGTCCCAAAACGAATTCGTTTGGAAATAATGCTGTAACTTTAGAACTACTGAATATATTTTAATGAAATTTCACGTGACCAATTCCGAAGTATATTCCAATTGATTTGGAGGAGCACAGGATCTTATATGCTCTATGGAACAGGAGGTGGTCACCTCGGGTATGAACATTTTGAAAAAATCGCAAAAATTTTATTTATGATTTGATTGAAAAAAATTCACACGTGGATAGTCCTTATCATTCTCTACACAATTACGCTTACATGAGTAAAATATCTCTTTTACTTTAAGAGATATTTAGAAAGAAATTTTAATTTTTTATTTTTTTATTTATTTGTGCAACTCGAAAATAACCAAGCGGAAATTCAAATAAAAAAATACCTTGACAAAAAAAAAATAATAATAATAAATTACGCCTTTGATAACGATTTACTTCTTTGCTGAAAGAAATAAATTTTTAAGACAAGTTTTCTCCGAATTGGAATTTTTGATATTTCGGAATAAATTGTTTTAAGGACAACCATTTTATATTATACTAAAATTTTATAATGATAGCTTTATCTGTATAGATTTTATTTAAGTTCAAATATTATTTTTTAGACATCAAAATTTTAAGTTTTTTGATAAATTTAATGAAGAAACTTAGTTCTAATACTTCACTATTTATACATTATTATTTTTCAAGCTATAACCTTACCAATGGTACTAAATATTTGCACAAATTATTTACACATTCGTTTAAAAACTAATTGAAACTTGACTAACTAAAATTATAAATTTTCCTGCGGCATTCTATATATCGGAAAATATAAAAGGTAATCAAGAAGGTCCTGGTTTTTTTGAATGTGCTTCAAGTCAGAGTTTCTGGCATCCTGTGCCTCTTTCGTTAATTCATTTAATGGTAGCATATTTGATTCCAAATTCTAACGACTATATTGATTGTTGATATTGGCGTTAATTCCTTTCATCCATATTAAATAAGTTTGCAATCGTAAATTGCCTGTTGTCTCTGTTTGGTATTACCAAAGCAGAGTTTGTGGACAACAATTAGACACCAGCACCGCTACACACTACGTCAGCGTCTTATACATTTTGGTTTCGTTAAAACCTAAACATGGCGCCAGCCTTGCATTATAAAAAAGAGTTTGAATCCAACGTCGTAAACGCTGTTATAGATGTGGTTACAGTAATGTCGTAAGCCAACATCCGTTTCGAAGGACTATGAACAGGTTTGCAATCGTAAATTGCTTCGTTGTCTCTGTTTGACAGTACCAACGCAGAGTTTGTGGACTATAATTAGAAATCAGCAGAGAATACGTATTTTCTGTCAGCATTTCTACTATCTTATTCATTTTGGTTTCATTGAAACCTAAACACATACAATGATCACAAAAGCTTTAAATTATCTGTTGTAACTTAAATTTTTCTGCATTTATATGATATTTGTTATTAACTGCTCTCAGTAATTTGAGATATAATTTCATAGTTTTCAAAGAATCTCCTTGACATATTGGCATTATTTGTACTCCCATAGCGACGAGTGGTTTATCTATATTAACACCGGTCATTTGTTTAAACTCAATTTGAATTGCGATAAATCAATAAATTGGGTGTGTTTTATCGACTAAGTCCTTTCATTTACATATGATAGAATAGGGGAAGAAGAAAAGAGAAAAGAGTAACAAGAATTTACTTAGCCACATTCTACAAAAATCAGAATTGCCAGCGTTCCATTTAGACCTCATCTTTCCTATCAAGCAGTGTCCTTTTATGACTCTTATCATGATTCTCAAATTTTTCCTACCCAAGCCCAGAAGAGTACTTTTGTCTGACCTGTTGAGTGTCAGCCATATCGCCTTCGACTCCTTAAAGTCCAATCTACACTCCTAAGCCGAATTGCTTCTGGCCAAGATCCATTCATTGATCATCCCAAAGAAGAAACCTAGCGGGGGTTTCACGGTGTTCTCCCTCTCAGAGACCTCCTTCTCTGCGCCTTGCCTTGATAATTCATCGGCTAATTCATTACGAGATATATTGCAATGGCCAAGTACCCAACAGAGTCTCACCACGTAGTGTTCCAACAACTCTCTCAGTGACTTCTTACAGTTGGCAACTTGCCCGGATTTCACCAGATGTGCCTCCAAAGACTTCAGAGCCGCCTGACTGTCTACATAGAAAATAAACTCAGAACGTTCTTTCTGATTAACTCCGCAGCCTTCAAGATGGCGAGAATCTCAGCCTGAAAAGCGCTATATTCATCAGGGAATCTAAATGAGCCTTCTAAATCCATGCCCATAATATATACTGCCGCACCAGTACTAATGTCCATCTTTGATCCATCTGTAAATACTGCACAACTTTCGTACAGTCTCTCGGTGCCGGAATAAACGTCCCTATCAGTTACGACCACAACAGGATTTACCTCAAAGTCTAATTCATTAACCATGTAATCTGATGCTCTCGTGTAGTCCAGATTAACCTCACCGTAACTGACCTCGTATACAACCTGGAAGAGACCTGTTTTTGATGAACCTAATAATCCTAACTCTTTAAGTTTCAGCAGACTCCTTGCCGCCATACCCCTCACAAACTCCTCAGTGGGTAAGAGATGAAGTATGATATCCAGAGCCGCCAGTGGTGTACTTTTCATTGCACTTGTAATGCCAATTGCAGCACACCTCTGTGCCTTCGACAAAAGATTCCTTTTACTCTTCCGTTGCAGTGCCTGCCACCAAACAGAACAACCATATGTAAGAACTGGTCTCATCACGAAGACGTGAATCCAATTCATAACCCTCGGTTTGAGTCTCCAGTTCTTACCTAATGAGTTCCTACAGGTTTAGTAGGCATTAAGGCTACGTTTGAGTCTCTCTTGAATATTCTTCCTCCAAGTCAGCTTACTATAACGAAATACTCCAAGATATTGCGCTGAGTCGGATAGTCTCATTTCCGTTCCACCTAGTACCGGAAATCTGAAGTTCTCTACCTTGTACTTTCTAGTAAACAGAACCAACTCTGTCTTTTCAGGATTCACCCCAACCCTCTATCAGTGGCCCAAGGGGACAGCACACCCAGCGCGGACTGCATGATCTCACTGAATGAGCGGAGAAATTTCCCTGTTACCAGTATGACCACATCATCAGCATATGCCACGATGTTTCGTTCCCTGCTGTCAAATTGACGCAGAATCACGTCGACAGCCAATAGCAACAACAGGAGTGAGTGCACTCCCCCTAGTTACCAGTTTCCTTAAACATACTCCACCGAAGCTCGAGTTGATGATCAGCATGAGAATTATCCATTCGATCAACAAGTCATGTACTTTAAGATCCACCAGCGCCTGCTTAATAGCGCCAATCTTGATATTATTGAACGCTCCCTCAATATCCAAGAACGCAGCCATGGTAAATTCCCTTTACCGAACTCCTTGCTCTATATAGATCACCACTTCATGAAGCGCACTCTCAACAGATTTCCCCTTCAGGTAAACATGTTGAGCACTATACATGCTGTTGGTGCCAATAGATGATCCCAGATATAGATCTATCAGTCTTTCTAATGCCTCCAAAAGAAAAAACAATAGGTTGATAGGTCTATAATCCTTGGATTTCGAGTTTTATTACCCTTAGGTATGAATATGACCCTTACTTTTCTCCACCCCCTTGGTATGTGTCTATGTAGTAGACACCCAGTAAAAATATCCACTAGTAGTAGACAAAGTAGCGATAGCGGACTCTGTAAAGAAGTGCTCTTCTCCACCTGATCATCATGATTCATCAATGAATCCCTACAACCTGGAAAATGAGTTCCCAAAAGCATATTAAGTGACTTATCTCTGGATACTACCCCGAACATTAGGATCCTTCGAAAATATCTTTCTGAATCTGGATAGTTCATTGACAGAGTAAATAGCCTCGCTGAACCTAATCCACGAAGACCTTTTGGCTCGTCTAATGTCCTTTTTGTACTTATTAAAACTCACCCTGTATGTGCTCCAGTCTTTATCCTTACCAGTTCTGTGAGACCCTTTATACATCCTGCCGACTGTGATTAGTTGAAAACTCAACTCCCTTGACCACCAGACCGGCTGTTTTCTCTTACCCGGATAACTCACCGGACAGGAGAGCTCATAACTTCTGATAATAGACTCCGTACACCTCATAGCTATCCTCCAGTCCTCTACCAGATCTCTAGAGTTAGTCAACGTGATATCTATTACCAAATTCCTATCCTTCGTCCTGAACGTAGCGGTATTTCCCTTATTACAGATTAAAAGACCATTCGCTACAACGAAATCAAAGACTGACCCACCTCTCTTATTGATATCCCTGCTACCCTATTGACCGTGATGTACATTGGCAACATAACCGAGCAGTAGACGTACTCCATTCCGCCTTACATACAAACGGATTGCAATTCATTCTACAAATTCATTTGAATTGGAAATGAAATGAATGATGAATGATAAAATTATTTTTGTTAGGAAAATTTTTAATATTTCTATACGACACATTTCAATTTTTATTATTTTATTTGGTACGTTCATGTATATTCTAGTGCAAATTCTATTTTAAATTGCAGATAATTTCAATATACTGCTATTTAGTTTCAAGAAAGTACAAGAGTGATTGTAGAAATGGTTGTAATAAAAATCGTGTTGTTTTGTACATTATAGAACAAAATAGAAATGTAAATTTTGCTAATGGAAAAGAAAAGGAACTTCTTAACAAAAAATAATGAAAACACAAATTAGTCTATGGTTAAAAGTTTTGCAGTACCGATTCTCATTTGATGCAAAACTCCTCCAACCACTATATTCGAAGCGTGAACAGTTAACGTCAATTTAGCTTTAATATTAATAAAATATATGAAGCGAACAGGTTCTTACTAAACTCAAAATCTTGATAGCTCTCATTGTTTAATTCGAATGAATTTAGTTTACTTTTTAACGACTTTGTAGTCATTGCATGAATTGGGCTACATTTCCTTTCGCTAATATATTGTGATTAACAAATCTATATTTGACACTACAAATGTGCATTTTCGAGATCTAATATTTAAACCATATTCTTCTAAACGACTGTAAACTAGTTTTAAATGATATTTATTACTTTTTAGGAGACCGTTTTTTAGGTTTTAAATCTAAATTAAATGTCGTAAGAATAAGCATTTTTAATTATATGCCATGTAAATATATCCGCAATTTGTCTTCAAACCAATATATATACTGACTATCGAAAAATATAGCAAGAAAGTAATAGTGTTGTTTTTCCCATTATAAAGTTAATATTTTGTTTAAATAATATCTCAAGTTATACACTTTTCCCAAAATAGAATTTTAAAATATGTCTTGAACGTGTTGAATTGTGTACTTATTCCATTTCCAAACTAATATGAAATTAAAATTTATGTCTTAAAAAACTACATATTTAAAATAAGTATATTAAATTCAATCATGAAACATGGATCAAAAACATATGTTAATCTATAAAATTTATACATTTCGAAAAAAGTGAAATGAAACGAATTATATTGTTTTACACGATATGTAATGAAATACAACAATTCTAAAAATTATAAAAATGGAAAACGACATAACTTGAGTTATTAGTACATCACCGATGTATACAAATACAAAGTCAAATCGATTTAAAACTTCGTTAATAAACATTTGGAAAGTTTGAGCTGAATTTCTTATTCCGAAAAGCATACGAATAAATTCAAACAGGCTGAATAGTGTTGTAATTGCGGTTTCAAAAGTGTCTTTCTTGGTTATCGGTATCTGATGGGAAGTTCGAACTAAATTAAGTTTTTAAAAATTTTCTTGTTTGTCATGTTTATATTAAAGTCATGGATGTATGGCAAAGGATATCTATAGGTGCTGTTATAAATTAAAGTCGCCAGATATCACCGCAAGGACGCCAATCAGTTAGGTCTTTCATTAGAACTATATGTGAATGAAGAATGTGAAGACCTAGAAATCCCTGCATTAACAAGAAAGCCAAAATAAAAATACTAGCGCATCTTAAATGCTTTCTCAATATCCCTGATTGCGACAAAATTGATTTGCAATCGCTCATACACACGACGCATTTGCCTTGTTCCGGTCAACGAACAGTACAAACAGTATTTATTGTTATTATTGTATATGTTTGATTTGAACAACACATTTAAAAAGCAAATGGATTTGCTCTGCAAATCACCTTACGCAGGGCTTTAGTCCGTAGCATTGACTCTTTCATAATTTTCTTAACCATAGCTTCTTTAAAAAGTCAGAACTAAAGTCTGATTTAGCTAATAATTTTAATGAGCGACAAAATTTAGATGGCTTACGATTACGATCTCCCATCTTAGAATCAGGTAAGATTTTATCTAATCTCCTTTTCTCGCTCATGGAGTGGCGGTCAATAAGAACTTCTTTTAAATTGTCGTAACGATTACCTAGAAGAGGATTTTTAATGATGTCAGGAACCTTAGATTAACATAAATATGAAGCTAAAAAAATATTGATAGAAATTACTTAAAAACGCACGCGTACTAGAGTTGTTTTTATTTTCATTGAAATTTTTTACTAACACATTTTTAGTCTTAACCTATGTCAGGAACCGTCATGATTACATGTTGTGGTAAAGCGGTAATAATATATTCGCACTTTGTTATATCTTGTGTCAAGAAATAAATGAAATTGTATATATGATCACTTACAATGTGTAATAAGATGTGAATTCATATCCACAGCTACTGTCAAATAGTTGCTTGAGAAAAGCATGTAACTCTCCAGCACGCATGCTCAAATTTTTTGGTGACCGTTCTCTTACGAATGTAGATTTTACATAACTACTGCTCAAAGTTCGTACATTGTATTTAAAAATAATTTCATGAGCTGTACTTTTTAAATCTTTTAAAAACTTGTTCCTACAATTATTTTTTAGAAAGTTTAAAATTTGTCCAATTTATTTGTACAAAAATCTACTTGGCTCTGCAGGGTTGGTTTTTCGAATAATCGAAGTCTAACGGTCGAAGAATCAACCACAAAATAATCGTTTTAAACCGAGAATCGATTTTAAACCATAAACGAAATGGATTTACCGGTCACTATAATATTTTGCTATGTCCATATCAATTTATTACCAAAATAAGATAATCGGATCAACTAATTCTTAAATTATCCTACATGTCAAATTAATGAATGTATTATATTGAATGCAATTACAATTACATCTGATAAAATATACGAAATATGAAAAAATTATAATTGACGCAATTTCTTCATACATCATCTAGGATTTTTAAAATGCTTCAGCTTCAAAAATGTAAATAGATTCACGGTTATTCAAAAATATTTGAAATAAGTACTTCAGTCCAGACTCCAGACGTGATTCTTTTTTATGTAGGAAGATTAATGCATTTTGAATTATGTAATTATTATCCGAAATTTTGCAATATAGTTTAAGCCATTTTTTATAATAAATTAGAGAAAAAAAATTCGTAAGAATGCAGGGAAAGTTTTCCAAAATCTTTAAGAGGAAACATTTATTTTTCTAAAGAGTTTCACTAAAAAAAGTTTAGTTACATTTTCACCGGAATTACATAATATTTACGGAAAGAAAGTGATCTTGTACGTCAAAAAATCGGAATAAACAACTTCAAAATTTACTGAAATTTTAATTTAAACCGAAGGGTATTTCTTATCATATTGTTAAAAAGATACCATTAAGTATTGTGTGTCATAGTATCATATCACCTATTAGGTCATATTCTTAAAAAAATATAAATATATTAGCTGCAGAAAATGGACAAAAAATATAATTCCAAATAAGGGATGTATACATAACATCATAGTAAATGTGATACGATCTAAATAAGGCTATAACACAAAATAATAGGAAAATGTGTTCTGATATTAATAAAATAGCCATATTATAAGAAAATATGATTGTTTACTATACCACGCGCAGCATGCTTTTGAATTATATATATATATTTTTGTCAATTTCGTATAGAATACTTTTACTTTATTCGACTACCACATTTCAGTCAATCTTGTAGCTGCTTATGCAGATTTTTTGATATTCAAAATGAGCGTATTATCATTTCCTTTTCATGAATATGATGAATATCCACCGAATATTAGGTTTTAGATAGGTAAATGTTTCCTCTTAAAGATTTTGGAAAGTTTTTCTTTGCATCCTTATGAAAATTCATATCTCCTTTCAGCAAGGACATATTAATTTTTTCTTTTACTTATTGTGAAAAGTGGCTTAAAATATATTGAAAAATTAGGGAATTCTAATTTTCCTACGCAAAAAAATCGAGAAAGATGACTACACTTTCATAGTGTAGTCAGATTTTTGTTGTCTGAACTGAAGCACTCATTCTTGTATAGCCCCGAATCTATTTACCAATTGGGAATTAATTTTTAACTTTAACATATTGTAAAGGATTTAAGCTATTAGATATGCTATAAAAATTAAAAAAAATCTTAAGGATATATTTAAAAAATTGCGTGAATAACGTTTTTTTTTATATTTTCGTACGCCGACTTCTGTTTCGTAGTGCATGTACCAATTTAAATAAATGTAATGCTTACATTTAACTATATATACCATTAACCAAATTCGCTATCTTAACTCTACCACAATTAAGCTAAAGATTTTGATACAATTTTCTTTATGCAAACAAAATTAAAAACAGCAAATGTCATAATTTATTAATTGAAGAAAAAAAGTAAATAAAACCGTTACAAAAAATAATAAAAAAGTGCTCACACTTGCCAATAACAATTAGCGATAACAATTTTAAGCGATACACAAGCAATTGCTAACTTTATGTATTATTAACCGAATTTATAGCGTAATAACAACAACTACAAACAACAATGCCATCAACTGCAATAATAATAACTACAAGCACAGCAACAAAAACTTTAAAAACGATTATTATACCAGAAAGAAAAAAAAAAGTTTAACAAACAACATACATAAATGTAAATGCATTCAAGCGGGTGTTGATAGCGGAATAAAATTATTTCTCTGCTGTTTAACTACTATACTCATGGTATATAGTAGTTGCTATAATTTGTGGTTTTAAGTATGTAAATTCTCGTTTACATAGAGAAATTCGGTGTCAATATCAGAAAATTAAAAAAAAAAAAAAATATTACAAAAAATACCCAAATGTAATAAACAAACCCTCCCACAAACACACATTGCACCAATACACCATACTTACTACTTACAGACACTGCAGTAAAGATAAAAAAATTGTACTTATTGTGTAAATCTGGTATAAAAAAGAACACAAAATTGTTGTTGTTAAATCGTTGTTGATACTTATCACGCTATCAATATCAACATAAATAAAGTTTTGCTACCAATAACAGCTTTACTTTTATTTATATTTTTATGTTTTCGAATGAAAACCAAACAAGTAAAAAATGAACAATTTTAAAAGCCTTTAACATTATGGATATATAAATAATATTTATTTAAGAGCTTAAAATTTGGGTATATGTTTAAAAATTAGATATTTATTTAAATATATTTGTATTCAATAAAGTTGTGTATAAAATTGGTCTTTTTTGAGAAACGAGAAAGACATAAAGATAGAATATTATTCTAAATGACACTGGTCTGTAAAAAATCATTTTATAAAATTAGGAGTTTAATGTGTTTAATAATCTGTTTTCAGTTTCTTTCACGTATAGAGGCATGACTAATAAGTCCCACTTAATAAGGGAACGGTTTGTTCGATTTAAATAAGTAAAACCTCGAAAGATGCCGGACTAAATTCCCGGCAATTTTAGAAACTTTTAAGTGAAAGAATTTTAGTAATATTTAAAAGAAAATTAAGATAAAATCCAGCTGGGAACTATACCTTAACGACGATTTCATTATGGAGTAAGTTATAAATAATTACATATTTGGGATGACTCTTTGACATGAATTTATTTGAACATCTTAATACATCAGCACTTAAAACAAGCAAGTGGAAAAATATAACTTATTGCAGCTTGCTTGAAAATGTCTGAATAATATTAATGTCTTAGTAAATATTTTTTATTTAATTTCTTTATTTTTCTACCTCAAATATAACATTATTTGTGAAATATATTTTTAACTTTAATTTTAATTGGCTTAATATTATATATGCTACTAGCTAACCCCTGCAAACGTTATTTTGCCATATAACTTATTTCTAGTGATTATTATGGTTTTTAAAAAATAACGAATATACTGTAAGTGTGTGGGGATGGGTGGGTGTACTTTTACCCTTTTTGTATTATTTTACGCCCTAAATGTTAAAATGTATAGTCTTTAGTTCCTTCAAGACTTGAAACTGTCATTGGATAATTAATTAAGAAGACATGGGTAGGGGGAGTTTTTACCCGTTTTGACCTATTTCATATTCTATGTGTTGGAATTTCCAAAAAATGTATATCTTTCAGTTCTTTTCACATGTTACATTGTCTGCATGCCAAATTATAAGAAAACCGGTTGATTAGTTAATAAGATATAGTGAGAGGAAGCTTTTACCCCTCTTGCCCTATTTTCCGTCCTAAATAAAAAGCATTATATGCTATAGTTCCTTCTAGATGCTACACCATTTGCCTGCCAAATTTCAAAAGAATCGGTTTATTAGTTATGAAAATATAGGGGGGGAGGTTTTACCCCTTGTGGCCTATTTTACGCCCTCTAGCGATATGAATATACTTTACGGCCTATTCTCATATCTAACAATTACGTGTAAATTTCATAAAAATCGTCCAAGCCGTTTCGGAGGAGTTCAATTACAAACACCGTGACACGAGAATTTTATATATATAGATGTAATTATTCATTCGAGTTGGTTAATCAGTCAGTAGATTAAGCAATTGATAAAATTTCCTTTCCTCAGTACATTTATATTGGGTATCAGTTGTTCAACTGATAAGAAGTGATAATTATTGCTTTTAATCCGGGATCCCGTGAAGTTGAAAAAATTTTCCAGCTGTTCCGAGAAAATGGCACTAAAGGAATTGATTTTATATGTTAAGTTGGTGAAAATAAAACTGTGATTTTATACTTTGATCTTTCACCTTCAACAATTCTTACACACTAATTTTATGCATTTAAGACTAAAAAATATTATATGTAAAATATAGGTTTTTTTTATTTTTCATGCTTTTAAATAATATTTTATTTTTCTCGAATACCCACCCGGGAAATATAAAACTTACTGGTGTCAAATATTATTGTTTTGTTAGCACTTATGTGGGGCTTCTTCGTAAAATTTGGCACACTGATTTCTACCTACATACAGCTCACTTGATCAAAATTTTAATGAAATCGTGAAGAACATGAAGCATTTATAAACACCCATTTGAAATTTTTTTGGACTTAAAAATACCATAGCATTATTTTATCCTGATAGTAAAAAACTGCTTATTATTTAAATTTTCAAAAAAAAAAAAAAAAAAATCACGCAGCGATTGCGATTTCTAAAATTACTTCTTTTTTAAATTTATTTTCAATTTTAATTTATGGGGAAGATTGGAGTAAAGAGGATCATACTTTAAACTTACTTCAATAAAATACCAACCAATAATCTTTTGAACCCTGCAATGGAACTATTATATAGAATGGATTATTTCCTCTTGTACACAAAAATAATAAGGATCTGTTAGCTATTGGTTTTTTTTTGCGTTTTCTTCAAATCAACACACGTGAATATCAAAATTCCAATAAGTGATGAAAACAGATAGATAATAACTGATATAAATAATAGAAAATAATAAAACAAAATTAATAAAAATAGGCAGGTATTTCCCGTACTTAGAATAATCTAAAATTCATAGGTATAATAAATTGCAATAATTTAGCACACTTTAATTGGACACACACATACCAAGTATGTATTTTTAAAGCATCCACTATCTCCGCGAGTTTTAAAGTAAATTTTTCTTTATTTAATAAACTTATGTAATGGCACATGTTAGTTCTAGTAATTTTTAGTGTCGCTATGGTGTTTATTGAGTTATTTCCAATTTTGCTATATTCTATTGCTTTTACTAAGGCAATAGAATATAGCAAGTCAATGGTAATTAAACCAACAAGAAATAAAATTATTTACTATATTTTCAGCAAAATTTTACCCCCACATATATTTTTGCCACATTACACCAATTCTATAATTTTTACGCTGAGTTCAGATCTAAAAAAAGCATTACTTTTTTTGGATCAAAACAAATTTGGTGTTAAAATATAATATAAAAATTCAAAAATATTTTGCGAAAGTTTTTGCGATTTAGAAGAAAAAAAAAATATTAAAAAAAATTTCAAGATAAATATTCTTGTTTTCATAACAAAAACTAAATAAAATTAAAGTATAAAAATTTTAAATAAATATTTTATTAACTTAAGTATTTGCATTATTTAACAAGAGGACTATATCGAATTTTCGAAAAATATTTAAAATAAGTAGAAAGTAACAGTAGAGCAAGTTTTGCCATATTAAGTCACTTTAATGCGCAAAAGTAACTGTGAATTTGCGTTGACGTAACAAGGTCTTATATGAACCGATCCTTCTGAAATTTTTTTGTAAAATTAAAACTTAAATGGGATTTATTTTTGCCTGTTAAGTTTTTCTAAAAAATAAAAAAAATAGAAAACAGAAGAATTAATAAGTGGCTACACAATAACAAATTGTACATTGCTGATTTAGTACATAAAAACTGGTAGCTTTAGGCATATATACAATAATAATTCAAAAACGAGAATACAAAATAATTGTAAAAAGCTTTATCGTTAACCATTCGTCTTACTTAATAATATATAGGGAATTCCATTTCCCAAAAAAAAATTGTAAGTTAAATAGATAATGTTTACAGAGAACACCACGGTTGGTCGCTGAAGAGTGCTGATGAAGGTTGTGGCAGACCAGAAAATGCATTCCATTCTGCCGAGTGTCCAATAAAACTTCTACCCTGTATTCTTCTACAATTATTCAATGGACTTAAGCCGAACATATGCACAAATTCTATAAATAAAAAGATCAATAAAAAACTATAAACTAATTTTTACTAAATTCAATATCTATGAAATTTAGTAGTATGATTTTTGCTTTGACAAAACTTTTCCATGATGAATTTTATTTAAATAAAGATATATTTAAGATATTTATGAGCATTTGACTTATTCTCGTGAAAATTTTTATGTGTGGGCCTAGTGAATAATAATAATTTTTTAACCAATTTTATTGTGTTATATTATTGGCCCAAAATAGTATCAAATTTCATAAAGTTACCTTTAAAACTTCAACCAACAGATTAGGATAAATTATGGTTTTTCGTGCATGGACAGCCGGACGTCAAAAAGTCAAAAAGTATTTTTTTTTTTTTTTTTTTTTGATGTGCTAATGAGTAAATTATCGCAACAAAGTTATAGACAAAGCGCTACAACCTTCCCTGAATTAAGCGCCTTTTTTGGCGATTCTACCCCACTATGTAGGGAAAAAAGCACTTCGTTCATAACAAATGTCACTTTTAGCAGAGAAATGTATGCAAATAAGTATCGTTAGACACGATTACTTTCTATTGTTAGAAAATACAATGCATTCTAATTCGTTTGGCTTCATTTATCTTCTCATTATTACAACATTGTTCTCATTATTACAAGATGTACCAATCTACCAAAAGGTCTAGAACTTCGTCCATTTTAAATTTGTTGGGTTATAGTAAAAAATATTTAAAAAAAATACTTAATGCTAACTAAAAATAAATAGGGTTCAAAAAAAGATGGATCCTTTCCAACAAAAAAGTACCTGAAAATACAATAAAGCTCTTATGAAGAGTGTTCCAGAAAATATATATATTTTAAAAACTAATAAAAAATATTTTTAAAAACTAATAAAAAAAATTGTTCTATAACCGCATTTAATAAAATTAAAATTTTAAAGAACTTGACCCATTAGTTTCATTTCTATAAGCAAAATTTTTTGAGCGCAATCCTTATTAGGGATAGATATTATGTGATAAAAGCTTTAAATTTAAGGTATGATTTGTTTTAAAAAATAGATATATATCTCGTACTATTTTTGTAACACTTTCAGCGCATATTTTACTTCCTTACTGCTTGAAAATTTCAGATTGCGTTTAGATTCAGTGTCTTTTTAACCATTCACGTGCTTTTGTAAAATTGTTTAATGTATTTAGCAAACATTCATAGAAGTTTTCATAGAAGCAATTGTATGAGAATCTAGCATAGGTAAGGAAATAGCAAATAGGTTTTAATATATTTTGATGCTTAGGAAGAAGATAAATGCAAAAAAATAAATAAATAGCTCTTGAATTAGTTATAGGGACTTAAAATTTATTCTTAAAATAAACGCTTGGCGCAATCCATATAAAAACTCCATATCATTCCTCCAAATAATTTGTTATAATTTTATCATGACATCATTCCTAGATTATCGTAATTTTCATAAGTTCAGATACGAAATAGTATGGAATGTTAGGGCTCGATATTTTTTCATCTAACTTTTCATCCCTTACATGTCTTAAAATCAAGTTAAGTATGTGATGTTGGCAACCAATATATTGAGGTGGTGGAAATGATAAAATTGGGAACTCTTTTTGAAGTAAAGCTTCAACTCCATTTTTTTGCCAATGTTAACGCTAGTGGTATCACAAATAATCGCCTTAATTGACTCTCATAATTCAAAACTTATTTAAAATTGCCTTTATGCCACTCAATATCGTTGCAGATTTTACATTTTTATTCCACTCTCAGCCAAATGTTTACAAATGTCTCCCACTTTTTTTGTGCTTATTTTTACGTCAATAACTAAGGTAACTGATGGTTGACAGGATATTTTTGATATTTTTTCACTCGTGATAAAGCATAATCAGAGTCCTCAGCTTAATTGCTTTAAAACAGCGTTATATTATCTTCGTCTGCCATTGTTGTAAAAACGCGGTTGACAGATATACTGATTTTTTTTTAATTACATCGTGGTATACTTTGAAATTAGTGTTAAGAGGGCGCTTTAAAGTCTTCTACCAACTGTTTGTTTTCCTTTTAAGGTATTCAAACGTATTGATTATACTTCACGCTTACTACAAAGATTATATACTTCTTTGGATATGATATCATATCTTTTATCTTTTAATTTTTCCACTTTTGCTACTGCGCTGTATCTTCCAATTACATTATCTTTTTTCATAATATTACACATTGGGGCAGAATCGAAAATTTTTTGAGATAAAGCTGTAACTTCTAATCGGCTAATTGAATCAACATGAAGTTTCACACAGGCATAGCAGGAGAGCGCACAATTTTAAACTTGAAAGGGAGGGTCCCACAGACCCCTCAGCAGCGGGGCTATTAGGGCTCAAAATAGGGTAGCTTTGAGATAGAAAATATTTAACTTCTTGCCAAATTTTTGTTTCTTATCCGATTTATGAAAAACATACTTGCATGTGCTATTTATACTTATAATTTTCAAGTTATTTGCACTTGGAACTCAATCTTAATTTTGTAAAATCTTTGTCCAGTTTTTTAAATATATAGCCTAATATTTGCATCCGATTTTGTAAACTTTTTTCCAGTTAGTCAAGGAACATAATTATCTTTCGATTTAAGAAGATCTGATATCTTTACCAAGTCCAAAAATAAACGACTTTGAATTTGATAATTGCAAAAATTATGACCTTTTTTGCCAAAAGTGTGCATTTATTTTTCTCTAAAATAAAATTTTCTCACAAGAACACATAAAAACTATAAAATATGAAAAATATCTTCAAGGAGTCGATTTTAAAATTGACCCCAACCATCCAATAGAGCTAAGTAAAGACCTCTTCTAAATCGAAATTTTTGAATCTAGCCTGTTTGTTATAAAATACGAAGTCTTAATCTACAAACAGAATTTCAGAATCTCCGATATAAAAAGTCTGCAAGAGTGATTTATGGGACATACATGGCAAAAATTCCAAAAAATCCAATTTTTGGGATTTTCGCCATTGTTTTAGGAATTGTTGGATTCCTTTTACAAAAAGCTTAAACTTTTTTACACTTTATCATTTAAAATGATAAAACATTTATAGTTTCTTTAAAAACCAATTTTTTACACAAAGTTTAAATTAATTCCAAAAATTAGAAATAGTATGAAACTACGCTACTTTAAAGTTTAATATACGAATTAAAACAAAAATAATTTTATTTCATTTGACAATTTATGAAGTCATAAAGAAAATTTTACAACAGACGATTAAAACTTCATAAAGTCATAAAACCTAATCATGTTCTTACCTTTACAGAAAGTGTCGCTAAAAAAATTTCTATTAGCACATGCAAAATTTTGCGGCTGAAAATAGCTTAAAATGGAGTAACGGCATATTTCCATATACTTTTGTAGAACAATAGTAGTAATAAATACTTATAAATGCTTTATATTAATCACAATTTCTTTAAATTTCTGACCGAGTGAGCTGTATATATGCTTAAATCAGTGTGTCAAATTTCATGAAGATGTGCCGAAAACTGACCATGGCTGACCATTTTCCTAAAATCACTTCAAAATGCATAAGTGCAATATAATTGCGACGCGAATAAGATGGTCCATAATTGGCCACAGCTCCCATATAAAACCTACTTTCGGGAATCAGGCACATAATAAGTGTAATTTAAATGGTAATATCTCGACATTATTAGAAATACCATAAAGAGCCCCACTAAAAAAAGTTCTAGAAATGAAGATTGATCTGTTTTTATATGATTCGCATCTGAATGTTTAAGTTGTCTGGATCATTTTCAAAACACCTCTAAAAATACCTATTTCTTTCAATATTATTGTCAAAATTTTCGTTAAAAGCAAAATAACTTCAAAATGTAATAGTGGCATACCAAGGCCTGGGATATTCATTTAAATAATTGTTATGTCTCTTTTCTGTCGCTGAATATAGTTTCTTTATTCAAACATACAAGTTTATATATTTCAGAAATTTTTTAACATATAATAGATTTTAATGTTAGATCGGAATCTTTAACAGCAAAAGGGTCAATTTTATGCATTTTGTTCCCAAAAGGTAAAAGTAGCAAATTTTGGAAATAAGTCACAGAGAGTATTCATTATACTTGTAAATGAATTGCAGATGAATTTATGAAAAACCAATTATGGACCGGAAATCTCAAAATATAATTTATACAACTAAAGGGTTAAGTGACTACATATATCAATTGTATTGAATGAGATCTTTCCAAAAATAAACTAAATTTTAAATTTTGCGAGAATGAAAACTAATTTAAAAACTTTTTTTTACCCACTATGTATTAAACCTCATTTTTCTATCATATGATGTAATTTTTTTGATAAAAGGTTAAGGTTAAAAATTATGTACAATGTTAATCGAAAATCATATTTTTACAGGTATTTTAAAAATGGTCCAGCTCACGTGAATGAAAAAATTAAATCGAAATATTTAGCGGATTGGTTTAAAACATATCAATCTTTCATTTAAGTAAGGTACATTATCAATTTTACAAATCAACGCACTTTATTATACATATGTTTTACAGAAATAAAATATAATATACACCATCAAATTTTATAATAACCGGAGGACAAATGATCCGATCTGACCGACAAAAATGTTTACTTGCGTTTTTCGAATAATTTTGCTGAAATTATTAATTATTATTATATTATTGAATTTATGATTATGGATACCCTTTTACTTGTTCTTACTGATGATGCATTAAAACTGACAATATTATATATATATATATATATATATATATAGTTTATATATCAGTTTCATACTTAAAAAGAAGAAAATATTAATATGAAGAAATAAAAATTCCCTAAAGTCGTTGACAGATTATTAAAATTAACAATAGATGTAAATTGGTTACTGAATCAATGTTATGAAAAATATGGTTTATACGCCCTTATACGCGGCCGTGGTCCATATTAACAATTTTCATATTTAAGAAATAATTTTTAAATTTTATTGTGCTTTATGACAATAGTATTTTGTATCAATACTATTTCGAATAAAAGAATAGTTTCTATTGTTAGAAAACCTTTTTACAATATCATTTGAGTAAATTGTTTAACTTAAAAATTTCATTGTAATATAGTTAATTTTTCCATACAAGTTAAGTTTGTTATTAATTTAGCCTTTGCCAATATTCAATCTGTTGTTCATAAATTTATTTTACGTTTTGTAACTAATTTAAAGATTGCTCGATTTTGACCTCTTTTTTTATCCATATGATTGTTTTCGATATTATTTGTCATTACATAAAGTAAAATCTCTTTATCTTATTGCATGCAAAATATGTTTCACTTCGTTACTAACTTATTACTGACAAACATACTACATTTATTCTTTCATTTCCTCTTTTCTTTTACTTTACTCTCTATAAAAGGGCAACATTTGAATTTGCTTGCATCAATATATGTACGTATGTAAATATAAGAGTATAGTTTTATATCAGATACTTAGTTATACGTAAAATCTAACAGATTATAAGCTTATCGAATGCAGTCAAGAAAATATAAAAAGGTCATGTAATTTGTTATTTTCTTTTCCATTTTTCTCAAAGCCAAAACAAACAAAGGAAAAAATTTTATCCTATTTATGCTTTACATTCGTGTTACGTTGGATGATGTTTGTAAAAGTCTCCTGATTGTTCAATACTTTACATACTTGCAAAATTGAATGTATATCCCAGCAAATATTGGCTATAAAATAACAATATAAGTGCCAATATAGCTTATACATACATATGCATGTTCATGTGTTTATATATAGTGCTTGAGCTTTATAATGAGCTAGATAAGATATACTTGGATTATAAGGGTAATTTATAGTGCCAAAATATAAGTTTATCAAGGGTATAATCAAATTTTTCCCGTAGTTTTCTATACAAATAACATTACAATGTTCCTATTATTATAACTGTTATAATGCAGGAATGACAGTTAAATAAGAATAAATAATATAATTTAGTGATAGTTAAATACCTACTAACATTCTATTCTATTAACATTCTTTTTTCCACAAAATGTTAATTGGGAAATTTTTAATAAGATGTTGGCAAATATAAAAAAATTTGAGCCGTATAAGCAATAGTTAGGGCCATAAAAACATTTTGTAAAATTGAATGACTTTTGTATTCATTGTTTAGAAATTTTAACTCGAAGTTATTAAGATATTTCATTCTGATTTATTTTAGGTCAAAGGAAGACATGAATGCAAGAATGAGAAAATGAGTATTTCTCTATTTAAAATCAATACCATAAATGCATAAAATATTTCTAATACACTTAAGTTTAAAAATATACAAATATTTATCACAAACTAAAGTTATTCGCAAATATTAAATACAGACACTAAATAATTGTTTGGCTCAGACAAGATAAAACCACAATCCTTTTAATATGTGTATTTATAAAATATGTTTACTTTTATTTTAATTATTAAATAAAAGTTCATTAATATGTTGAACTTTAAAAAAATAATAAACGAAATATGAGTTATTATGAAAACTATTAAATTAAAGGAATGCAAATAAAAATTATTAGACATAGTGATAAAAATAACACTTTTTAATTTTTTATCGGCGAGAACACTGATGAAGTATATATGTCAGAAAGTCCAGGCTGAAATCATGATTGTTGTATATATATAGAATTTATTAAGGTCCTTAAAAACTCTATAAATGTGGCTCGGAATAATGAATTATTAGTTTAAGGTGAGAAATAATGAAATATTTTCTGAGATAAAAAATAAATAAACGTGTGTTTTTTAATTAATTTATTTACTTATTTCAAACTTATATCCTACGCTTGTTAACATGAACAATATTAGATACATGTGCAATTTTTCGTGTATATTTTATTAAGTGATTTAAACTATTTTCTATTTTTTTCGAAATTGATTTCATAGTTTTTGATGTTGCTGAAATATATAAAGAATATCAAAAATTTAGAGTAAAAACTTTTTAACATTTTTTCAACTGACACGAATATCGATTTGTGGCTTTATTAACCAACATTTATGCATGAAAATACTGTTGGCATTAATTATTTTAACAATGTGCGCAAAAGTTGCAGAAGTTTAAAGTTGAAACTTTCGAAAAAATCTTAAAAATAGAGACATTGTTTTATATAAAGTGTTGTTAGTAAATGTCACATATCACACGGTGGGGTAAGTCGCAAAGATATTGGTAATAAATCTGTATATTCTAAACTAATGGTTGGGACGTATTGAAATGTTTGAGAGAGTTGTAGAGAAGGACCAAAGTAATACGAGATATGCTACAGGGTGTCAAGTTTGACAACTCCGATTTTATTTCGTTTTTCGGTAATAGGTCTTGAGGTATATGAGTAATATTTTTTTAAATAATCTGTCATTTCTAACATATTCGGAAATAAAATGCAGATTTTTTTTTTATTTTTTATTTATTTATTTATTTATTTTTTGAAAATTGAAAATTGAAATATGTTCGAAATCATCACTCTGAAATTACTTAGCATAAACAAGTTAGAATCTTATATTCAATATGGGGGACCACTTTTTTATTTTCGAATTTACATTTGTCCAACTACTTGTGCAAAATTTCGTTGACGTATATGCTTTTTTGTAAAAAATATGTGCTGAAAAATATAAATTGGAGTTACGACTTCCATAACTTTTTTGTTTATGAACCTATTTTGTTATTTTCAACATCAAAAAAAACATTATATATGAAAAATATTTGAGCCGAATTTCATCTCTCTGGGATGTCTGCTCCGTGCCCTATCCTGCTTTCAACATACAGACGCATAGCTGGACGGATATTGTTAGATTGTCTTAGATTTTCACGCGAACCCAGAATATATATACTTTATGCAGTGAGTCTCAGATTATTTTTTCGATATTTTATACATGGAGTGACAAACCCAATATACACCCACCATTTTTTGATGGTGGGTATAAAATGGATATTTTTTATAAAAAAATATGGAACAATTCTTTTATTTTTTTCTCAAAATTTTCTTAATAATATATATATATATATATATATATATATATATATATATATATAGTATTTCTACAGGCTAACTACAAGATCACTTTTCTGAAAGCTCAGTTCCCCCTCTACAACTCTCCCATATATTTCAATTCGATCCGACCAGTTGGAGATACAGATTTGTTACGAAGTACACTGAAAAGAATTTTTGAATTTATTTTTTGCATGATTATGAAAGTGGCATAAAATTTGTGTTGGTTGAAAATCTCAACAAATTATGGTAATAATTCATATTTTGGGATATTTTTTGGAAAAATGAAGTGAATAACAGAACTGTTTTGGACAATGTAATTGTTTAAACTTTACTTTTTTGAAGGAATTTTGCTAAATGTTAAATAAGTATCATATTTAGTGGTGATGTTTTACTTCGAAAATAGTTTTTATTATGCGAAGTATGTAAGAAGTCTCTTTTATGTAAGGGTTTTTTTCCTTAACATTATGATTCTTTAAATATTTCGACTCCCGCTGGATTTTAGTACTAAGTAATTGAAAGGCTTTCATTTGATATCAATTTATATATCGCGGTAGTTGTTAGAATGTGAAATATATTTGCGGACGAATACCGCTGTAGCCAGTATAAACGATGTTTCCAATAAAATTTGTCAATGTTGTTTCTACTTACATAAAATTTATTTGTGTCGAATATTAACTTGATACTAACATTCGTATGAGACTAATGAACGTTAAAGTGATTTTCAGAAGAGGGGTTTATATGGGAGCTATGGGCAATTGTGGACCGATCTTCATAAAATTTGGTACAAAGATTGATAGTTATACAGAACTTCTTTGCATCGAATTATTAAAATATTTCTATATTTGAGACGTCTATGATCGTTAAACTCCTATTCCAGGAGGACATTTGTATGGGGGCTAGATGAAATAATGAACCGATCATAACCAATTTCAACAGGCTTCGTCCTTGTATCATGGACCTCTTAGGTGCCGAATTTCATTGAATTATCTACAAAATTGCGACCTGTACTTTGTGCACAAAGTTTACATGGACAGCCAATCAGCCGTCCAGCCAGGCGGACGGACGGACGGACGGACATCGTTAGATCGACTCAAAAAGTGATTCTGAGTCGATTGGTATACTATAAGGTGGGTGTTGGATAACTTCTTCTATGCGTTACAAACATCAGCATAAACGCATAATACCCCAACCACCATGGTGGTCTAGGGTATAATTAAAAAAAATATCTACATGATTTAAATTTGCACATTTTTACTATATAATGATACGTATGAGTAATATGCGTTATTTATAATATGTATCAGCGTTACCGTTTGGCGACTTTATTCTCTAATTGCCACTTTTTTAACCACCTGGCAATTTTTTTTTAATGGAGAGAAATGGCGACTTTCTAAGACTATGTGCTAAATGATGAAAAACGTATATATTACTTCCAACGAAGAAATTAATTATTTTGAGATTACTTCACAATACACAGTGGGGCAGAATCGAAATTTTTTGGAAATAAATCTGTAACTTCTGATCGGCTGGTTGGATTTTCATAAAATTTGGTACTGGCGTAGCAGAGGAGCGTAAATTATTAAGTTTGGAAGGGGGGCACAACAAAACCCTCAGGGACGAAGCTAAGGGGACTCAAAGTTATGTACCTCTGACATAAAAAATTTTTAATCGCTTGTAAAATTTTTGTTTCTCGTCCGATTTCAAATATTTTTATATATTGTTGAAAGACATTCTTACATGCCCTATTTATCTCTTATAGTTTTCCAGTTATTTGCGTTTGAATTTTTAAGCACCATAATTTTGCATGTTCTTGGTGCAGTTTTTTTCATATATATCCTAGCATTTCCGACCGATTTTATTAGTTTTTTTTCTTAACTAGTTAAAGAACAAAACTATGTATTGAATTTGAAGTCGATATCTTTACTGAGTCCAAAAATAAACGATTTTGAATTTGAAAATTGCAAAAAGACGACTTTTTGTGTTTTTTTAGCTGAAAAAATATCTACACTCATTGTATCTAAAATAAAATTTTCTTCAGCAATATATAATAATTTTGCACTTCTATTGGTCATGGCACACACCCTCCCGAATAAGACCAATTTTATACGAAAGTTTTGATTTTAGACCATATTTTCTCAAATCCCAAAGTACGAATCGACAGGCGGATTCTATAGCCAAAAATGTAAAAAATCTCATTTTTGGGAATTTTCATTAGTTTTTTGGGAATTCAGGAAAACCCTAACCCTGATTGAAATTTGGTTAACGCGCTTTTATTTATATTAATAAGATCCACATTTCTTGCAAATTTCATTAAGATATCTTTATAAACAAATATGTTATTACAACTAAAAAATTTGTATTTTCTCCAAAACCCCAAATTGGGCCTTTTGTTTGGTTTATTTCTAAGTATTGAAAGACGTTTTTAAAATGTGTATTCCCAATTTAGCTTATCCTTTAGCATATATAATTTCCAATCTTCTGCAAAAAGATTCAAGTCAATATCATGCCTTATTTTAGAAATAAGCGCCTTTAAACTTTTACATTTCTAATTTATTGTATATATGACTATATTTTTACAAACTGGCAACTTTTGCCTTTAGTTTTGCGTGAATAATTATTTAGAAAATTATGAATATTTCTGTATACTTTTAATAATATCTATGCACAAAATATTTTTAAAAAAATAATTAAAAATATTTTTTATTTTTAATAGGTTTGCCACATTTCCCAAATTTAAGTAAATCTTTATCATTTTCTAAGCATTCATATATTTCTATTAATGAATTTAAAATAACAAAACAAACAAAAAATGTCTATTTTAACTTAATCAATAAGTATTTTATTATTTATGGTGTTTACCTAAATTTAACAAATGTATTTATCTATTATTGATGGTTAAAAATTTATATATTTATGATCTAGTGGCAATGTACAGGTATACTTTCTGGTGATACCTAGCTGCAGCATTTATCTATTACTTATGGTTCAAAATCTATATTTTTATGAGCTAGTGACAATGCACAGGTAATATACTTTCCGGTGATTCCTAACAGAAACATATTATATCAATGAATTCGGTATAGGTACTCTTCCAAATTGACTCTTTCAGATATTTTACCTAATGAAAATTCACAGAATACCTGTAAATATACATACCTGTGAGATATATTTAATAGATATATATATAAATGCGCAGCTAATCTTATCAACATTATAATCTGTGGAGTTTATCTAAAAATCATCTTAACCGTTTGGAAACTATAGTAGAATTCATAAAAACTACATATCATGCAAAAGTCTACTTTGTATGACATAAAAATGAAGTCCTTGAATCAGCGTAACATATTAAAAATTAAACATTCCGATTAGATGTAAACTGATATAGAAATATCGGCGTGAAAATTTCAACTGGAGCACCCTTCAAGACATATGATGATTTAAGTACAAGATCCAAGAAGAAAAGACTGGCCCATAAGCTTTCTATAATTTCGAATCAAGAAGTGATACATTCAAACCAATGATAAAAAAGGAGAAGCAACCTAAGAGTGCAATTAATATTGCTGAAATACTGCCAACTGCATCACCAAAACGCCTTAACCGGATTGCCGAAAGTGTACCTACTCCAACATCACAATCCAATATTACAGACGAAGAAGCAATTGCTTTAATGTTTGAACCGGACCTCAGCCGAAAAGGGACACTCAATTCTACCATCATACGAGGATCTTTAAGAAAAAAAGCAAACTGTTTTACCATCTATTTCGGTTACTGAAAAGGAAGCATGTCTAGAGCTTGAGAATACAGCTACAAGGATAGTTGTAGATTTTACTGCAGATTAGTTGGAAAAAGTAAATAACAGCGACGTTGTATTAATCTGTAAGTGGGAATGTGACGGACTATCAGCCCTTCCTGAATACAAGCATGCTAGTGTAAGTAAAAAATGCGGATTATAAAGCGTATTTATACCATCTTTGGTGACATTAAGAAAGCGATCTTATTCCTTAAAGAAATCCAATCAAAACATTTTTGCAGACCTATCTGTTGCCAATACACAAGGGAGACGAAGACAACAACAAAGGATTTAGTGGAATATATTAAAGATGTAATAAATGATTTACAACCTCTTTCACTTACCATAAACCAATACAAATTCGACGTATAATTGAACGAAATATTCTTCCACTTGGAGAGCTTACAGAAGAGGCTCAAGAAGCAAGGAACAGAAATTTTAAGCGCGTTTAATTATTCAACTCCAGGAAATGCTCCAGAACGTCATAAAACGAAGATATTTTTAATAGCCTATTGTTATCATCAGACCCTGTACTATTATCAATGAGAAAACGTTAGATTTATTATGAGCTTTTATCAATCAAAATACTGAAGACTTGAATGACCTTTATTATCTTTTAGATATGTATACAGATACAACAGATTATTTTATAGAAAATAAGTAGTATAAGTTTAAAATATTAGAAAAATTGTTTACATAAATTTAATAAGTAATAAAAAATCGTATTAGAAATGGAATATTTATTAAGGAAGATGATAAATACCAAAAATAATAATACTGATTAAGTTAAAATAGACATTTTTTGTTTGTTTTTTGTTATTTTAAATTCATTAATAGAAATATATGAATGCTTAGAAAAGGATAAAGATTTACTTACATTTGGGAAATGTGGCAACCCTATTAAAAATTAAAAAATAAAGATATCGACTTCAAATTTTTATTTTCAATACATAATTCTGTTCTTTAACTAGTTAAGAAAAAAAAAACAAATAAAATCGGTTGGAAATACTAGGATATATATGAAAAAAACTGGACCAAGAACATGCAAAACTATGGTGTTTAAAAATTCTAACACAAATAACTGGAAAACTGTAAGAGATAAATAGGACATGTAAGCATGTTTTTTATAGATCTTATAAGGGTCTACAACAATATATAAAAATATTTGAAATCGGACGAGAAACAAAAATTTGGCAAGTGATTAAAAATTTTTTATGTCAGTGGTACCTAAATTTGAGCCCCCTTAGCTCCACTCCTGAGGGGTTTTTGTGCTCTCCTTCCAAACTTAACATTATACGCTCCCCTGCTACACCTGTACCAAATTTCATGCAAATGCAACTAGCCGATCAGAAGTTACAGATTTATTTCCAAAAAATTTCGATTCTGCCCCACTGTACAATATAGTGATGTAAAAAAGTACCCCAAAAATTTATAAGTGAACTAAAACTATTAAAAACTAAAGCTACTCATAAAGTTTGTGAATTATGAAAGTAAAAAATGGATCTGATCAATAAGTATATCTGAGTTTATATTTTTACTGTGGCTTATAGCAGTGCCTCGGCGAAACGTCTTAGTTTAATTAATAAAAAGAGAACTTTTATGAACAAGTCCTTATTTTTGCTATAATAAAAATTAATATAAATTATTTTGTTATTAGTAAAATTTAATTTAGTAGTTTTTCATTAAATACAATATTTAATGTTGTTGTTTCTACCGAGTAAAAAAATTTTGAGGAGTTTTTTTTAATATTGAAGCAGTTGGCCCCTTTTTTTGAAAAATCCCCTTTTTGGAGGCTGTGTTTCAAAATCCGTTTTTTTTATACTTTTTAGAAATTCTGTATGTGTAGTGTAGTGTTCGCAACAATGTTCATTATATTGGAAAAAAATCTTACAATTTCTAAGTTATTACATCCATGTCATTGAATAACCTCAAGTACAATTTTCGATAGATAATGTGCGAAATATTTAAAATTTATTAAGCTAAAGCTTAACCTAAATTGACCGGGAATTTTTTTTTTGTTTCAGATATTGATGAAATTTTCAAATGTGTATATATATAAATTTACCTATTATAAAAATTTTTGTTTCGGCCCCTAGGTCGGGCAGAATAGGCTGTTACAATATGGTCACCCCAGGCGCTACATAGAAAATTTTTTTTTAAGAAGAAAATGAGTAAATTAAATTTTTTTTTTTTTTTTGCAAATTTTCCTAAGGAGGTACAATTTATTAGTTCTAGTGTGGTATTGCGAAACATATTTTACATATCGAAAAACTTACTGCGTTACTAATCTGCTTTTGGTTATTGGGAAACATTCACTTATTATAATTTACCGAGTAGAAAATGGTTCTTAAGCTCCTTAACTATAATTAAGTAAGACTTTCTTTCTATTTTCCCTATAGCTGACCAAGAATGCCATTTAGATACGTAAAATTTTTGCTTTATAATTTTTCTCTTATGTATTGAATATGATAAATAATCATATTCTGGTTTAAAGGAATATGTCAAGGACTAAACGAGCAATACTGCTATTAGAAACGTTACCTGCATTGCCTTCGTTACTAATATCACCATAATCTTTAGACAATTCGATAAAAACTCTTCAGACCTATTCATCATTGTTTCTTACAAGCTTCATTAACGGACAATTTTCGTATATAGTTCATAAAAAATAAGGTAAAAATATTTTATATATTTTATTGATTTATAACTATATAATATAGTACTATTTGGTTATGTAATAATCATAAAATATTTTTTATAAAAGCTACACACTGTCCAAAAATATATGAATTACTTTTTCATGTCATTAACTTTTTACATTTTTAACAATAATTTTTCAAGGATTTCAGAAAGGATCACATGCTTCCAAACACATAATATAAATTACCTTATATCATGTTAATATTATTAACAAGTGAAATTTTGAATATGTTCTTTCTTTTTATGTAACTTTTTTTGGGTTAACATATGAATACGCTAGGTCAATTTGGGTTAAAAATGTGTACTCAAATTTTATTTAAAATAATTTGAATATTGTTTGTTCGTGATATGCTTGCTGACATTTTTCCACTATATATTGTAATTTTTATATATTTTTCTTTTTAAGATTTTAAAATATTAAGGAGAAATTTTAATTTCATTAAAAGAAAGTATATAGTCATTTAATTAAATTTATATACCCCTCAATATTCTTTAAACAAATAAAGTGCAAATAATTTTAAAATAAATAATACTTAATACATAGAGCACAGTGTATACAACATAAAAAATATAAGGCAGACGTACTTGTACAAGTACAATATATGTATAGTGAAATTAATGAACCATTAAGATTTTGTGGTAATAAATTTTTACATTGGACATAAATTACACCTGATGACCATACACTTCTGCTTATTTTTCCAATAGTTGTAAAATAGCATCACAATGAATAGCTGATGACTTTGTGTTTGATAAAAGATATATATTATATAGTATAGTATACAATTGAAAGTGAGATAAGTAATATCATAATAAATATAATTTACATAAAAGAAAAATTATGTTAAATATGTAAGGCATATAAGCTTTAAACTCTATTCTGGGAGGACATTTATATGGGCTGGCTAAAATTATAGACCGATCACAACAATATTCTAAAGGTTTGCATCAAAAAATTACACGTGTCAGATAAATTGACACAGAAAGTGATTCTGAGTCGAACGTGGGGTGGTTCGTCAATTTTTTCTGTGTGTTACAAACATCTTCACAAACGCATAATACTCCAACTACCTATAGTTGTGTAGGGTAAAAATATTACATGTTTCTATGTATGTACATTAGACTTCCCATGAATACAGAATTTTTCACTTTATTTGTGGTATGTGGGCCTAAAAAAATAATATGTGTACAAAATTTGGATCAGTCGTAAACCAGCCAGTCGGCTTTGACTTTTGTCCTAAAAAGGTTTTTAAAAGTAATTAATATTTTTATTGCGTTATAATTATCTAATTTAATATTTTGCAAAAAAAAGAAAAAAATTACATATAATTTTTTGCCTTCTATGACTTGTTGTGATATTATGAGCAATAAAAGTAAAATTGGATTTTTGTTTTAAAAGGCCGTCGTCTTAATATGGGCTTAGTCTTTTAGCAACGCTTTTTACTATTTTTTGGAGTATATAAGATTTGTGCTTTTTATAAATCAATACAATTTATCACATCTGCTTACAATTTTAGCGTAGATTGACCAAAATCTTAACTTGAGGTATCGTTTTCTTACATACTATACAAATATTGGCAATAAATGCAGAGTGCATGGCATGCAATTTTTGATCATTAGAGTAAGATTTTTACATTCTTATTGAATAAACAGATACTCGAAACTTAGGTATTGCCGATTAACCAAAAATTATAAAAGTTGAAATATTACTATTGTTACACATAGAAACCTTTTTTATTTCTTGTGTCTAAATATTCGGTGATATATATTAAGAACATGTACAATTTTTCACAATTGCTTGCAAATAAATAAAAATATATTTCCATAAAAAACTTCATTTATATGAGTAAAATACATAGAATATCGGAATTTAGTTTTGTTTCGATTCCATCTGAAATATTTTCTGTCTATTGTTTTAGTATTCCTTCAACAAGAAACAAGTATGGAATTTATTTGATATTTTGCCTCTATTAAGAGTATATGACACTATAAAGGTTAATTAAACGTAAACCATTTTATATCCGTAACACTTTGATTTGAAAACTTAAAAACGTAATTTTCTTCTTCTAGTTTCAATAGCTTTATCAAGAAGTATATTGTATTATAATATTTAATTAAATACCAGAACTATTAACTAAGTTACTTTCCTACAGTTTACTATTCTAAACTTTGTATTACTTCATCATAAACTAGCTGTTTTAGTTTTAAATTTTTAAGAATATTAAATAAAAGTTTTATTAATATAATACAATTTATCTATATCTCACGGATTTTTAAGATATGTAAAAACATTGACAAATCAATTTTTAAAATTTTTGGTTAATTGGCAATACCTAAATATCGAGTGAATGTTTAACCCAATTAATATAAAAAATCTCAATGTAATGATCCAAAATTTCATGCTACACCTTGCGTTTAATGCCAATATTTGTATAGTAGGTAAAAAATCGACAACCCAAATTAAGATTTTGGTCCATCTGCGCTAAAACAGTAAGCATATGTGGCAAAATATATTGATTTATAAAAAATACAAATCTTACTCTACAAAATAATAAAGACCGTTGCTAACAGGCTGGGTTCATGTTAAAACGAGAGCCTCTTTAAAGAAAGTCCATCTATAAATTTTTGTTTTCATTGCTTATAACATCACAAAAAGGTTAAAAAATTATATATCAAAAATTGCTGCTTTTAATTATTAATATAAAAGCTTACATAGTTTCATATTAGTTAGTTTTAACGCCTTTTTTTAGCACAAAAGTCAAAATCACTGACCGTTTTACAACCGATAGACCCAATTTTTGCACCTATATTATCCTTTTAGCCCCATTTACTAGAAACTGGAGCAGCGAAATCAAAACTTTTGTAAATTTCATACATTTCATGGGTGGCCTAATGTACTATATTAGGGTCATAACTATTTTTGGATCTCAAAATACCACAGCACTAACTTATAGCCAACATTGTGTGAAAATAAAAAACTGTTTCTTAAATCAATATGGACAAAAATCTTTACGCACCGGTCGCGATTTCTAAGATGCTATTGAAATTTTTTTAAACTTTTATTTTATACATAATTAAAAATTTTTAGGTTGTTCAAATTAGGAATAACGAAAAGATTACAAATACTCCATTTTAAGCCTTTTTTCACTCAAATAAGAAAGTCAATCATATGCAAAAAAAAAAAAAAAGAAATACTGCCACAGTAAAAATATAAATACTTTAAACTTGTAGATTATCGATTTAAATATAAAAATTTACAATTAACTAATTTATTGCATTTTTGCACATATTCTGTGACAAACTGACTTGCACTTTAAGTTCCAAATCACTTCAAAGATTTTGCATTTTAAGTTGAATTATAAAATATCGAAACTTTAAATATTTGGTTTAAAATACTGTTAAAATGGACAAAAATTTAATTACTTACTTTGTTAATATCGCGGTTTAATAGAGATTACACGGACAAACGATTTTATATTAAAACAAAACATTGCAAACACTTACGCAAGTTGCTAGAAAATTAAAATTTGATCCAAAAACAATACAATCAATAAAAAAAATTTCACCAAGTTTGTTAAGCGAACCTTTTTAATTATGGCAAAAAATTAATATCACATTCCATTATACCTTTCAATGCTCTACAAGGCCCAGCTATGGTATTTTGGATATTTGCAAATGTTGAAAAATGTTACAACATTATTGTATGTACAATAATATGTAATATGAACAGAGTCATGATAATAAATGTAAATTATATGAATTTACTAATATTGGATGTTTTATTTTATGTTTATTTGAATTATTATAAATACATTTATGCTACATAGGAATGTGCATATGAGTTCCTGTGAACGTGCATGTCTATATACATTAGAGTGTCCCGTAGAAGAAAATTGTATGGGAAAATCCCTCAAACGATGTGTATTAATGACCTGAATATAAAAAAATATGAAAAATATTTTTAAAATTGATCTTCAGTTCCTTACCAGCGATTTAATTACACTGGTGTAGAACATTTTATCTAAATAAAAGTTTTGAGTTTTGAGTTTTGTATCATTATGAAAAAATAGTTTGATATATATATATATATATATATATATATATATATATATATATTATTTTGAAAAAAATTCTTCTACAAAATGCATTAAAGAATCCCATAGTGGAACAAAATCTCATGGGGAAAAATTCAAAAATATTTTTTCCATAACAATCAGAAAATTTCGAAATTTTTGAAACTTTTTTTTGCCGAAATGTGCAAGAGTTGAGATTTTCAATGGCTGATAAGAAACTGAAGATGAATTTTAAAATTTTTTAAAACTTTTTTTCCGTATTCAGCTCATCTATTCGCATCATTTGTGATGTCTTCCTCCATCAAAATCTATAAAAATGCTTCCTCGGGACACTCTGATATACATTTATGCATTTTAGTAATAATAACATCTAAAGTAATTGTGTTACGGAAATAGCAAAATGAACATACTTAAGAATGTCTTTATGTGTTGTCTAAAACGTGCCTCAAGTGTTAAACAAATACATATGCATATGAAAAAAAGAATCATACACACAAACATATACATTTACATATATGGCCCATTCTCAAACATTTTTAACCTGGTTGAAGCTGAATTATGTCTTTAATAAGTCTTGTGGTAAAACCATTTTAAAAAAACGAGTTACAGAGCTGAACTCACAAGACTTGGAACTAATATTGTGAAAAATTTTAACAACATAGGTTTTATTTTGCATTCATAATACTATTTAAAGTTGAAACACTAAGAAAAAAGGGTAAACAATACTTAGCTTTTTTTCCCATTCTTCTACACTTCTTGTTCGCACGTTTATACTTTGTGACCTCATTCAATCTTATAGGGTAATAAAACTATGATGATACAATTTTTTAATTTTTAGTTTTTTGGGCGAGGTCTGTACGCCGCTCAACGAAATACAAATTTTTAAAAATTTAGATATTTGTTGTAATTATGCATATCTTAAGCTATATTTGTTGATGTGCCCAAAATAGTCAATGGTGTAGATAGTCTCAAAGTTTAAAGAACAAGACCGAATATTTTTGAAAGAGTCTGAGCTTCATATGGAATACGATGGGTTATTGCGTGAACTTAGTTTTTTCTTACTTTACACAATAAAACTAAAGTAGCACTAAAAATAAATTTAATAAAAGAAATTTAATGGACTTTATACACAAAAATTGCACTTTCTGTTTTTATATAGCAAATTGCAATTTGTGCAAATCTTGGAGATATAGATATAAGACAGACGATAAATATGATTTGTCTGGACCTTAAATTGAAGTTAAATATAGTTGATAGTTGAAAACGGGTCATTTTTTTCAAAACTCATTTTGCTAAGGTACATCGTATTGGAGGCACGAAATTGACCATAATTGACATAGTGTTTGTAATGTTCAACGGAAAAGCAGAAGCGCATCAAAAAATTTAAAAAGATAAAAATTAATGCATCAAAAAAATTTACTTGGGATAAAAAAGGATCACAACATTAAATATCATTTCTTTATAATGCGCTCTAATAAATTATATTTTCGTATAATATGTGGAAAAATAACTTAGATTCGAACCCCATATTTCGCAAACTTTTAAAAATTTTAACGAGCATAAATTAGTAAAAAGAAAATTTGTTGAAATTTTATAAGGAAAATAATATGCTACACTAATATCATCAAAGATTGAAAATGTAATAAATTTTATTTGAATAACTCAATAAGTTTTGATATTGCGAGCAGTTTTTACCAGAATTATATATAAACTTTTAGTTTGCAAAAATTTTTATATATTCAACATAAAGCCGATATAACTTTCGCGCCCCTGCACGAAGTTCTTACTCGAACTAATTCGGGTCACTTTATATTTATAAAAAAGAATTTAAATGTGCCATCAAAAAAATTTTTTTTAAGATTTAAAATCAAAAAGATTTGACTATGGCCCATATATATTTTTATTTATATAATTTTGTCCTTCCTCATTTTTCTTCAGCTGATAAGTTTGTTATACACCTTCTTATGTTATCCCTATTTCGTATATTATTATTTTTTTTATTGTATTATGTTTTGTTTTTTTTTTTTTATAACAACATTTATATTAGTATGGTAGTTATACTAATGAGTTGAATTATCTTACAAGAGAAAAAAAAAATAGAAATACTAAGCTTGTTTAGTAGTTTTATTTCGTGTGTATTTATATTATGATACCAAAAGTATATGTATATTTAGATGTATTAGTGTATCTATATAAAATTATAACACAAAAAAGTCACGTTTTATAAAATTACTCATTTGAGGCCACATTAATACTTAACATTTCTTTTCGTCTTCTTTAATTTTTACATTTACGTAGGTAGAAATACTTTTTCTTTTGCGTTTTTATTACAGATCTTAAACTATACATATACACATTAGGATAGACCTCATTTTGAAAGGTGTCCAGGTTCTTGTTCTCAAATCTAGAAATATGCAAATAGCCCAAAAACTAAGGAATACAAAGATTTAAATCCTTTGTCTAAATATAGTAGTTTTATTCTAATACTGCAATTAATAAAACAAATAAAAAATAATACAATTAATTGAAGTTCATGTAAAATAAATAAAAATTCAATTAATAATGCAAATCAAAACCCAATGCATCGTGAAAATCATTAGATGTTTTCTTATTTAAATTTTCTAAACACTTGAGCAGGGGTTCTCACAAGATCTTCGCGACTTCCTTTTGGCATTGCAATTTTTTTGACTCTACAATAAGCATTAAAAACCTATTCCGGAAGGAGGGCTAGGATATATAATGAACATAACCAATAGGCTTAGTTAGTACTTGTATCAAAATAATAATATGTGTGTGCTTAAATTTCATTAAATTAAATTTAAAATTTCATCACAGTATCTTAAAAAAGTAAAGGTCATTATATAAAAATAAAGGTCATATATATATATATATATTTATATATATATATACATATATAATTATATATATATTTAATTACAAATACTACAACTGCTTTTCAAATGTGAGATATTGAGATATGACTTTTTTAACATTTTTAAAATACTAAAACCATCCTCTTTTCAACGATAACAATATCTTCTAATGCAACATTGCGGGTTAGTTTATATCACAAATTCTCCTTTTCTTCTACCCAAACAATTAAAAAATAGAAAAATCAGGAAAAAAAAATATCAGAGTAAGTGCTAAATGAATACACTAATCTTCCCGTATGCGATTTACATATACTGTACCATTTTCACTGCAACATAGTGTTATTAGCTACCAAAAATTATAATACTTTTAGCCTTTTATATAAAATATTATAAAACATTTTTAACCAGGCTGTAACTGACTTCAATCCTTAATAAGTTTTGCGGTCATACTATTTAAAACAAACAATAAAATGCAAAAGTTTATCACTACAGGTTTTCTTTATAACCATTAAAAACTTAGAAATATACTTTTTGATCTCAATTCAGTCATATATAGATTAATAGATGGAAAAATTCTACATCTTTCTTGTTATTGTGTAGAAAATAAAGGCGAAAATAAAACAAGTTAGAGCGATATATTCTGTTGTGCTGAATCTATTATACCATTCACCATCTTACCGACAAAATTTATGCCTTAAAATATGCATTCATATTTTCACAAAATAATCCACATTTTTCCAAACTATAAAAAAATAAACACAAAATTAAACTATCATTGCAAGCGTTGCTTCCTTAAAAACACAACGCTGATAGCTTCTTATAACTACTAAATTTATATACATATGTTTCATACATACATGCTTATATAAAGAAACTAAAAAACGTCGGAGAAGTTTTTTCTTAGTATTAAATGTAAAATAAAACATACAATTACCTTGATACTAACATTTATATGAATTGCACTATGAAATTCAGCCTTATATGGAAGGTATGGTAAAATATGTACCGATACCCATAAAATTTTGCACTGTCATTTATACATATGTAAAACTTATTTATGTCAAATATTAACTTGATACTAACGTTTTTATAGGATTTATGCTCGTTAATGTGAATTTTGGTAGAGCGGTTTATATCGGAGCTATGGTTAATTATGGACCAATCTTCATGAAATTTGGCGCTAAGAATTACACTCAAATACAACTTACACGTACCAAATTTATTGTTATATTTAAATGTTTTATTAACGTTAATCCCTATTCCTTTTTTTCCTAAACTCGGTTGTTTATGGACCAATTTGTTTAGTTTAAGAAACTGCAAGTTCAAAAACTATTTACAACAGATTAGTAGAAAAGCGAATGCCGAAGCTTATACAGATACGTCAGTTACTAATGAACCGATTATTTCTATTTCTTCGGCAAAAATATTCAAAGAATAAAAGATTCCGAATTTTCTGTTTAAAAACGAAGTCGCTAGCTCATATATGGGCTTAAAAAAATCTGTTTTCAGAATCCTTTTTGGCGATATCTCAGCTATAAATCAACGATTTTACTAACTTTATTTTCTATAATTTGATGTACAAAACATTCATGTCGATAAGTGGGATATTTTAAAATATGATTTCAATATATAGACGGACATCGTTATGTCGACTTCCCTATGAATAAGGATCTACAAAATATATACTTTCTTGGGTCTAAGATGAATAGCGTAGAAATTGCGGAATGATAAACTTATTAATAACCCTTACACCTGTTGTGAAGGATATAAAAAAATTTTTTGCAAAATACATTCACAGTTTCTAATGGAATATCATGCATTGCTGCGTGAGCTTAGTTTACACAATAAAATCGAAGGAGCATTAAAAATAAATTTAATGAAAAATATTACGGGCTTTTTAAAAATTACGCAAAAATTGCACTTTTTGTTTTTGTATTTTTATATAGCAAATTGCAATTTGTACAAATTTCGGATATATGAATTGTAAACACATTATATTTATATATAGTCTCAAATTCCTTTCAATCATGCCCTCAAATAAGCCGTTTATTAATCTCAAACATGTCCACAAATTAGCTTCAAATATATATATATAACTTATTTACTACGCGTAATAAAACATTTAAAAAATTATTTTTTTTTCTGGTCACCATGACCGGTCTTTATTCAGTATAAAAATGAACTTAACTTACTCTACAAAATTTCTCTATTTTTATATGGACAAAAATTATACAATAAAAAATGTGGCGTGATTTCATTCTTATTAATTTTAATATTGAATTGGCATTAATTGCAGACGCTGATCTTGCAATTATTGCCAAATTTTGGTAAATAACAAAATGAAACTGCAAATCTGCAAAATTAAATAAAAAGTGTATTTATAATTTTGTGTGTCAATTATGTGGAAATAGCTTAAAAGTAAATTTATAATTTTTTTGTGTCAATTGTGTAGAGTAAGTTTTAAAAAGGTAAATTAATTAATTTGTGTGTTAACTCTTCCCCTCTTAAGAATGTTTGTCCTCAAACATGAGAAAGAGATACTCTTGTCGGTTTGGGTGGATTTGTAATCAAAATAAAAGATTCGTTATGACCTATATTTGTTGGCCTGATTTCTGAGTTATCGTCTTGATTTGGTGTGATCTTCACGCAATATTATTTTCTGCATCGTGGTTTTCCTCTTCTTCTTTACTGGGGATAATTGGCTGGTACGTAATACCGTCCTTTTTGCTGAATCTGCTACTAAGGGGCCGACTATCGTTGTTTGAAGGATTCACAGATATACAGTTGATATTTTACTGATGTCTCCTGGTAGTCTTTGATTTCACTAAGATTTTTTCACGATCACTGCATTCAAAAAAGTTTGATTTTTCAGATTATAATTGTTATTTAACAATTATTTTAGTTCACTCATGATTGTTTTTTATTCTTATAGTAATTTTTGTCTTTTAATGTATTTTATTATATTTCTTTATTAATTAACAGTTCAAAACAAATTTTCCTTTTTTATTTTCACGGAATATCCAAATATTTACAGTTAGTAATTTTCCCGTAGGATTTTTTTATTTTTAAGTTTTACTATGTAAAACTGTTTTTTTTTTTTTTTTAAATTCCACTATGTGGAATTAATTTATTTTATTTTTAGTTTTTGCGAGGACACTTTTTACTCCTTTCTGCTGCACTACTTGAGGGCTTTTTGCAGAAAGGACACTCACACGTACCGAAAAATAAAAGGATTTTAAATTTGCTCGGGCATTTAAGATTTGCCTCGGGCGCCACTTATTTACTACGCGTAATAAAACATTTAAAAAATTATTTTTTTTCTGGTCACCATGACCGGTCTTTATTCAGTATAAAAATGAACTTAACTTACTTTACAAAATTTCTCTATTTTTATATGGACAAAAATTATACGTGATTTGATTGTTATTAATTTTAATATTGAATTGGCATTAATTGCAGACGCTGATCTTGCAATTATTGCCAAATTTTGATAAATAACAAAATGAAACTGCAAATCTGCAAAATTAAATAAAAAGTGTATTTATAATTTTGTGTGTCAATTATGTGGAAATAGCTTAAAAGTAAATTTATAATTTTTTTTTTTTTTGTCAATTATGTGGAAATAGCTTAAAAGTAAATTTATAATTTTTTGTGTCAATTGTGTAGAGTAAGTTTTAAAAAGGTAAATTAATTAATTTGTGTGTTAACTTATATAGCTTTTATTGCTTTTTATATATGTATGTATTTATATAATATCTAATTAGTCTCAAATTAGATTGAATCTTAGTTTCAAAAAAGCTGCAAGAAAAGCTATTAATTTTTAATGTTTTTATTGTTGTTAACATCGTTCCAAATTATTACAAATTTCAGGTCTTCTTTCAGTCTCAAATTAGCTTCAATCATATATCTTTTTTGTAGTCTCTTAAATTAGATTCAATTTAGATTTTTGACACATTATTAGTGCCAATTTACATTTCCGAAATAACTCCGCTCAATTTTAAAGGTGGGCTAGGTACCGTTAATCAGTTGGCTGTGACAGTAGGTTTACTATTATCCCAAGTATTGGGTATTGAACAAATTTTGGGAAGTAATTATGGCTGGTCCATATTACTGGGTTTGGCCGTATGTCCTGCAATTTTACAATTACTTTTACTAGATATCTGTTAATAACTAAGCAATGGGAAGAGGAAGAAAAGGTAAGTAAGTAAGACATAACAAATAACTTTAATTACAAAGAATTTAATTAATTCTCTTAAAAGCTCTACGTCTTTACATGCCTCAAGTTCGGTATATGAATCGAAGAAATGCATGACTAAGAAAGAGCTCAACAATCTGAAAATCATATCTCCACAATGGAACTAATATGGTCACCTACATTTAGTGGCATCAATGATGCATTTTACTTCTCAACATCATTATTCGTTAGTTCGGGTACTAAATTTGCACTAAAAGGAATAGGTACTATAATGGTGGGTATGATTTTGTGCTTTTCATAAAAAACTTTTTTGTTATTATTATTATTTTTTTTTTATCATACAGGTTGTTATATTAGTCTCTATACTCGTTATGGATCGTACCGCTAGTCGTACTTTACATTGTGGTCTAGGTGGCATGTTAATCTTTTCAATATTTATAACAATTTCATTTTTAATAAATTAAAATTTTTGTTAGGTTATTATTGCTCAAAATTTTGACATCAAAATAATTTTTCTTATAAATGGTTTTTATGATTTGTTTGTAAATCCTTTAAAATATAAAAATTCTCGTTTTGATTAATTTCTTAATTTCATTTGTGATTTAAACTGTAAAGTAGTACCTATAAATAAATAAGCTTAAAATAAATTGTTTAAATTTTCATTTATATTTTCAATTTGTAAAAAAATGTTTCAAAGTTTCTTCGGAAAATTTTAAGTTTTTAATGATTTTCAGCTACATTAAGGGAACAGAAGAGGAGTGCTTTTTATCAAAATGATGTGCTGCAGAATGCGAGAGAAATTATGCAAATTTCTGAACATTATTTTTTACAGATTTTCCTTGGAATTTTGCCATTTTAAGGCGTTTGTTGTTGTTATTTTCATGTTCAGCTATTTTCATTTACCATTTGCAATAAAATCTAATAAAATAAACCAAAGATTTAACAAATTTTATTTTTAAATTACTAAAATTTTCATTATGAACAATTTAATTATATCTGTGAACAAAATTTTATTATTTATGAAAAAAGTTGGGAAAAAAGTCATGTTCGATTTACAATATTTATGAATCAGTTTGAAATTGTTTAAAGCATTAAAAAAAATAGTTTCTTTTATTTAAAAATAAATACATTTTGTATAAGTTTCACTTTCACAAGAAACTGATTTTTCAGAAAAAAATAGTTAAAGTTAAAAGATTGGAGCTAGCTTTGCTCGTACATCCCAAAGTAAGTCCAATTATAGGAGTATATATGTATTTTGAAATTAGCTTTAATCGATTACGTTTTTATATTAATAATCGTAGATTTATACGGTATCAAACTAACTACAATCGTAGGTATTTATCCGGTCTCAAATTACCATCAATCGTAAGTCTTTATGTAATCAACAACAGTATCAAACTATCTTCAATCGTAGGCCTTTGCACCGTCTCAAACTAGTTTCCAAAAGACTCAAAGTAACTACAATAGTAGATATATACACATTCCGCCTCAAATTAGTTTCAATATTTAACCTTCACATAGTTAATAACAGTCTTAAACTGGCTTCATTTGTAAGTACTGATACAGAGAAAAAGTAGCTTCAAAATTTTAAACTTTCGTATAGTTACCAACAGTCTCAAATCAGCTCAACAATCTCAAACATACTACAACAAAAGCTCCTTGTGATATCTAATATTAGCTTCAGTATTAATGTATGTAGTCGCCAATAGTTTTGATCAAAATAGCTTTAATTTTAGGTGTTTGTGTAACAAAAATTTGCTTCCATTATAGATCTTCTTGTAGTCACAAATTTCTTTCAAATGTAGATCCTCTTGTAGTCTACAATTAGCAACAACCTTAAATCCCTATGCAGTGTTCAATTGTAAGTTTTCGTGTAGTTTCAATTTTAGGTCTTTATATAGTTTCAATCGAAACTATATAAAGAATGAAATTTCACACGACCAATTCTGTGGTATGTTTTAATTGATTTGGAGGAGCACAAGTTGTTAGAGGGTCTGGGGGATTGAAGGTGGACCCCTAAAATTGGTCACCTCGGATATGTAATTTTCTTTAAAAATCGTCAAAATTTCATTTATGATTTGATAAAAAAATTTACACGCGAATAGTCCCTGTAATTCCCTATAAAAAATACGTAAGCATATTTTTTTAGGGATAGTGTGGATTATCTCTTTTACTTTAAGAGATATTTAGACCGAAGTAAAATTTTCACTCATTTTTGGTCGTATTTTTTAGTTTTTTTTTTTTTTTTAATTGGCTGGTTCAATTGAGATCTAAAATAAATATTCGCTAGATTTTGTACAAAATTCTAAATAATCTTCGTACAAGAATCATATACGTATGTGGTTTGGATAAAAAGTTATATTATTTTGAATTAGAAAATTTCAAAAAAATGTGATTTTTTGTTATTTTTCTTAAAAAGGTGGTGACATTTTTTTCACTTTAAAGTCCATTAGTTTCTTTGGGACCATACATTTTTTATGTTTCGAAAATAACGCATAACGTAAATGCACAGTCAAGCAAACAGTCTCCCCGCTATCCTTATCAGAATTTCGTTAATTTTATTTTTTTAATTTATTTGTGGAGTTGAAAAATGTCTAAGCTAAATTTAAAATAAAAGCACCTTGGTTACATACTTACATATATTCGGTAACCACACAAAAAATATGTAAGCCACACCTCTGATAACGACAAGGTGACTATTTAACTGAAAAAGTAAATTTTTAAAACAAGTTTTCATCGAGCTGGGATTTTGGGTATTTCGGAATAAAAAAGTGGTAATCAAAGAACCTATTATACTAAGATTTCGTTATGATAGCATTTATTTAAGTTTAAATATTAACTTTTTTACAAAATAACACTGAACATAAAAATTTTACATTTTTTGATAAGTTAAAGAAATTTAGCTCTAATACATTACTACTATAATATACATTACCAATAATATAAAACACTTGAATAAATAGTTTATACATTACTTTAAAAACTAAGTGAAACTTAGTAAATATATGCTGCAGCATTCTATATGCATAAGTGCACAGCTGTTACAACATATTTTTTCTTTATTAATTCAATTGCTGAGGTATTTTCCAACTATTTTGGAGAAGCACAAATCTCTAGCTGGTCTCGGGTCATTAAATATTTCTTATTTGGCTTTATTTATTACCAAAAGTAAATTAACATAATTATTGTTTACTAAAAACTGAATGAAGTTCTGTGCAAATATTTGGATTTATTTAATGAAATTTTAATTTTGTAATGTACAACACAATTTTCAATGAATACTTGAAGGCAAAACACTTTGGGCAAAATAATCATTCCCCGTCAGTGGAACAAGTATTTATATTATATAGGAATTATACGGAATAAAAAAACAAACAAATTTATGGAAGCCATTAATTGCCACTACCGGTCTGCTTTATGTGCCTATATAAAAATCTCTTTTAAAATAAATAGATATTAATAGACCCGCCGCCTTTATCAATCTAACGGCTAAAATTTGATCAAATAATAATTTGTATCTTCGAGATGTAAAGCAGATAAAATGCCTCAATACCTCAATTCACTTGGGTTAAAGTCAGTTTTCTTTTCTGTATAATGAACTTGAATAAAATATATTTTCTTATAGTATATGGACACATAACTTATATGCAAAATTTTTTTAAATCGCGATTTTTAGTACAAAGAAACATTTTTTTTAAATTTTTCTGGGAAACTTTTAAATATGCCACACTAATGCCATCAAACATTGAAAATATTATAAACTTAATTTAAATAACTAAGCAGATTTTGAAATTACACGTAATTTTTATCAGAATTATACATAACTTCTAGTTTGTAAAAATGTTTATATGTTCAACTTAAAACCGCTATAACTTTTGTGACTCATGCACGAAATGATTAAAGCGAACTAATTCTATATGCATTCGAGCCAGTTTATTGTTATAGAATGGAAAAATAAAAAAATAAAATAAGTTCCAAAATCAAAAATGTTTGATAAGGACCCATATATAATTAGCCTTATTATTTTTTAGTTGTTGGAATTTTAAAAAATATAAATTTTAATTAGTTTTAAATAAACACAAATAATTGATAATTTTCCATTCTAGAAAACTTTCCAAGAAACTGTTATTCAACATTATTAAGCTGTCAGAGTATTTTAAATAATTATTTGTATCATTCAAACTAGATGAAAGGCTAATACTTTTAACAAATAAATAATCTTTATTTAATATCATTTGCTTTTAACAAAAAAAAAATATTTAATGCTAAAATCTCAAGTAAAAGCCGAATAATATATTGCCTTAAACGTAGTTTTCTTGCATTTTACCTTTTCTTTAAGTTAAAAGCACAAGTTTTCTTTGCTCCGAAGACAGTGAGAGTACACTTACCTCTACATGGAAGAAAACATTTATTTTACTATTTTTCTATTTTTGGTTTGCGCTTGAATGAAAATGTAATTTTCTTAAGCACATAATTTTACATAATTTCAAGAAACCTCAGTTTCCTTTAATTTACTGGTTGATGCACTTAAGAAAATTTATGCAAATACCAAAAATACTAAGTTTTCTTTCGTGGAGTATGGTCTGTGAAATAACTCGTGCCACGGGAGCAGGACAAGCAGCCAAGAACTAGCTACAACAACTATAACAAATAAAATATCAAAGGTAGTAAACCCCCAATAAGAACAGTACAATCGAGTTACATCGTTCTGCAGGCATGCCACATAATAATTATGTGTCTGCCTTCTGCGCCTGCCACAAAAGGCGAACTCCTAAAATTTTGTTGTAAAATGCCAAAACAAAAAATTTAAAGAAATTATTTCTTCCGCCCAGTAAAGATGATTTCTAATAAGAAACCTCGAAGTTTTCTTTATTTTTGGCTGGCTAGGTTGTTTAGTGAAAGGAATATTTTACACATTCATATATACTTTCACCCCAAGACACACAAAACACACACACATATTTAATTTCTTATGTGTAAAACTTTGAAAGTACTAGATTTTTATGTAGGTACCTGTAAGTATGAGTGTTTATGATGCATATGACTTGGGGAAAATAAAAAACAAAGAATTCGTCTTATCCGACCTAACAAACTAAATGGCGAAAATTTTTCCGAAGTTGCAAAATCGTTATTAGCAGACTCTCTACTAGACTTAGCATAATCATATCATTTGCAATAGAAAAGCTAGTTTCTGCTAACATTTTGAAACATTTTGAAGTAAGATTTTCAGCCATAAAACTTTTATATTAAAAATTTCTTATTTGAAGTCTTATGACCATGGCAACCAAAAATATGCAATAAAAAATTTTTTTGGCGTTCTTTTCTGACTAAATTCCTACAGCCTACTTCTCCATACGAAAATTTTCTTCATTTTGGACAGCAATTAGAGTATTCACACTTTATTTGAATAACAATTTATATAAGATTATTCGATCACGAATTTAAAATTACTCGAATTATTCGAATAATTGAAACCAAATAAAATGTATATTATTTCGGATTTTCTAAATTTTATTAAAAAGTTGACTGTAATAGAATAACACCCAGCAAAAAAAAAAAAAAAACGACTGGAAAATAGCTGAAAAAGATAGTGATTTTAACATTGTTTTGTCATTAGAAGGAAATACTTAGTACTGAAAAGGAGCTGCAGAAGTTCTTATTTTAACACTTATTTCCAGCTTGACTACCCCTACCCCGAAAATTTAGTCACCGTAATAATTGGAAATATAACTACAGCTAAAACACCTTTACTAAAATAACTCAAAATACTCTTATGCCAGGTTATATTTTAATCGGTTCAGTAGTTTAGATATAACGTCAAATAAAATAAAGTAAGCAATGTTATGATAAAAATGGGCGTAAAAATGTGTGGCATTCAACAAAAATCTTACATAATATGGTGGTACTATATAAAATAACAACACATAATAACATTTGGATTAAATAATTTAAATGTTTTTTATTTACAATTATATTGAAAAAAATGGCTTCGAGATATTTGAAATAAAAGAGGTCATAAAACCGAAAGTCGAATTAACTTTGAAGAACGCTTTGGGATATATTTGAATATAATTTGAACAACAACTATAACCACGGATCAACTGTGCAACGGTTCCACTGCGCAACGGTTCTACTGCGCAACGTTCTCTAACTAAAATGGTATAAATTATATTCTAAGAAGTACAGTATGTGAAATTAATATTTTCACACAATAGTTTACGATATGTTAGCTTGACAGTAAATGAAAAATTTTATATAATTTTCAAAATTATATATATATATATATATATATATATTTGTCAAACAATTACTTCCTTCAATCCCAAAACAGCCCTCAGCATCCATATTATGCTTCTCAGGTTCCTTGAGAGATGAGCTCTTAAAATAACCGGGTTATACATACTACATAACAATTATAGTATAGTATAGTATAGTATAGTATAGTATAGTATAGTATAGTATAGTATAGTATAGTATAGTATAGTATAGTATAGTATAGTATAGTATAGTATAGTATAGTATAGTATAGTATATAGTATAGTATAGTATATAGTATAGTATAGTATATAGTATAGTATAGTATAGTATAGTATAGTATATAGTATAGTATAGTATAGTATAGTATAGTATAGTATAGTATAGTATAGTATAGTATAGTATAGTATAGTATAGTATAGTATAGTATATAGTATAGTATAGTATAGTATAGTATAGTATAGTATAGTATAGTATAGTATAGTATAGTATAGTATAGTATAGTATAGTATAGTATAGTATAGTATAGTATAGTATAGTATAGTATAGTATAGTATAGTATAGTATAGTATAGTATAGTATAGTATAGTATAGTATAGCATAGTATAGTATAGTATAGTATAGTATAGTATAGTATAGTATAGTATAGTATAGTATAGTATAGCATAGTATAGTATAGTATAGTATAGTATAGTATAGTATAGTATAGTATAGTATAGTATAGTATAGTATAGTATAGTATAGTATAGTATAGTATAGTATAGTATAGTATATAGTAGAGTATAGTATAGTATAGTATAGTATAGTATAGTATAGTATAGTATAGTATAGTATAGTATCGTATATAGTATAGTATAGTAGAGTATAGTATCGTATATAGTATAGTATAGTAGAGTATAGTATAGTATAGTATAGTACAGTATAGTATAGTATAGTATAGCATAGTATAGTATAGTATAGTATAGTATAGTATAGTATAGTATAGTATAGTATAGTATAGTATAGTATAGTATAGTATAGTATAGTATAGTATAGTATAGTATAGTATAGTATAGTATAGTCTAGTATAGTATAGTATAGTATAGTATAGTCTAGTATAGTATAGTATAGTATAGTATAGTCTAGTCTAGTATAGTATAGTATAGTATAGTATAGTATAGTATAGTATAGTATAGTATAGTATAGTATAGTATAGTATAGTCTAGTATAGTATAGTATAGTATAGTATAGTATAGTATATATATATATATATAAATATATATATATATATATATATATATATATAAATATATATTTATATATATAATGGATATGTATATATATATATATATATATATACGAAAATAAAAATATAAAAAAAAATAAAAAAATTTTGCTGTCAGTGAGATTTGAACCTGGACGGAGATTGACCATTCGTTTTTAATGACTAACGTCGTAGCGCTCTAGCCAACTGATTCATGCGATTGGTATATAATGAATGGTATAACAATCCTTATCATTTCACAACGAGGTCCTGAAAAATAACGGGGACGTGATTATCAATGACTTTTAATAGCACGCATATGACGCACATTGTATCGAATTTCAAATCTAGAAAAACAAACTGTCAGGTTGTTTAAATAAATGTAATATAACTGTAAAATAGTAAATGTAAAGCAAACTATAATGTTATTTACCAAAATAGTTCAATTTTAAAAACAAGTTTTTTGATATAAAAATGTAAGTTTATATTTTACAAAAATTTGTTTGTTCTCGATTTATTTCGTTATTGTAATAGTGATAACATATAAAACAGTGCAGAAATACAAGCTTATATCTTTCTAGGCATTTATGCTCATGGAATTAAAAAAAAAAAAATATAATAACTTTTATAAATATTTTAGCTTTGGATGGTCGGTGTGATCTAATGGCATATTTTTTAATCAATTTAACAATATTTTTCATACATGTGAATGTTGTGTGTTATCCCTGAAAAAATTAATTCATTCTGACAATATTTAATTCTTCATATTTCACCTTCTAGGTTGTTTGAATCGATACCATGTGGGACGGCTGGACGAATCTATGTGCCAAAATTATCTTCCCTCTATCAAATTCCGAACATTGGATGGACTAGTAATAGTAATTTGTTTTCTTATCGCGAATAAATTTCCACTCAAGATATGTTCCAATTTCCCCAAATCTTAATCGTGTATCACCCAGTTATGAAAAAAATCCGCACACAACTGGACAGATGTTTAAATTTGGAACAAAATCATTTGTTTCGAGATAAATAATTCATGTGACATTTCCGATAAAGAATTTTAAAGAAATTCCAAGGGAATAAAGTATTCGATTATGTAAAAAAGAAAAGTAAATTTAGACCTTCAATTAGATTTCATTAGAGTTCTAAAGCAATGAAATCAGTTCGCAATGTTAAGAACGTTATATATATATATATATATATATATATATATATATGCATATCAAAAAAATATTGTTTCTTTAATGGATATGGCTATAAATTTTTTTTTTTTTTAATTTTTAGTTTATTTTCACAATTCAACCTAATGTAGGGTACTTATAAGATAAATGGAAATGAAACAAACGTTTACAAAAGGCTTTGTATAAAATTCTGATACTTCTGCACACACATATATATATATATATATATATATATATATATATATAACATTTCCATTTACCAAACGCCAGGTGTTCTTTTTGCATTCTTCAATAAAATAGTTTTTCATAGAAAATATTCAATATATTTAAGTATTCAAATATAAGTATGTATGAGTGAGTGTCTATATATGTGTTTGTGTGCATATTCACAGAATTGAATCACTTAGAATAGAAGATGGTACTAGCAGTATTTTGATGTTGCATGTAGAACACGGATGTTACAAAGGATTATGTAAATGAATTAATATCCATGTTCATTTTATGCAAAAAGATCCCCCTTCTTTTCGACAAACACAACAGTACTTAAATATAGAAAAGAAAATATTAACTAAAGGAAAGAAAAAAAGCAAAATATTAAAAAAAGGAAGAAAAGGAACAAAAGTATTAAAAGAAAATGTAAGTATAAATATACGAATGTAACATTGTGTACAAATTTTTGAGTTCCTGTAGTGAATTTTTGAGTAAAAAATATTTAAAGTAAGCTTAAGAAAATGGTTTCCTTAAAGTATGATTATGCATGTAACAATATTTCTTCATTACCTTTTTTTATGTTTTAAATATTTATCATTTATGTTATGTTATCTTTGCTTTATTTTACTTTTAATTAGTTATTGTAATAATGATTGCTTTGATTTATGTATGTCTGTATATTAGATATCTGTAATTGCTTTTCTTATTTACTTTAAATTTTAATGGTGTTTTCATAGCAACTTCGTGTACTGTTTATTTATATAAATAAATATTAATTGACTTGATGGGTAATATACACAATTCCTTTAAATTAAAATATATAACATATATTAGAATCTTGACTCAAACAACTGGGTTTAGAGTAAAATATTTTTGAATGTTAAAAGTCATTTTATTATTCCTTAAAATAAGACTATTGCTAATATTTATATGAAAAATTCACTAAGCCAAAGCTCGTAAATAAAATATACAAACAAAATTTACTAAAATTATATTTTAATAAAATTTCGTAAAAAATTAACTACAAAGTTCCTTAAATCACTGAAAATTTAGTTAAAACAGTAGTAGGTTAGTAAAACAACACATTATTTTATTTAATTAAATATCCCTAAAATAATATTCATTTTAATGAAATTTCTGTTAATTTGACTAAAATTTTTGTAGATTTTAAAATTAACTAATATATTTTAATCAAATTAAATAAAATTCTTCAATATTACTAAAATATTTAAGCTGACAAATGACATGCAGAAATTTCATAGAAATTAAGTAATTTATTTTAATCAAATTTAATAAAATTCCCCAATTTAAATAAATATCTTCAAATTGACAAAAAGCATGTAGAATTGAAAAAATTTCGTTAATAAGTATTTTGTACTATAAACAAAATCAGTCATGATGTAATGTGCACGTGCACATGCGTGTTTTTTTAATGAGATTTTCTTTAACAAATATAAATGCAATATGTGAGAAAATTAAAAATTACATATTATATGAAGTTCATTTGTGAAAATATCGATGTTGCAAAACTGTTTAATTTAGGAAACGAAATATCCATCAAACTGAATTGTCCTAACGATATGAAAATTCCCAACATGGATCATATTCGAAAAATGTTGGAATTTTGATCGGATATACGAGTTCTTAACTAATTTCCTAGCCATCTTGAACGAGTTTTAAATATTGAGTTTTTTTTTATTTAATTGATAGTATTATTTAAAACACAATATATCGTCACCTGAAATGCAAAAGGCTAATCAACACTTTAAAATTTTATAGGAGAAACAAAAAGACTTTATAAGTTGAAAATTATTGTAGTTCTAAAAAACAATCTTGTTAAATCTCAATACAAAAAAAAACACATATGATATTTAGATATCTGGCAAATTAACTTAGTGTAACAAGAAATAATGCTTGACTGAGCATTTTTACTTGTGAAAAATAAAACTGCATAATTTATTGTTTATTGCGTTAAAATACATAATACAGGGAAGGGTAATATGTATTTTAATGCAATTTAATTTTTTAACATATAGAAACATTTGTATATAAAGGAAAACATGTTTTCAAAAATTCGAATAAGTTAGAATTCAAGAAAACGGAAAAAACCATTTTTGTATACTGTTAGAGGACGTGGTGTAATATTTTGGTCTTATTTTTTGAAATATTTGTTGGAAAATTTCGAACTAATTTGAGGCTGACTCCATATTTTTGTTACGTTATTAAATGCGTGTCTCAAAGGCTTTTCTTGCAATATAGCAGAAATATGAAGAAAATCTGAAAAACCAAAAAAAAAAAAAACATTTTTCCGAAAAACCAGAAAAAGGAATATTTTTTCATTTTGATCCCGTTCACTAAACGATAATATAAGGACCAAAATTTGGAGAAGTAAATTTTTGTTTGAACTATCACATCGCATTGGATTAATGCTACAGGGTAGACGATATGACTTCTGATATAATTAATGTGTGTAATTCATGCAGTTGATAAGATATGCAAATTCAAATTGATTCAAAATTTTTAATTATAATAATTACTAGCATTTAATTCGTTACTGCGTGAGCGGGCTTATGGGTCTCCTACGTAGACCAAATGTAAACTCGGTTACTTTATTTATTTAGAAAAATCAAATTGTACTGCAAAAATTGGAAAAAAACAAAAATTAAACTATAACTCCTAAAAATTAGTAACATGCATCTCAATCACACCTACTAATGACTATAATTGCCCCCAGATTCATACATAAATGAGGAACATCTAAGTATCACTTCGTAACCTTCTATGAGTAATTTAATAACACAGGGTGCAAAAAAGAAAATTACCGAAGTTAATATATTTTGTCGTAGCATACAATTTATATATGCCATTATGTCAATGTTAACAACAATAAAGTTTTCAAATATTTTAGTTAAAAAAGTACTAAAAAGTAAAATTTTTAACCTCTAAATAATATGATTTTCAAAAGGTTACAATAACATGTTTGATATAATTGTGGTAAGAAAGAAATACGTTTCAAGATTTATTTCTATGGTTTTTAGTTCACAGACACCGTAGGGTACCAATAAAGTACAAACAAAATACATTTTTTGTTTATTTACATTCTAAAGGTTAAAAAATTCTAAAGTACGAAATTATTTATTTCTATTATTAATTTTTTAGTAGTGAAGAATGTTAATTATTTTGTCCCCGCGTTTGTAGGCTAAAAACGTGGCTTTTGGATTCTCACTCACGTAGAACCATGTACCATAGACTAATTATTAAAAAAAAATATAAATTTGAATAACAAAAATTATTACAAACTCCCCTTTTTTAGAACCTCAGTCATTTTGGACAAGTTATCTTGAATTTGATCTTTCTAGATTAATTATTATAAACATTCAAAAAGTACCATTTGAAGAACAAAACAGTACCATAAAATCGCCTCTTGTGGATTCTCATTTGCTTAGGATTACATATTAGAAATTTCGAAGAAAATAATAAAATAATATAAAAATAATCGTTGGAAAGTCCATATTATTTAGAAGATATTTTTTCTTTAGTCATAATCAGGGCAACCAGGGAATCGAAATTGAAAAACATATGTAGCAGGAAAAAAAATTTCACTAATAACAAATTAATCAAAAAAAAAAAAAAAAAATAATAATAAATAAATAAAACTATAGGTTGAAAAATATTAAAAAAATTTTCCTTAAGTACAAAATATACAAAAATATGCTTTTTAGTATAATATATGCAAAATAATGCTCTTAGGTATAAAATATGCAATTTAAATTGGTAAAATATGCTGTAAAATAAGGATTTTCTATGAAAATATGACAAATTTTTATGCTTAACTTAAAGTATGCAAAAATATGCTGTTAAACCAAAATATGCAGCAACAAATCGATGACAAAATTCTTAAAATTTTCTGAAACGGATAAAAAAACTGACAGTTTGGTTCAGTTGAAGCCCAGGAAAAAATGTGACTTTCCATATTTTTGGTTGCTTTGATAATAATTAATCACACAGTTATGATGACCTTTTATAAATCTAGTAGAATAAATGAAAATCCACATTGTCTTTTTATATTGCTATATAATACTATCTTCAGCATTATTAAGATCGAAAGCATTTTTACAATAATCTTACTTAAATTAGGATTTAGCCCTAAAGACTTTTTATCGAGGAATGCATACTGCCAAAAATTTTTCGTAGATAAAACCTTTTAAATAGGAAATTTATTTAATAAATTATGTATTACGAAAATATCGTGCCTTCTAAAATTTGCTAAACAGGATGTATTATAAATAGACATTTTAGTGGTTTTTTTTATTTGGTTTTCAATAAAACTGGCTTGAAATGGTTTTTCATTTGTATGAAAAAACCGAACAAATTTACGTAGTTTTTTATTCAAAAACCAAATAAAGCCAAAAACTACTAGTTTTCGGTTGGTATAAATGGTATATTAAATGAGATGCATGCTTCGCACACCCTTTTATTTAATAAGTTAATTTATAATAATTTTCAAACAAAATTTGGTTTATTTTTTAATTTCAAAAAATCTGAATTTTGGGACCTTTAACTGCGAATACCTCGCGTAGGGTATACGTTGATTATCGGTGAATTTTAATGTATAAGGCGCCAAGCCAAAGATAGATGCATAAATTCGCTTGCTTCCAAAAAAGTGCATTAATAAGTGACATAAGTTTAGTGTAAATAAAATTAATTATTGGTAAACAAATTTTTCAGAAAATACAAGACTCTTATTAACAATCTAATAAAAAATGTCAGTAGAAACGTTTAACTCTGTAGCCAGAAAGAAAAACTGTATATGACTTAAATTATATCATTTTCTATATTCTTAATTTTTCGAATTGTTGTATTTCATTACGTAACGTGTAAATTTTAACATATGTGTTTTTTCCTATATTAATATTAATGATTGAATTTAATAGACTTATTTTAAATATAGCACTTGATCAACCTATCTCAAAATTTTTAAAATTTCACATTTTGCAAGAAACCAACTAACAATATCAAGATCTACCTACTATAAAAATTTCCAGGTATTCCGATTACTGCAAAGTGTAGTGGCTAGCCTTATATCAACAGAAAAATGGTATTAACTCAAAATATATTTATATATATATATATATATATATATATATATATATCCACATATACATATTTTTTTTTTTGCAATAATTGCAATAATTTAAAAAAAATTTGCCTACTATGATATATTCGGATTTTCAAATTCTCTTAAAATGTAACCATAAACAGTTTCTGATTTTACTGAAAATTTTAAAATTTTGAGTTAATACCCTCTTGTTGATCAAGACATTAATTTCATTTCTATATAATAGCAAAAAAATAATTTTTTGCTATATTTTATAATTTATTATTTTTTTACCAAATAATTTTTTATAAGAATTTTGGATACGGTGGATAATTTAAAATTGTATACCTTTAATTTCAATTTATAACTTAAAAAAAGATCTCCTGAAAAGTAATAAAAATCAATGTGTAGTTTTTACTTTTTCCACAGAACTAATTTCTAAAATTATAATCTATAAAGTAAATAAATACTTTTCAAATATTTCTTTCACTAAGTTTAAAAAAAAGTGTGAAAATTCTTGAAAGATAAGACAACCAACATAAAAAATACTTAAATGCATTAATATAACGATCTTAAATAATTCAACTCTTTTTCTTTCTCTTAAAATTCTTTATAGAAGAGGGGGAAAATAAAGCTTTTTTTCTTAATTTTGTGTTTTGTTTTTAAATTTTTTTCATTTTGGTATTTTTTTGCGGCGATTAGCTTCTGTTGTGGGGATTTTTTAATTTGTCGTTTTTTATTTCGTTATTGAGATTAATTTTTTATTTAAGCAATTTTTATATTGTCATTTTAGAGTTTTTTTATTTTATCGTTTTTTCGTTTAAGCGATTTTTTTGCGATTTTTGTTTTGGTGATTTTTTTTTATTTTGTCTGCACAGAGAAAAATGTATATATCTAAAATTTTTTTTCGCAAACATTTTTCATGGAAAACAAATTTTTGTTCATAGGTATTATTAAATTGTACCTAATGAACATTTTATTAGTTTTGCTAAAATTTTGATTTAGTTTTATTAAATTTGATTCAAATGCTAAATAAAATAGTTATGCATCAAAATATTAACAATAAATCCCTTTAAATGACAATTTTCCAAGTTAAAAAGTATTCTTTAGAAATTTGTATAAATTTTCTGTCATTCTATAGTACATTTATTATTTTAATTAAAAAATTCTTATAACAGAAGAGTTCTGTTCTGTTCCCAACACATGTGACTAAAAATCATTAAAAACTAAAAAAATTTGAAATTTATTTTTTATAAATAAAATTTATTTATTAATTCTAAGTTTCTTTTGTTCTAAATAATTTTGCTACAACAAAAGCGGAAACAATTGCATCCGGTGAAAAGGCTGATTTGCAAATACTGTGTTGAAAAAAATTTTGCAGGGGAAATTTTTATTTATTTATCCTTACAGACAGAAAATATAAAATTGTTACAAATTACATATTACATTTAGAGTCATATCAACAACATTATAAAGTTCATTAAATTTTAAACATAATCTACGGGAGGGATCAGCGTTAGTTTTGTCGAGAATATTTTATAAATAATAGATGTAAGCTTCGTAAGGGATGTACATTAAAATTTATTATATTCACAAGAAATTCTGATTCGATGCTGCCAGATATAAACTTGATAACGAAAATTATATTTAACATAGTTCTTCGACTTTTGAGGCTTTATTTATTTGCAGTAATCTGGTCTTGTATGATGGCAAATTGTATATCGAATACGGATAAGGATTTCTTAACATAAAAAGTACGAACTGTTTTTGTATAGATTTAATGCGGTCAATATGAATGTTATAAAAGGAGTCCCAGATAATAGAACAGTATTCCAATTGGTCTAAGTATATAGTTTTTTTGTTATACTAACACCAATAAATTCTTTAGCCCATCATTTAATAAACCCAAGGACGAGCCTTATTTTTACACATATTAATGAATTTATTATTTATAAGCTTTGGATCGAATAGTACACCAAGATCCAGGAATTCATTTAAGGACCCCAAGATGGAAACATCCATAAGAATCAGGTTTTCTCGAATAGGATATATGTTAGCATTTTTTTCATACTAAGATCTATTAAGTCCTATTTACACCATATAAAAAGCTTCTAAATCCGTTTGTAAAAATAATTGATTAAGTGGACTAATTGAGCTTATAAAAATTTTAACGTGGTCTGCATACATTAGTAAGTTGGAAAATTTCACAACTGATGGAAGGTCATTTATAAACAGTAAAAAGAAAATCGGCCCAGATGACTGTCTTGCGGTAATCCGGATTTAACTTATACGATTTTAGATAGGGCGTTATTAAAACGAATGCGTTGCTTTCGACTAGTCAAATATAATTTTATCCAATTTAAGGTTCTGTTTGTAAATCCCATTAAGTACAATTTTCTTAATAGTAGGTCGTGATTAACGCTATCGAATGCTTTACTGAAGTCTAGTGTATATAACATCAGTGTATTGTCTTTTCGTGAAAGCATAATTTATCAATATATAAGTAAGATGTAATAAATTGGTTGCTGTTGAGTGTCCTTTTCGAAACCCATGTTGGTAGAGTAAGTATTGATGAAATTTGGTGATAAAGAGGTTCAGTTAGATATTGTTCAAAGAGTTTCGTGATAGCATTTAATTTTGCTATACCTCTATAATTACTTATGTTTGACTTTTTTCTTGATTTAAATAATGGTATGATAAATGACTCTTTAAATATTTGTGAAAGTAGCCAATTTCGATTGAGGCATTGAAAAGTATAGTAAGTGGGAAGGATAAAGCTTGAACACAGTTTATTAAAATGCAATTAGGAATTCCATCAGGCCCACAGGATGAAAATGACTTGAGTTTTTTGACGTTGGATGAGTCCACTAGAGGAAATGCAATTGTTTGGTGTTCTTGAATGGGAAACGGGTAGAGCTTAGAAGTATTGAATTTAGAGTCAGAGTATGTAGAAGCGAAAAATCTGCAAACATAAGGTATATCATATTTATTGGATAGCTAGTAGAATTTCTTTTGGAGTTAACAAAATTGTAAATGATTTAGGATCACGTTTAAGATTATTTTTAATATTGTTTATATAGTTTTTATACAGCATCAGATTAAGTATATTGTATTCTGATCGCTACATACAGTATTTCCTATAATCATTTATTGTGCTCAATTTTTTGAACTTTTTGTAATGTTTATTTTTTAAGTTCTTTAACCTTGATAAGTTTTTAGATTTCCAAGGCGGACCGGATGAAAGAGAGGCTATAATTTTTAGAACACATTATTAGTTGTTAGTTATTTTATCAAGAGCGTATGAAGTTTTATTAGGGAGCCTAATTGGCTGGTTAACATAAAATTTATTTCGTTGTAAGTTATCTTCTTAAAAAATTATTACTTTAAGTTATTTTTATTTTCTATCTCCTACTTTACATCAAATTCAAGTTTTTCGATCTTTTCTGTAGATTTTGATAATTATTACATAATATCTCATTATTAAAGATGGTGTCCTTGAGCCAAGTTTCATAAAAAACTATAATGTGGTGATTAAACTCAAGACTTTCTACATATAAGTTTGATAGTTTAGATTTAATTCCATTTACATTTTGGTGTACAATTAGTTGGTTTTCAGTAGAATTACTCAGTTTTTTTAATTTATTGCTGGATATGGAGGTAAACGAGCGGTATTTGTTTGTCTTTGGTTTTCATTTATTATAAATTCTCGAATTAAAGCATTATCGGGCCAAAATCAAAATAATGAAATTAAATATTTCAGGAGGTACCATAACTTTGAACGAAGCAATACTTCTTGGCTGAGAATATTTAAATTTATGGATGATAATAATATAATAATAGTTTCAAAAGCAAAGCGAGAAATGAAAATATATTTTTTCTGGTGGTATTACCCTCAACGGATTAACGACGTAGTTGTTGTGGTTGAACTGAAACTAATGGCTCCATATTAATAATTGGTGTCGGTGAGATAATATTTGATGTAATTAGTGCAGATGATTTAACTGGTTCCGGGTTGGGATAGAGTTTCAGCGTGTGGTTCATTGCTTGCACATAAGGCAGGAGCATGACTCAACATTAAGTTTTCGTTATACAGCGAAGCATTAGTCTGAATGTTATACAAAACTTGTGAATTCAGAGCAGGTGTTTCTCTGGTAAGGTATTTCTGTTATTATTTATTTTTTTTATTGGATGATTGATTTAAATTAGTTGCATATTAGTTATATATTAATATTTTAAGTTGAGGATTTTTATTATCAATATTTATCTTTGTATATACTTCTTTTAATTCTTCTTTACTATATTCTTTAAATATTATATCTTCACTTGCAAGTGCTTCTTTTATATTTTCTTTCTTCATTTTTGATATCGGTTTCTTCAGTATCTTCAGAATATTTCGCGAACGTAACTTCTTCGCGGTCTAAACTGGTTTCGATGAATTATCATTACGTCCTATGTGCACAATATTATCTTCAATAAATATATCTTTTTCTAGTGTTTCTTCAGTCATATTAAATTGCAATTTCTTAATATTTTTTATATCATTAATGGATATATTCTGAGCTCATTTTATTAGTTTTATCCTCATTTCCATATTTATTTTTCTTATTATATTCCCCTCATTATTATTATTTCTCATTGCCCTTTTTATAACTAGTGTTTTTCTCTCTTTTTCGACATTCTCTTGCGTTATCATTTGTTTTAATGTCTCTGAATCAATTTTTATTCTAGAGAGTGCGTCAACATTTGTCTTAATTTTTCCTTTTTTATATATTATTGTAAAATCATAATCACTTAGATCTAAGCTAATTCTTGTCATCTTTGATGAAGAGTTTTTGTGTGAAAATAAGGAAATTAAGGGTCTGTGATCTGTCACTACTATGAATTTTCTACCGTATAGGTATAGTCTGAAAAATTTTATACTCCAATGTATTGCTAAAAGCTCTTTTTCAATTATTGGTTTGTTTATGTCATGTTTTCATAATGATTTACTTGCATACGAAATGTGTAAATCCTGGCCTATTTCACTTTGAAACAATACAGCACCTAACGCATAAATTGAGTCGTCGGTTGTTAAAATAAAAAGTTTTTCAAAGTCTGCGTATTGAAGTATGGGCGGATTCATTAGCTTGTTTTTTATTTCCTCAAAGACATATTGGCATTGTTCTATCCATATGAATTCTTTCTCAGCAAAATTGGGTAAAAATCTTCTGTAGTAGTTGCAGAATGCAACAAATCGTCTTACATCATCTGCGTTGGTTGGTTAGGATAGTTCTTCATTGTTTTATATTTAGAAGGGTTAGTTTTTACTCCGTCTTTTGTTTTTAAATGTCCTAAATAAACTACTTCTGATCTTAGAAAACTAAATTTTTTTGGATTAAGCTTAAGATGCGGTTTTGTGATCCGTCTAAGACTTTTATTAAATTTTGGTTATGATGATTTAGACTACATCCATATACAATTATGTAGTCTACATAGAGAAATGCTTCTGATTCTAGTCATGATAGTGCTATTGTGAGCATTCTTTGAAAACTGTTTGAAGAGATTTTTAGTCCGAATGGTAGTCTATTAAATTGATAATGACCTTATCAGGTAGAAAATGCAGTAAATGGTCTAGAATCTTTGTTTAATTGAATTTGATGGAATGAGCTGGTCATGTCTAGTGTGGAAAACCAAGTTTGTCTAGGATATCTTCTAGTCTAGTCACTGGAAATTTTTCATTAACGCTTTTATTATTTAGTTTCCTAAATAATATAAGTCTACATTTCTTTTTATCTTCCATTTTTTTCTTCGGGACTAAAAGTAGTAGAGAATTATATGGACTAACACTAATTTTTGATGTATACCTGTGTGTTGTCTGATGTCATGATTGTTTGATTATAAAAATTGTTTATTGTAAGCTTTTCATTTTCTAAATGAAAAACATTTTAATTTTTTTGAAAAATATTTATTAATTCTGTTTTTGCATAGACATCATTATTATTTAATTGCAGATCATTCAATATTTATTGAAAACGGTTGGGCTTATTATCATTATGGTAACTTAATATGTAGTAGTTTTTTAGTGAGTTAATTTGGAGTTGAATGCCCCTTAAATTTATTTCTTCTTTTGATGTGTTTAAAATTCTAATGTGGGTCATGCCGTTAATAGGTGCTATTGAATAACTTAAAAATACACCTGGTTTAATTCATAATTAAAAATTATGCAATCTTCGGTGAGGATTATTTTTATGGTCTGTTTGATTTCTGTTCTTGGTGGTATATTTATTTGAAGTACCGTAAGTGATTTTGTGTGCATTGGAAGAGTTATGGTTTTATTATTTATGAATAGTGATATTGTAAATGTTTCATAATCTATTTGAAAAAGATATTTTCTTAAAAGTCTCTTCCTATTATACCGTCCATTTCTATTGGAAAGTCTAATTGTAAGAGTGATTACATTTTTCATTGGTAAATTGGAGTTCTAGATCTAATGTGCCTAAAGAATACATTTCCTCTGTGGTTATACCTGTTAATTTAAATTTTTCATGTAATGTATGGTTCGTCATCAAATTTTGTTTGCACGCGGCATAGTGATATGTCAACGCCTGTATCAATAAGAAACGTTAATTCTTCATTATTGTATTTAATGATTATGAAATTTGTAATGTTGTTGGTTACTTGTATATTTTTAATTTTGGCATTCCGGAATACTTGTGTATTCCGAGCCTATCTCGTTTCCCTCTTCTGAATATATATTGTGTCAGCGGTTTCTAAATTGAATGATGCCATTTTATTGTTTTTAAATTCGAGTTCTTTAATATCTAATATTAAATATTCTTTGATTCTTTCATAAATGTTACTAAATTCTAATTTTAATGCTACAATTTCTTTTGTCTCTTCTTCTTCGAGTAAAGCTGTTTAAAATTCTTGCTTTACACTATCTATTATTTCTAATTTATTTTTTTATAGTTTGAATATGTTCTTCCTCGACTTTTCTTTAAGTTTTTTAATATATTTTTCAAAATATTTATATTTTCTTCCATTAAGCCTTATATAAAAAATTATGTTTATATTTTTTTTAAACATTGGTAATTGTGTTATTATTATTTCTGTATTTTAATACATAATTTTTGAAATATTTATTAATTTTATATGCTATGTATAAAACTATTATTGCTATTATTAAGGTTTTTATATAGTCGGGAATATTATCTTTTATGTTCTCAGTGTTTCCGATATTGGTTATATTTTTTTGTATATCCACCTTACTATGTGGTTTACCATTTTGCTGTTTATTATACTTCCCCAAATGGGACCTACCATTTATAAATTTTGCGGTTTTTGTTTTTTAAATTTTATATCATTTAAAGAAAAAAATTATTATTAATGTTTATAGTTTTTAATTTACTTTTTATAATTATTCTTTCTTCTGCAGTATTATTTTGTGGAATTCCTTCTTGATAAAGGCTTGTGTCGCATAATTCACTTCATCTTGTTGAATTTCTTCGCTCATATCAGCATTTTTAATATCCGCTTTGCGGTCCGACATATTTGTGACTTTTGTGTGTGTTCTTTAGTAAGATTTTTGTTTAGTGGTCCGAGTGTCCTGTCCACTCGCCATGTAGTGTTATTGGTAGGATCGCTATGTAGTGATATTAAGTTGAAGAATGTTATAAAGTTATAATTGTCGTCTAGTATTATAAGACAGAGTTTTCCCTATAGCCCAGTTCTATATTTCAAGTCTGGTTTATTTTGGTGCTTATATACTAATTTACAAAATTAATCCTAGCTTTTCTAACTTATTCTATTTTATTAAAATATTTCATTTGTCTCTTTCGGTATCATGGAGTTGGCAATGATATCAAGTAACTTTCGTTCCTTGACCAATCAAAACATTTCCTATTTGAAGTGCACTCAATTATAAGTGTGTCACTCAATTATATTTGTGATTAGTCTGCATTAAGTGTAGAACAATGTAAATATTAATTTGAAATCTATTTAGTTATTATTTAATTATTATTTAACTATTATTAAATAACTGAAATCCATTAATTACAGTCCAATTCGTTCGTTTGACTAATTTATTGTAACTTAAAAAAAATTATTTTGACCAATAATTTTGTTGGTTGTATATTATCCTACGTTTCTTTAACTCTATATCCCGCTTTACCGTATTATAACTTTGTTTGATTATGTGTAGAACATGATATAAAATTGATTGAATTATTTAAAGTTTTAGAGTTAGAATAGTGTTTAGTTACATTAATCTTTAAAAATTTTAAATTTGTCCTATGACCTCAGAATTTATTTCCAAATTTATATAAATAATTACGTAATTTAAAGTTTTATACCCTTCACCACAGGTGTAAATGGTATATTTAAGTTTGCCATTCCGTTTGTAATTTCCACAATATTCATCTATTTTCTGGTTCCTTTTTCACACGGAAGTCGATGTAACGATATCGGTCTGTCTGTTAAAATTACTTTTTGGAAAGCCGAGGTTATCAGATATATATGTTTTATACATAAAATTATAGGGAATATTCCTGAGAATGACATTAATAAAAATCAGCAAAATCGGTCCATTAGTGGCCAAGATACCGCCAAAAAACGAAAAAGTCTCTAAAAAGTGTATTTGTTTTAATTTTTTTAAACATATATAAGCTAGCGACTTTGTTTTTTTTTTCCAGAAAATTCGTAATTTTTTTGAAATGTTTTTTCCGGCATAAATGAATAAAATCTTTTTATTAGTAATTGAGATATCGGTCAAAATGCATTTTTGGATTTTGTGAAGCTTCTACACAAGCTTCAGAACTCGCCTTTGTGCAAATCTATTGTAGATACATACATCGGTCCATAAAGAACCGAGTTATAGGCAAAAATTTGAAAGAATTATTAAAAATATACATACAGAAACATATATATAAAGAATTACAATGGCTTTGTTTTTTGTATAAGAAAGTTGTGGTTAAAGATGGGTTTTGTCATTGAGTGTGAAAAATTGCGAAAAAAATCTCTTAATACCCTATAGAGTGTATATATAATTAGTCTTCGTAAAATTATGAGTCGATCTAGCTATGTATGTCCGTCTATCTGTCTGTCTGTTGAAACCACAATAGGGCACCGCGAGGGCTACCTACGACGAAATTTGTCTCAAATATTTATCTTATATACGGTATATTTGGTACTGAAAATCGGAAAACCCGATTAATAAACAAAAAAGTTATGGGCCAAATACAAGAAAGACAGTTGTAACTTCAGTTCACACTTTTCGGCTGATACCACTTAAACAAAATCATGTTCCATAACGAGATTTTGTACAGATAGTTCGAGGATGGATATAAACCAAAAACGGGTTTGATCCGCCTACTTTACCGCCTCTCTCCTATATAGGTGAAACAGCAATGAAATTTTGTACAAATAGTTCAAGGTCCAATGTAAACTCGGAAACAAAAAATGGGATGAGATGAAATTTTAAGAAGTTGCAGATGGGGGTATATAGATTCGGCCAAGACGAATATAAGATTCCCACTTGTTTCTACTCTCCCCTTTTTTTCTTTATGCATAAAACTCAAACAAAAAGTAAACAAAGCAATTCAAAGTATTAAACTATTTGCTATTTTTATATCCACCATAAAAAAATGATGGGGGATATATTGGGTTTGTCATTCTATGTGTAACATGTCGAAATAATCATCTAAGATTATTTCGGGAAAATCTAAGACGATCTAAAGATGTTCTTCTGTTTGTTAAAAGCAGGAAAGGGGTCAGAACGGTCATCCTATGGGGACGAAATTTGGCTCAAATATTTGTCTTATATAAGGTTTGTTTGGTAGTGAAAATTAGAAAAATCGGTTCATAAACAAAAAAAGTACTAGCAAAACAGGGGTCAGAACGGTCATCCTATGGGGACGAAATTTGGTTCAAATATTTGTCTTATATAAGGTTTGTTTGGTAGTGAAAATTAGAAAAATCGATTCATAAACAAAAAAAAAAAGTACTAGCAAAACAGGGTGTGCGTCGTAAAGTCCTTATCACACTACCTTTTTTAGTATTTTTCTTGGATTGATGGAATGAAAATATACTGTAATAGATAAATTTGCTAAAAAGAAGGAGTACAACTATATTAAAAAAACCAAAGATGATAATTTATTTTTTATCAAACTTATCGATAAATAATCTCAAGTTGTCAGACAAAAATTTTTAATTTAAAATTGACATTTCGAGATTAATTCTTAAAAGTGTTGCCTACTTCAGCAGTAGGCAGCATTATGTGTTTGTCTATTTTATATTGTTTTCCTCTATTTGTTCCTTTCTATCATTCGCTTTATAATTATTTTAATCCAATATCAATAAAATAAAAAAAAGCTAGCGTCAAAAGGGCTTAAGGTAGTTTATACTTTTCGGCCGATACGAATATCTTTTACAAAAAACATGTACCTCAAGTTTTGTACAAATACTCCAAGGACCAATGTAAACTCGGTATCAAAAAACGGTAGTGATCGGCCTACTTTACCGTCAACCTCCCATATAAGATGAAATTTTAAAAAGTTGCAGATGGTGGGTATATAGATTCGGCCAAGCCGAAGTATAGAAGCATTGCAATGTCTCAGCGCTGTTGCTTTTTGTATAAGCATGTGTCTACACATAAACAAATGTATATAAATTTAGTAGTTATCAGAAGCTATCAGTGTTGTTGTTTTTTTAATGAAGCAACGTTTGTTTGTTTGTGATAGTTTAACTTTGTGTTTAATTTTTTGCAGTTTTGAATAATTGTAGATTACTTTTTTTAATATAAATGTGAAAATATGAAAGCGTACTTTAAGGCATAAATTATATTATTTGTCGGTAAGATGGTGAAGAGTATATAGCGCTCTAACTTGTTTTAACATAGATCTGTATTACTGGTTAGCAGTAATATTTTTTCCATCTTTAATTTTTTATTAATTTCGCTGACCTTACATTTTCATTCTATTGGCACATTTCATTTATTTAAAAATTATTATCACTTTTCCGACGTAAAGATGTAATGTGGTTATTTTTTGCAATATTTATCAAACCAAAAAAAAACGTCGTTTTCAGGTTACACATTGAACATTGAATAATAAAAAAAAAGAAAAATTACACAAACTTTATTGAAGTTTGTTTTAACATGCTGGTATTAAAAAGTACTTGACTCAAAGATAAATCGAGCGGAAGTAAATTGTTGGAAAATATTTTATACCACTGCACAGTGGGACGGAATCGAAATTTTTTTGAAATAAAATTCTACATAGGCGTAGCAGAGAAGTGTGTAATTTAAAGTTTGGAAGAAGGGCGCAACAGAACCTCAGAACCTTAGATATTGAGGCACAGAATAGGGTACCTCCGACATAATAAAAATTTAAAGTAGCATAGTTCTGGTTTTATAAGATATATTTCCTTCAATCTTTTCGGATATAACTATGAATTATGTCAGCTGGAGACAGAATTTGTTTGAAAGAATTAAAGTCCATAGTTTCTCTGAATTTTGGAATTAAAAAAAATTTTGTAAAAAAAAATGATTTTTGGATTATCATTTAAAATGATGAAGTGTAAAAAATAAGACTTTTTCAAAAGAAATCTCACAATTCCCTAAAAGCGGCGAAAATCCCAAAAATGAAATTCTAGAATACGTCGGAGATTTCGAAACTGATTTCTGTTTTTAAATTCAAGCTTTGTAATAGATAAAATTCGGGAGTGCCTTTACTTAGCCATATTGGCTCGTTTTCAATTTTAAAATCATCTCCGTGAAGATACCTTTCAGAAAGGTATAAAATTTTTGGAGAAAAATTTTTGATCTAAAAAAAATCAGAAATCTTGCAATTTTTAATTTCGAAATCCTTTATTTTTGGACTTGAAAAAAGATATCACCTTCAAATTTTTTTATTCAGTAGATAATTTTTTTTATAACTAATTGGAAAGAAATTAAAAAATAGGATGAAAATCCTATTATGCAAGTATCTCGAAAACTATAAGGGATAAATTGCATATGCAAGAATAGGCCTTATTGAGATCTTTAAGTAAAAATATTTGAGATCGAAAATGGAACAAAAATTTGGCAAGCGGTTAAAAATTTGCTATTTGAGTCCCAATAGCTCCGCTGCTGAGAGATCTGTGAGAACCTCTTTCAAATATAAAATTATACAATCCTGGTGAAATTTTATGTAAATCCAACTAGCCGATTAGAAATTACAGATTTATTTCCAAAAATTTTCCGTCCCACTGTACACTGCAATATCAGAAAAGTAAAAGACCTTCACATACCAAAATATTATGCAAATAAAACAACTTTTATTAAATGATTCGGACTGAATCTGTATGAAAACCACAGCGAGTGATTCATATTCCTGGCTCCAGCACCCATGAAGAGAAAAAAAATCGTAAAATATTTTTCTACACCTACCTTCAATTTAAGTAAAAAAATATATATGAACCTAAGTATAATATTATTCTTTCTTTGCTGTTACTTTTTAGCAATACAAACGAACCGATAAACCGAACAAACCATTTGCGGACTTTTCAAAATTGAAAAAAGTAAAAAAGTAAAACAAAAGTAAAAAAATGTATTTATTTTAACTCTAACTGGTATTGTCTTCGTGAATAAATAACGTAGTAATATAAAAAGAATGAAAAAACAAACAATTACATTTCCTTGTAAAAATACTAAACTCATGTAAAAAAATTGTCTTGAATAATAAAGTATTTGTTTAGTTTACTGAAAAAATGTAACTATAAATTTTTAAAATAAAAGAGAAAACTTTTTTTCCTTTTTATTTCATTATAAGTTTTTAGAACGAAAAACATATCGTCGCTGCTCCTACAAAAACAATTATTTGTAATCTGTAATTTTTTTTATTTGACTATCCGAAAGCATTATTGATCGCCCATTAACGTACTAAACCATTTTCAAATATCTCTGCTACTTTGGAAGTTATTGAGCAGAATTATGCGTAACTTTGTATGGCTTTCATATAAAAATTATATTTTATTTCTGCTTTCCTGAAACATTGTTAAAAAAACTCAAAACTGTTTTCATCGGAGCAGCGACTAAATACACACTTATTTAATATAAAATTCAAAAACAGCTTTCAAAAAGTTATATTATTAAAAGTGCGTATTTTTTTACTTTATTTCAAATGTTTAAATAATATTATCTATAAATAAGTACCTTTTATTGAAATTTCCAAATTAAAAATTTTAAATCTTCCAAAATCTTCTAAAATGATAAAAAAAAGTCAAATTGATTACTTTATATATATATATATAAGAAAATTTCAAAAATTTTTTTTGTGTTAAATGTTAGACGAGTCGTTTTTACGCTCGTCTCGTGTTATAAAAACAGGCAGTAAAATCAATAATTTTCTTTTGATATTATTTTTCATTTTAATTAATTTAGTTTTGTGAAACTCTGTTTTTTATATAGGAAATTTATTTGGATTTTTTCTTTTTTGTTTCAGTTTTTTAAACAACAGCTCATAGAAATGTAATATACCACTAGTTCTTAAGTATTAGTTCAAAAGAACTTTCTTTAAAAGGATAATAACTAGGGCAAGTTTAAATACGCACGAAAAAAATTTAAATATGCGCTTGAAAAAGTACGAAAAATGGAATAATATGCACAAAATCATGTATAAAAGACGGACCAAATCATGTGTTTTCTTTTATAAATAAGCATAAATATCCTTTTTTCTATCATTATAGTTTGATAGTTTTCGATTCTTTTATTAAAAAAAATATATGTCAAAAATATACGTCAACAGACCGTGGAAGTCGTGTTTGATATATCAAAAATTTTTTTTCTTTACAATTATATACGTGGTATTCAAAAAATAACTTTGGAGTTTAATTAACTTACACTAATAATTTAATCAAACTCCAAAAAATAATTTCTTAAAACAGTTTGCACGCTAGATTTTTGGTGACCAACAATTTCAGAAACTTCACCCAAAGATTTTTCATGTAAACTTGGCTGACTATTATGCTTTATATTTAATAATTAAAATATATAACGGACCATAAAAATTAATAAAAACATATGAAGAATCATTTTTTTTTTTTGAGGAGTACCGTTAATCTATAGTAGGCGAATGTATACTTTTCTGTGTACTAAAATTTGATTTTTCTAATTTAAGGAATATAAACAAAAATATTATAATTTGTTTTATTTTATTTCATAAGATTTGATCATTTAAAATATTGTTTGCTGAAAACTTTAAAACAGCTTTATATATAATATTGGGATGGGATATGTATTTTTCTGTTCTACTGTATATATACATACATATATATAATTATATATATATATATATATATATATATATATATATACATATACGCCGACAGTTATATAACTTTTCACTAGGTTTTCTGCTTGCACAAAACTTATTTGCGTCAAATATTATTGTTATGATAGCATTTATATGGCACTTAAGCATTTTAAGATGATTTTCAAGAGAAGGGCTTATATGCGAGCCATTGTCAGTTTTCCACAGATCTTCTTAATATTTGGAACACTGATTTATACTTACATATATTTTAAAGAAATCGTCATCAATATAATGTATTAATAAATATGCATTACTGCTATTGGTTTACAAAAATATATGGAATAATGGTTTATATTCCATTTTAAGCTATTTTCAATTAAAAAATTTGGCATGTTCTGATCCGAATATTTTAGTGATACTATAGATACATATTTATTTATACTCCCTTCCTTCCCATGCTTCATATGTATGTTAAATAAAAATTTTAAAACATCTCAAAGCTACGGACATATATTCCTTTGTTGATAATTTTTTACATATTTGCTTGTAGAATTTCTTTTATTTAAGGATATGTATGATTATGATTAGTGAAAAAAATAAATAATAAGGGTTTTTAGCCTTGTTGAATATCATCAATACTTTAGTTTCTTTATCTGCTTGTAAAGCAATCTGTTGTGAAGATTTTAAAGAAATAATAGAAGTAATATTACTGATATGCTAATAAAAATTAGGATAAAAACTACCTTAAAATATTTGACTTGTATCACCAGCTAAATCGATTTAGCTTTGTTGTCTGAACGTGTGTCTTCTCATGTAAACTGCAGGTAGATTTGGAACTTGTATAGAACGAAGCCTATTGTTCAAAATCTTTCCATTATTTCACCTAGTTTTCACACTTTCTTGTCTCAACAATTATAGAACTAATGAATTATACTTTTTATAATGTGAATATCATAAACCTTTCTAAAAATCATACTTTGCAAATATTTTAAAGGATATTAAATTTTTATGACAGATTTTCTCTAATTTCTCTTTTAAATGTTTTTATTTTCATGTAAGGGATAATTTTTATTAAAGATTACACGATTCTTTAACCATTTTTATACTCTAATATAAATTTTAATGATGGTATAACTTTTTAAATCCTCATTTAAATATCATTTTGCCTCTAAAAGTTTTTTTCCATCATTTTTTCCAATACTTTTAGATTTTTACGACTTATTAAAGTTGAGTTTTTATTAAAAGATTTAATTCTATCTCAAAGACAAGATTTTGGACCATCGTTGGCAATTATTAAGGGTAAATAATTGATATTTGAAGCTGTGTAAATAATTTTAAAATATAAAAATGAGTATAAACACTTTTGAAATAAAAATTGCTTAGTAACTTTTCTTTTAATATCAGAAATAAATATCGCTATTACTCTACTCTACATCATTCAGGCATTACAACAACAAACAATTATTTTAAATATTTTATGACAACATTATTTGAATTCTTTTTAAAATTAAAAACAATAAAATTAAAAAACTGTAAATATATATATGACTATGACTATATTTTCTAATTATTATTTTTCAAAATAAAATTCATTAGAAATTTGTAAATAACATTGTTTGCTAGTTTTGCTTATATAAAGTACTCAAGTAAAATATAATAAAAGAGAAAATTTTTTCACTTGAAATGTTTACAACGTTTACTATTTTTATGTGCACAGAAACGCTTTTCGAGTAAAATACTTGCAAAAATAGTAAAACTAGTAAAAATATCATGCAAAAGAACCAACCTAATTTTAACATATTTAAAATATTGTTTTTACTTTCAAAATATAATAAAAATACATCAATTGATGAAATTGTGGTTTTCTATAAAATAATATAAAATAACATTTTAAAAGTAGGTAATCTAACTGACGAATTAAATATAAAAATGTCACTGTTAAATAATTTATCGGATACTCTATGGCAAATTGGTTCGAAATGATTTTCCATTTCAATTTACATCAAAAAATGACGAGACATTTAATAATTGGAGGAAAATACCGCTAAAAATGAAAAAAGTTAAATTAATTATCTTGCTTATAAATTTTATATTTATATTGCGATTTAATATAGATTGAACAGACAAACACACACATTCCATTAAACCTTTCGATGCTATGCAAGGTCTTCCAAACAGTTATTATCCTAATAAAAATGGTCCAGTGTGGGTAAAAATTCAAAATTGGATACTTTGTGGAATTTTTCATTCTTCTGATACTACTTTTTGAATTTTCTATAATATTCAAAGTAGGAGCATGGAATTGAATATAAACAATTCTAAGTGAATAAGATACTATGTAAAGGGACCTTCTGGTACTCTTACGTTATTCTTTGATACTTTTTGAACTTTCTGAACCTAGAAACATGAACTTGAATATATGTATATATTCCTAAAAGAGTGAAAATCCACAAGTGGAGACTTTGTAGTACTTTTTCGTTCTTCTAATAGGACTTCTTGAATTTTCTGTAATATTGAGCCTAGAAACATAAAATTGAAGATACACTGTTCGCCACTTGAATAAGGAATCACATTTTAAAAAATTTAAAAATAAATTACAGTTTGCTTAGTTTTAAAATATTCCTTATTCAAGTGACAAACGAAATAATATCACAGAAATACATGTCTTTAAATAAATGCATAACTTTAGTATAACAAAATATAAATAAAGCCAACACTTTGAAATTTTGTTACGCAAAAAATTATTTTTTTCTGTACTTTAGTTTAGGAGATATACTTAATTAAAGTTAAAAAAATGTGATTCCCTATTCAAGTAACAGTAGGGTATATGATCCTAAGTGAATAAAAATCTTTAAGGGGGGATTTTGTGGTACTTTTCCGTTTTTCTAATATTAAAATTAGCATTTTTTGTAAAAATTTACCTAGAAGATTCTTCTCTACTAAAAAATAATAAAAACCATAATTTGGCAATTTTTGAATCTTGTAACTTTAGGATGTAAAAACTTAGTCGATCGGTTTTGCTGTTTTAATAAAAGTGCACTGATATAAAATAATTTTTTATGCAAATATAAAAATTTAAATTTTTAAGTATATATATTTTAAAACAATTTTCCGAAACTCATTGTTCAAAATTTCTTAAATTTTTCAAATGATATTAGCTTATGTAATCTAATAACACAAAACACCAAATTCCGTAAAAGATTATCCAATAATCTGCGAATAGATTTAGCTCGAAATATCTTCAAGACTGTAAAGTTCTGTGGAATTCGTTAGCAAACTATAAATCGTATCATTCGATTTATTTTCTAAATATTTTGATTTGCCCCGCAGTGCGCCCTAGCAAAAAAGAAGGCAGTTTAAGCTACGAAGACCAACACGACTTTTATTTGAAGACTCTCTTGTGGTAGTTACCACTAACCACTTGTACTGTAGTAGTTTTGAATATAATTATAAGTGGTATATATGGATTTTATTGTTTATGTCTTCTTTTATCTTCCGAATACCCATAATGGTATATATATGGTACATATATATATATATATATTAGTAAAAACATTTCAGTTAATAGCCACGCTAAACGTTTTACATCCATTTAGTTTTAAGAAATTTTTAATAAAATAAACTATACAAAGCTCAACAAATATTTATAGCGGTTTTAAGCAATGTTGTTCATAAAGTTTTAAGTTTTCTTTTAAATGTTTAACTTTTCGAGCTGCATTTAGACTGACGAATATTGCATTTGAACTAAAATTTGAAGTATTATATTGTACCTCAAATTTTAGTCTTTTTTTAAACTTAGCTCAGATTTATAAAATTTATTTATAACCAGTGCCAGTTTAACCTTTTTAACGCGAAATCTTGTCTTTTTATTTTGCTTTTAGACTCAAAATTTTCCTTTTAGCTTCTAGCTTTTTTTCTAGCCTTGTTTGATTCTTAAAATCGCCTTAAAGGCTAAAATGTGTACAGTGAAGAAAATACTATATTATTTGCAATTACTAATTTTATTTTTACAAAATAAAATTAGTAATTGACCAAAAAATCGATATTATTTATATTCAACAAAAATTTGTGGAAATGCTTAATCAAAAAGAAATTATAGTTCAAAAATGACGAAAAATCATTTCAAAACATTGTATCGTTTTTCACGTAAAATACATATTACCCAAATTTGTGTAGGTTTTTTTGCATTTTATTACAATAACTTTAAAAAAATATCAAACTAATGATAACGAGAAAAATGAGATGTAAAATTTAAAAAAAGAGCGTAAATTATATTCTGGCCTTTTTTGGGGTATTTATTCTTTTTTAAACTTTTTTAAAGATAAATTTTGCCTCTTTTTTTCCTCACCTGCTGCCAACACTGTTAATAATTAACTCTTTTACATTATTAAAAATCTCTACTTATGTCCAATCCTCTAGGATTTTATTAATACATATTATATGTAGGAAGTAGTCACACATTGCAAATATCACTTGCTTCTGTTAGTTCTGCCTGATTAAAAGTGTAACTCTCAATTGAATTACACATAGCTATTATAGTTATTATAACCGTTTTACCTCATTTCCTTTTAAATTTTAATTTTTACCTGACTTCTATAATATAATGTCATACTTTATTTGTAAACTATTTTTTAAACCACTTTGTACGCAGTTGACAACATAATGTCATTGCGTATCACTTTTGTTTATACACTCAAGCAATCATTCAGTCTGCAATCACCTTTCATACCATTCCACTCTCCTCTTTTTTTACTTACATATTTTGCCGACAACGCATTCGGTATCACTTTTAATTATAAAAATTAGCGCGTACGAAGGTGTACACACATACAGTTACACCAATATATTCAGGCTAAAATACTTTCATGTCTGTTAAAAAATAAAAATAAAATAAGAGGAAAAAAGGAAAACACACGCTCAACTACCAAATTGTCTAACCGCATTTTCACAAAAACTTTTACTTTTTTACGTGTCATTCGAAGTTAACAACATTTGCGGATACTGCAGATGTTGCATTTAAACTTTGCCTGCTGCTCAACATACACATTAATCTTTAGAAAAAAAAAAAAAAAAACAGTAAAAGAAATAAAAAAAAACTAAATCATGTTGAATTCGAATGTATTTTACTTATAAAATTCTGTATAAAATAATGCATTTGTATATGTAAGTAAGTATGTTACAAATTTACGAGGATAGACTTAGAATTCACATAAGCCTGTCAAATGAGTTTTAAATATATTGAACTGAAAATTAGACAGAGAACTTTGTTTTACATTTAAATGGAAATCTTTCAAGATACAATATTATATATCAAATATTTTAAGTTCAAAATAACTATAAAAAAGCCCTTTTTGAACAATGAGTTTACCCTGGTCTAAAAATTAATATAGGACCTTTATATTCTTCCATAATCCAAAAAGTATTCTAAGTTTGACTTCGCTTTTCCAATGTGCGTAAGTGTTTGCAAAAAATGTTCATGTAAAAGTAGGATAATTTGTTATGTATGTTTGTGTTAAAAAAAAAAACAACATGAATTCAATTAATTTTTAATTTAAATTTAATTTTCATTAATGCCTTACATTCATACACTTGTGTGGCTGAAAGAAACGGAACGACATATTTTCCAGTTAAAATACAATACGTCGAAAATTATTCTGATAGTCCAGATCAGGGGTTCTCAAAACTATCAGCTTCACGACCCTCTTGAGGCGTTACAACTTGAGAATGACACAACACATTTTTTGTATAATAATTTAATACCATGTCAGAGCAGAGGTTTGAAATACGATTTTAATGTTTCATATGAAAGTGTTTTGCCAACAATGTTGCAACATTGACCAACGTCCGTGTGGAGTCTTTACTTAAGTTCACTCTCATCGCACGCGTCTCCATGTGGTGGATCGGGGGGCCCGGATGTAATGCTTTTGACTCAACGACAGTTAGTGGACTGGAGATCACTAACCATTAGTTACAGATCCCCTTGCGATGGCTGTGGTCGAGTCCTGTGTGTTATGTCCGGACATAGAGACTCATAGAAGTTCTCGCGAACCAAAAAAAAAAATAAGTTAAGAAGATCAAGGAGGTAGGTCTAAAGAAGTAATCGTTAACAGCTCCCCTCCAACGTCCATGGCACGGGTTAGTTGTAAGTTTTAAAAGACTAGTCCTTATAGGGATTCATGATGTAACAATTGTGCAGAAGGGACAATTATTAAATGGACTGGCCGAAATGGACGAACTTTTCGACTTCTCAAAGAAATACTTCGTTGAGACGGGCGCTAACCCTTGGGTCTGATGAGGAGCACGAAATCACTGATTTCAGCTCACACTCAGAACTAAGTGAAGCATCATTCAATATCCGAAGCGTCGCCTGAACAGGAGAGCAAACCGACAGTCTCAAAATTAGCGTGGGAAGGCACGGTAAAGCCTAGTGTAACGACCATTATCACTAGCCGAATAAAAGAGAAGAAGACAAAAATGACGTCAGAGCTTCCTTATTCTATTTTAACAAGATGGCTAGAAAGACTTGTCGCTATTCAGTGGTACCTTATCAAGGACATAGGAAGATCAAGTACAGGCAAGAGTACAAGAACCATGTGAATGGTTGCATCTGGGTTCAAAGACAATAGTAGTGATGGTAGCGGGTCAGAGAAACCGATCAAATCTGTGTAACCAAACGTGGAAACTGGCAAGCAACCTCTAATTCTTAATCAAATTGCTAACTAACAGCGTTGTTGAATATAGAGGGCCTTCAATAGTATTAAGATTGAGGAAATCACTAGAGTCGTTACGCATACAGAACTAAGCGAATGTATTATATTAAAGCTTAGTAGCGGGATCAACAATTCGAAATTGGGAAATGCGTGCATAACGAAACTAGTGGCTAACAGAACATTGTAAGTATGGGGATACTCTCTCCTTTGTTATTGCTCTTAGCCATCAATACGACGTTGTTATCCTGGCCATACGGAAATTTCTTCCCACGATCAATTATGTTATGCAGATCTTTTCACCGGAAAGTACAAGACTGATCATTTTAGGCTACCAGTACTATGGGAAATTGAACTGAAATTGGCGAGCGAAGCCAAATATTTTGGAGTGATTCTTGATAGTAAGTGATCTTGGAAGAGGAATACACATAAAAGACTTAAAAGAGGCCTCAATATCTACTACACATGCAAAAACTCCATAGTTAGGAACTGGGGTCTTAAGCCGATGGGAGTAAGTTGGATTTACACACCGGCAAGCCACACGAAACCGGAAGATTTTAGAACAATCAGCCTGTCGTCTATTTTATTGAAGACATTAGAGAGGCTGATTGATCTTTATCCAAGGATAATAACTGATACTCATATCATCAGAGGGGCTAAACATCCTTACCTAAAAGTGCGTTTCATGATGTGGTGAGTTGTATTAAGTGGGAATTACAGTATAAGGAATATATACTAACAGCGTTGTTGAATATAGAGGGCCTTCAATAGTATTAAGATTGAGGAAATCACTGGAGTCATTACGCATACAGAACTAAGCGAATGTATTATATTAAAGCTTAGTAGCGGGATCAACAATTCGAAATTGGGAAATGCGTGCATAACGAAACTAGTGGCTAAGAGAACACTGCAAGGAACGGGGTACTCTCTCCTTTGTTATTGCTCTTAGCCGTCAATACGACATTGTTATCCTGGCCATACGGAAATTTCTTCCCACGATCAATTATGTTATGCAGTCAAAACTCTGCTAGATATCTTTAAGGGCCACTAGCAATGGCTTAGGGAGAAAACGGGCCTAGTTCTTTTCACCGGAAGGTACAAGACTGATCATTTTAGGCTACCAGTACTAGGAGAAATTGAACTGAAATTGGCGAGCGAAGCCAAATATTTTGGAGTGATTCTTGATAGTAAATTATCTTGGAAGAGGAATACACATGAAAAGCTTAAAAGATGCCTCAATATCTACTACACATGCAAGAACTCCATATTTAGGAACTGGGGTCTTAAGCCGATGGGAGTAAGTTGGATTTACACATCGGTAGTGAGACCAATTCGAACGTTTACTATGGAGGCGACGAGAATATGAAGTCGTAGAAATCTTCCGTCTAAAGTACAATTGGCATCACTAGTACCATGAGAAGCACACCTCAAACTGCATTGGACGTCATTCTGCATCTCCTACCCATTGAGGTGTATGTGATGAGAATGCAAGGAGCCTACCTAGACTTAATGAATTAAAGTAGGACATTCCAAACTTTTAAATGGAATCAATTACTGTGGCCATTATCTAGCTTCACTGAGATTGACTTCAGGGAAACTTCTTTTCTTCTCATTCCAAATAGGGATCAGTGGTCAGATGTAGAGAAACTATTTACTGGAGTATCCGTATTTACTGACGAATCCGAAATGAATATAGGCACTGGTGCAGGCGTCTATTATATATATTCTATATCAGAAAGTAGCATGGACTCCTAGGTAGTTGTAGTATGTTTTAGGATAAAATTGTGGGTATTCTTAAAGTCTCGGAATTGATAGCAAGGAACAATGAAAGGAATACAGAGATAACACTGTATGTGAATAGCCAGGCGTCTCACAGGGCTTTGAAGTGACATTCTGTCAAGTATGGGCTAGTTAGCGACTGCAGAAAGGCTCTTAGGAAATTAATGAAAGAATATGGGATAAGACTCTGCGATATAGTTGGCAATGAAATACCTGACAATTAGCTCAGCTTAGGTTAGGGCTGAAAGTGAAAGTAGTTTGAAACCACTTTTACTTTAGAGTAATCAAGGAATGGATTCAGGATGGAATCAGTCAAAGATGGTATAGCAGAACGAACTACAAAATATCAACGGCTCTATGGTCGAAAATTATTATAATAGTTATATTGACTGAAGTAGTTATATTGACAGGAATATATTGTGTATCACTGTCCGTGTCAACAACAGACCAGACAGAAATTGTTAGGCAACCCTTTCATTGACAGATTAGAGAGAAGGCTGTCTAAAAAATTGTCGTTGGCTTGGAGGGAACGTGGTGGGACAGCAGACTTTTTTTTACTACTTTATTTTATACTCGTATCTATCTCTCTTCGTTTTAGTCTCACCTTTTCATGATGTTTTTCTGAACTCATTCTTTTCTCATTTCTATATTCTGTCACTCTTCCGAAGAGACTCACAATGGATCTATAAGTCTCCGAGTGGATGTACAAGTTTTCATCTAATGAATCTTGTACAAGCCTTCTCTGCCTACGTTCCTAGACCAGCTTTTTCAGTTCTAATTGAGGCTCATTTAAGATAAAGCATTAAATAAATTATAATTTTTATTTTGATATGAAATGTTAATCTTAAATCATTGTGGAATATAATAAAATACTGCATCATTTTTATACAAAGGAGAATATTGGAAAAAATTAAGTTTTTTTTTCTTGAAACTAAAAATAAATTAATTCTTTTTCTCATCATTGGGATTGATTCCTTGAAACATTTAGATAAGCCATCATAGAATTTATTCACAATGATCTCAATATTACGAGGGCATACTTTATTGGAAATAATATATTCGAACCAATTTTCAGAATAAATTAGGTGGTTTAATTTGGAGTAATCAGCTTTGCTAAAATAAAAACCATCTCGTCACTTACATTGGATTGTAATACCAATTTTGTTTCGACGTATATGTATATGGGGTGATAAGCATCTCTAGGTGTTAATAATGGATAAATGTGAAGAATATTAAATTCTGCTGGTTAACCAACATATACAGGAAGTAATTTGCTAAGCTTGTTTACTGTGTTATTTATTTGGAAGAGTCTTAAATCATCTTATCTTATTAATGGACTTATCATCGATCTTATTAATGGACTTATAAAACATGAATCAGTAGTTTTGCAAAATCTAATGTTTGGAATATTAAAATCACCTTGAACAATGATGGAGTCACCATGTTTGGATTGATTAGCTACAAATTGAAAACAAAAAAATGTTTGACACAGGAGGAATATGTGAGCATGTTATAAAAATATTTCTAAATTTGGCTTTAACACATGCGGTGATAAATTCAATATTTTGATCATTGTTAGGAATTATTTCTTCCGAAGGAAAAAGAGTTGAGAAAGAAATCAAAACTCCCCCACCTTCTTTACCCACTCTATCATGTCTACAAATTTGAAATTTACTGCACATTATTCCAGAATTATGAATTTCTTTGTCAGATTTATTTCTGAGCTACGTTTCACTGAGTACAATTATATTATGCTCAATATCAAAGCTATCTGAATAAAGGGATTTTAACCTTGTGTTTGTACCTCTACCATTTTGGTATGCGATGGAGGTAGCTGAAGAGTATTAATCATTTTTTGGACAAATATTAATATTTAATGGATTATTTAATTCAATTAGTTTTTTGGATTTGGATCAGAAGCCTTTGGAAGAATTACATTATTATCATCACGATAAATAAATTATCAATACTTGTATTTTCGGTAAAATTATGGATTATGTTAAATGAAGCTCAATTTCGCGTACTTATCTTGTAAATTTGGATATCATTATAAGCTTCGATGCCAAGGTTCGTTTTAATATAGCATTCAATTATATAATTTTTAAGGGCTTTGGAGTTACTATTGTAAATGGATTTATCAGTGGATTGTTGACGACATCTAAATTAGACAAGTTGTTTGAAGATGATGGAAGGCTTGATAGTAGCAGGAATTAGAATCATGGACAGATTTGTTGAATTAGATACCGTAGGAGCAACTAAAGTCGACTCTGATGGAATTACGTTATAATTGGAAGCATTTGCTGCATAATAAGGTGGAATAAAATTATTTGAATTCGGAGTTATAACAGGAGTATGGCTATTACTTGGATCTCTTTGGTAATGGGGTAGATTATTAAGAGTAATAACCCCTGTATTTTTATGAATACAATGATGATGGCTTAGCAGTTCTTTTACGTTTTGGCAGCAAGACTATATAAATTTGTGAATTTAGAAAAATGTTCACCGTATTTAGTTAGTTCTCCTTATAGAGAAGAAAAGTCTTCTTTAATTCCATCAAACTCAGCTTTATAACTTCTGAAATTTGCAAAATTCATTGCCAATTACTCTGTAATTTGGACTAATCCACTGCAAATTTTTGGCGTTATCGGACAATACATCAACTTTGAGACCACTACACCTTAAATGGCAATTTCCCACACACAACCAAAAGGAAACCGTACTTTCTTCACTAGAAATACTACAGTTTTTACTCATAAAGTCCATGTCAAACTATTATTAAGGACACACACCAAAACAGATATTATCTGGGACTAAAACCAGTAATATTTAATTGAATGGCAATGGTAGTTAAATTGTGGATAATTAGCAAGGACTCTGATTATAATATTGATCTTAGTAATGGAAAACGGAGTGTTAATATTAAGAAGAATATAAAACAGAGTTGTTTCATCTGACAAGTTTATAAATTTTGCAAATAGAATTATAACAAATGTAAGTCAGTGAGCATACATACACATAATCATTAAAGAATAACTGTTTGAAATGTAAACACAAGAATAAAGTAAATGATACATTGGTGTTTTACTGGTCGGGAGATGGATCACATCCATCTAGATTTGGGGGCGAATTACATTCCTCTATGTAACTCTCTTAATTTGAGGTGTTCCGGAGGTTGATGGGGTAAAGGATGGAACGAAAGCGGAACTGACGAATCACGGAGGTAGAAGCGAGAACACAACAGAAGAGAGAAAAAGCAGCAGAGAGAAATACACAGGAGTGTAAGATAGCAGCAAGCAGAGAAGCAGAGAAAAGATTTAAATACAGCAAGCAAGAATGAGCAAATAAACCAACAAGAAACCACATACACAGACACTCTCACACAGATCAACGAAACTGTTACAGCAGCGAACATAGAGAATACAAAAGAAAAGAAGGGTCGATGCAACAACCGCTATCGGTTCGGACAAAGTGCAGTAAAACTTCAGTAATATAAGAAACGTATATAAACCAGCAGAAAGTTAAAATGTCTCTCTTTTCTATTTTGTGCAGCACAGTGAATAAGGCAGACGTGGTGAGTAGCCTGTTACTAAAAAATAAAAGAACTAACAGAGCAGTGTTAGGGGAAAAAATAAATAAAGTTGGTTGAATTGATTACACCAATTCAACGTAGGATATACTAATTTACAATCAAAAAGACTAAAAGCATCAACAAGGTTTACAATCTGGTTGAAGTGGTAGAAGTTAAGCACTGCTCAGGGATAAGTTATAGAATATTTTCTTGGAAGATAAGGAATAAAGAATCAAGGGTAAATAAATTAAAATAAAAGTATTGTTATTTTATATAAGAACCTTGGACAAGACTGAGTTTACCCCAGCTGCAAACCCGGGTAACCGGAAATTCCTTACAATCAAAACAATAAATAAAACAAATTTAATTAAGACTTAATTGTAAATCCAATTCAATGAACTTCAGCATTCTCTAATTAAGATATATATGTGGAATACTTATCTTAAATAAAATGACCAGATATGACAATTATTGATGGTGTTTTAAATTAAAAAACTTTATAAATTTTCACAGCCGAGCTTTACAAGGTTACCAGACTTCTGAGGTGACGTTCGATTTACGCGGTTCATTGGGACCGGAGAAAGTGTACGTAAATTAAAAACGCGTAAAACAAGGTTAATAATTGGTACAAAATTATAATCTGGGGCCTGTATTTTTATATATCGTGTGAATTGAAACACTAATTAAATGCAAAATGTTAGATTGGCAGTTAAAAATCGCATTTTCAATTTTGCTCTATTAATTTATCTCGGGTTTCGGACATCCGTCATGCTGATTTTGTAGCAAATATTTTTAAGATCTTGTTATATTTTTGCCGTTTTTAATCTCAAACAAAAACATCAAAAACATTATTTTTCCAACTATGAAGCACTTCGCTTATAAATTGCATTATTATTATTATTTTTGAAATTGAAATTGAAAAAACTATTACAACAGTATATACGAGTACAACAGTATGCAACTATTATCCTTTTTATTATAAAATAAAATGTACAAACAAATTTGTAATTTTTTGAGAAATTTTTAAAACAAATGCTATTTTTAATGTAATTTGAACACCTGTTACTGAAAAATGTGGTTTTGTTTCTGTAGGACAATTCAAGAAGTTTGAATTATCATGCAAAAACGAAAGGTATTTTTCAGTAATTAAGGCTAAATTTCAATAAAAAAATAGCATTTTGTTAAACATTTCTTAAAAACTTAAAAGTTTGTTTGTACACTCCTTCACAAGTGATCTAAAACATGTTAATGGTCTAAGGAATTTCTAACAACTTTAACATTTTGTTAAAGCTGATGGAGGACTACATGGTGAGACTCTGCTGGGTGCCTGGCCACTGCAATATTTCAGGAAATGAATTGGCTGATGAACTGGCAAGGCAAGGTGCGGCAGGGAACGTCTCGGAGAGGGAGACATATGTGAAACCACCACTAAGTTTCTTCTATGGGAAGATCAATGATTGGATCTTGGTCAGAACCAATTCGGCTTGGGAGAGTAGAGAGGACTGCAGAGTGTCGAGGGCGATATGGCCGGTACTGAACAATGCAGGCACTAGCACTCTCCTGGGCATGAATAGGAAGAGCTTGAGGATCATGATAGGGGCCATAACGGGTCACTGTTTGATAGGGAAGATGAGGTCTAGATTGGACGCTAACAGTTCCGATTTTTGTAGAATGTGTGGGGACGTCGACGAGACCGAGTCTATTGAGCACATTGTGTGCCATTGTCCACGATTGCAGCATCGTAGGATGAAGTGGCTGGGTAGCCAGTTCTTCGACGGGCTGAGTGACGTTCGGGACGCTGATCTTGTTGACGTCATAGGCTTCGTCATGGGAATCGGCTGCTTAAGGGAGAATCAGGGGTATAACCCCAGGGGGATTGGTAACATTGCTGGTCCCCCTATATGATTCGTCACATTTCTATTCCTTTTTATCTTTTACTCTACTTTCTCTGTACTCTCTGTATTTTCTGTATTCTACACTCTTTATTTCGCAGCTATTCTATTGAAGGGACTCACAATGGACCGGGATCAGTCTCTGGGTGGAGATGGGGTACTATCTGGTATCACATCTAACTTCTCTATCTATCTATCTATCTATCTATCTATCTAACATTTTGTAACCGATTTGATAGATAATTATGTGTGGATTTCGATATTTTAAGTTAGAGTTATGATCAAAACCAAAAATTCGGTAAATTTTGGTCGAATATACATATATGCTTTTCCACAGTCCACTATGGATAAAAATCTTACAACAAAAATGTATCATCAAATTATTAAAAAAACATGAATTAATTAGTAATTTATAAATATTAATTAAATACGGTGTTCAAGATAAGTTGGTTATCAGGTTATGTTGTTTATTTTTAGTGTAAATAATGTATTTTATTGTTTGTAATCAGCGTTGCCAGGAAATGGGAAAAAATAGGCTAAAACTTTAAAAAAGGTAAAAAAGACTAAATGCTCCAAAAAATAAGACCAGAAAAAAGTTATACTTTTTTAACATGGATATTTATTTATTTTTTTTTTTTTTTTTTTTTTTTTTGTTCTCGTTAGTTTTTAAAATTTTTTCTAAAGAAATTGTAATAAATTTATATATAACATGCAGCAAAATTACTCAATGAAAAATTGTCAAAAAATTCCCATATAAATTAGGGTTATATTTCATATAAGAATTACCCATTGTTTTGCAGTGATTCTTCGATATTTTTGATTAAGCATTTCCAATTTTTTGGTGATTTTTCTTATTAATATGATATTTTTTAAATTATATTCATAAACAGTTTCTATTTTTGGTGAAGAATATTAAAAATAATTTTAATTATCGATTTAGTAACTACACAAAATTAGTTAAGGCACTTTTATTTGGTGAATGAAGTGATGCAGGCGAAATTTTTTATTAAATAAAATAAAATATATAATATAGATTTTTGGTGCGAATAACTCACAAAACTGCTTAAATTCTGTAAATATAAAATTCGTTATAGTATATAAAAAATAATTTTCTTCGTTGTTTAAATACTAACAGTTTAGCCTTTTGAAGGCACTGTTTGTAATATAACTGATAACCAACCTATCGTTATATCGGATTTTCATAACGACTATATTTTAAATTACAGCAAGAATCATGTAGTATTAATCCAGTGCTACGAGTATCACATTTACTTCCAGAAAATTTAAAAATACGAGGGTGGATCAATATTTCCGTGAATTTTCGAACTTCCATCGTAGTTATCAAGTACCACCTGTTACTAGACTACTTTCAAATTTTGAGCAAGTGTCGTCGTTTACTTTGCGTTTAACAGCTGTTCAAAACATACAACCTCGTGTATTTTTCTAAAAATGGAAAAAAGTGAATTTCGAGTGCTCATTAAACATTATTTATTTATTTATTTTTTATTTTTTTAACCATCAATCAAACAAAAGAAAAGCTCAATAAATACTATAGGGATTCTGCACCATCAATTTCAATGGTAGAAAAGTGGTTTACTGACTTTCGTTGTGGTCGCACAAGTACACATAAAGCTGAACGTTCTGGACAGCCAATTGAGGTCAGTACACCCGAAAATGTCATATGGCAATGTGGTTTCGATTTTAAATGATCAGCTGGGTTTAAGAAAGTTGTCTGCAACATGGGTGCCGTGTTTGCTCTCAATTGACCATAAACGTAAACGTGTGATAACTTCAAAGGATTCTTTAGAGTTGTTTAACCGCAATCCGAATGAGTTTTTGCGGCGTTTTGTAACTGTGGATGAAACATGGATCCACTACTGTACTCCGGAGACCAAGCAGCAGTCTAAACAATGGGTTTCTCCGGGTAAACCTACTCTGAAGAAGCCTAAGGTAAGTTTGTCGGCCAATAAGGTAATGGCAACAGTTTTTTGGGATGCACGCTGGATAATCCAATTCAATTGCCATCAAAAGAGAAAAAAAAAATAAACGGCGAATATTATGCCAACTTTTTAGACCGATTTAATGAGAAAAATGAAGCGATCCCATATTGCCAAGAAAAAAGTTCTTTTTCATCAAGATAATGCAAGGGTGCACGCAGGTGCAGTCTCAATGGAAAAACTCTATGAATTGGGCTACGAATTGGTACCTCATCCGCCATGTTCTCCGAATTTAGCCCCTAGTGACTACTTCCCAAAGCCTAAAGAAATGATTCGATATTCAGCTCCAACGATGAAATTATTGACCAAACAAATGCCTATTTTAAGGACCTCGAAAAATCCTATTTTTTACTCAAAGTAAATGACGACACTTGCTCAAAATTTGACAGTAGTCTATTAACAGGTGGTATTTGATGGCAATAGTGTTTCATTTCATATAACTACGAGGGAAGTTCGAAAAGTCACATACTTATTGATCCGCCCACGTATATTGTATGTTAAAAATATTACAAAATTAAATGTTAAAAATCCTCACTTAGATTTAAAGCTCGCGCCATTTTTTAAAACCGTTTTCTTTTAGGAATTTTCATATCGTTTAGGTATACCTAAATTTTTCTTACCACAAACATGTTAGTCATATCAATAGAAAATTTATTTAAATTGTCCCATAAAGTATATATATACCTACTTTGGATATTTGGTACAGCTTTACCGTTGAGAATTTTTAAAAAGTGTCCAAAAAAGGGGTTTAAAAAAAAAGTTGCCAAAAAAGAGGCCAACTGATTCAATACCTAAAAAATACTCCAATTTACTGGAATAACTCTAGTAATTTAATAGATTTACACGATTATTCGAGTAATTTAAAAATAGGCAATTGTGGAGAAAAATAGCTTAGTTCACGAAATTTTATCCCCAAAAATATATTTTACAATACTTATGTATTAAATTTTTGATAATTTGTTTTACATATCTTTCAAATATATCACGGATATTATTGATATTGGTCACAATGAAATAAAAGTTCATGAATAAATTAATTCTTTGAATCAATTTAAAAGTTTAATAAGATCAATGTTGTTATATAATGTTAGCATTATTCTTTTTAAAAATATAATAAAGTCCAATAAATTTTAAAAGTTTATGACCTAAAAAGGGGCTATATGTCAGAAGTGTATTTTAAGTTGTATTTTTTTTCAATCACACTGTGCCCGAAAATCAGACCAATTTTTTTAACAATGTGGGCACTCATTGGGTTAAACTAAATCGACGACTCTGAATTTAGTGATGGTAACCATTTGTAAAAGCGCTCGTTTTTGAGATATTTCATTTGAAAAGATAAAAATGAGTTTATGAAAATTAAGTTTTTTAGCTTAAATTTAATAATTTACTCCTGTATTCACAAATAACTTTTAGATTTTAAATTCATTTTAAATCAAATTTTTCATGCAAATTTTGTCTCTAAAGTGTAGTTTAAAGTAAGCAATACAAACAATTAAGATTCCATTGAAGTGTATAATAATGAATTCTTATTATCAGAAAACTTTAAATTGACATATTACTAAATTCTGTAAGCAAGCAATGAGCAAATTTTCAAAGAAAAATATAAAAACATTTAAAATCGGACCAAAAGTGACTTAATTTATGATTGAAGTATATATTCAATCGATTTATGCTTTAATGTACATAAGTGGTGTCCCTTTAATTTCTAATTTTCGCTACTTGCATAATTAAGTTTGAACCTAACTTCGAAAAACGGCTGTCACCATTGAATTCAGAGCAGTCGAATTAGCTTTACCAGTAGGATGCCCAATTTGTTAAAATTTGGAACTAGCAGAGTGTTATTACTATTGCAATTATCGTTGGCTTTGGTAAAGCTAAATTTACATTTACAAATTCTATGAATTTACAAATTATACTAATAATTGTACGACACTTAACATTTTAGTTAATTTTTAGTATTTCTTTAAAAAACCAAATAAAATTTTAATTTAATTTGGCGATTTCTGGTTATATATATATATATATATATATATATATATTTATATATATATATATATATATATATATATATATATATATATATATATATATACATATATATATATCCGCTAGCTTGTGTTTCAACACTTTAGTATACCAAACGGCTTGAGGAGTATTTTTCATCGGCGGCGGTTAATCGGCTGCGCGCCGATTTTTTAATTGCCTTTTTTCGGTTCAGCCGCAATAAAATTATATATTCTTTTTTTTATAAATTGTACTTATTTTTTGTTGCTTTTTAAATTTGGATATAAATTTAATGGCATATGGAAAAATAAGTTGTATTTATATTTACTACATCATGCACAAATACAACTTTTCCTCGTTCAAACTTATAGTTGTCATGACAAGCAACACGCATGACGACCAGTGTTGCCACGCCTAAACCAAATTTTTGGAAAAAATAACCAAATTAGGAAAAAATAATAAAATCTTAAAAATTCAAAGTTATTATATAAAAATTAATATAATCTTAATATATGTATTCAGGTTTTAAATATTTTGAATATTAATAATAAAATTTAGAAAGTCTTTAGGAGGGAAAAGTATTTGAAATTTAACTGTTTAGAAAAATGTTTTTCAAAATGTGGCCCCTGATCCCATTTTGCAGTGGGTCGGAATATAAAATTTGACTCAGGTCCTTATGATATGATGTCGAAAGCAAACCAGAGATATTTTTCTACGGACTTAACCAATCTCATCTGGTAATATGAATATGAAGATATGTAATTGAGAGGTTTGGTGAAAAGATTCAATATCAATCGTTCATGTACCAAAGCGCTCGCATATATTAAATTTTAATAAGTTAATTTAAAAAATGTGTTCAAAATTGTGGTCCAATTGAAAATATTTCGGGTCTGATAGAATACTTTTATTACAGCTATTTGTAAAATAATGTGGTCCTTTTTTAATTTTTCATTTTTAATAACTAAACAAGGTAAACAAGGAAATACCCTAAATACCAGTCGACTTAGAATTTCCTTAACTAGTCGAAATTGATTCATTTTTCACATAGTCCCCAATAAAATGTTCTCTTGGGGTAATATTTTTAAGCTTAAATATCTTAAATAAATATAATTGCATTTTTACAGAATTCTGCACAAATAAGATATTTTTAATCCTAAAACATTATATAAAAAGTTTTGTATGTACCTACTTCGAATATGGCATTCAGTTTTAAAAGGATCGCTTTAAAATTAATTGTAGCTTCTATATACGGTCCTCTAAAGAAAATCAGTTAAACGTACTTACATACGCAAATGTTAGTATGTTAATAAAATTTGGCTCAAATAAGATTAACCATAGCACCCATGTAACGCTCTCTATCTCAAGTATGTGTTACTTTTTTTTTTTTTTTTTTTGCAACAATAACGGATTAAAAAGCGTTTTTTAAACTAATAAAAATAAAATTTTGATTTAACAAAAAATAAAAAATAAATAAATAATCAAAATAGAAAAAAGTGATCATTTCCACATTGGAAAATAAAATAACCAATTTTGATTAAAAATAATCAAAACGGCAACACTGATGACTACAAAACTCAAAAGTAACGACAAACGCAAGACTTATATAAATCTTAAAATGAAGTCATTTTCTAGACTGCAATTTACATTATACAAAATTTTTATATATTTTTCAGGCTCTATGTACGGCTCCATTTTAATAAAAATTTAAAATAATAATATCCCAATTTAATTCGAATGTAATAAAAGTTCAAACTTCAAGTTTTTAAATATACCTGTGGATCTGTTTGTTTCAATATCCTACTCCAATAAAAAGGAAATATGTCAATAAAAATAAACGAATTCAAGCTTCGAAGTATAATACTCACACCTTGTATAATGGTACAATTCAAACATTCAAAATAATGAAATTTAAGCTAAAAAAATTAAGTAAATCACTAAATAGTTTTAATATTATTTATTTTCGAAAAAAAAAATAAGAATTTACATTAAAATTGTATGTTACAACAAAACACTAAACATTTCCAAAAATAAGAAGACAAAAGCAAAAACTTTTCTTCAGATTCTTAATTTCTTTTTAAGATAAATTAATTACCTAGCGTGCGAAATTTGGCTCTTATATAGGGTTTGTTTGGTATTGAAAATGAGGAAAATCGGTTCATAAACAAAAATGTTATGGGCTAAACACTAGAAACACAGGGTGTCCGTTGTAACTTCAGTTCATACTTTTCTGTTCATATCTCTTAAACAGAAACATGTATGACAGCGAAAATTTGTGCATATAGTTTTAGGATCGATATAAAGTCGGAAACCAAAAATGGGCGAGATCCACTCACCTCCCATATAAATTCTGTGCAAATAGTTCAAGGACCAATATAAACTCGGAAACAAAAAATGGTCGTGGTCCGCTCAGAAAGGTAATGTGCAAAATACTAGAAATACAGGGTGCCAGTTGCAACTTTAACTCATCCTTTTCGTCTGATAGATAGATTCGGCCAAGCCGAATTTTGGGAAAAATATTTTGACCTCTTCAGGATTTTTTTTTTTTTTGCAATTCTTAAATTGATATTGTTTTGTTCTATTTTCTTGAATACCTCAGACAAATTTTGATCATTTACATATATATCTTTTATATATACTTTTTTCTGTTGCAAATTTGAGTATTTGACTTCCGTTAACCTGTGTAAATTATTTATTTATTTATTTATATTTTAAATTATTTTCCAATATTTTTAAATTTGTTAAAAAGAAATAAAATAAAAAATAAATAAAGTTTGTACAAAAGTGACAGTAGTTTTTGCTTAAAAAATATTAGAAAATATCACTGTAATACAAGTTTAATTCAAATTAAACTTCAAGTACAGTCGTATGCTTATCTATTTATCATTTAGAATTTAGACAATATAAAGAAAACTGCTTGAAGCAGATTTTTTTATTATTTTATAAACTTAGAAACACCTGTTCTTCATTAGTTATATAAGGTATCTAATATAAATATATGCTCATTCGTTACATTGGATTTTCGTAATATCGGTATTTTTTATATCGACCTTTGACTGTACTTGAATTTAAATTTTTTGGGTGCTTATAGTAAAGCCATTCTCTCATTTTATCGCTATAATACCACACTAATTATATTCTCTCAAATCGTGGTACCGTACAAATTTTAAAAGAGCAGAGTTTTATGTTGGATTTTGGGTCTTCAGATATATTGAGAAAATATTTAAAAATTATCAAAATTGTATGTATATGTCCGATCCTGACAAATTTTCTCACATTTAGTAGAGCTTTATGTTCTAAGAATAGTGATATATACATTAGATTTTAGTTAGACATTTTTAGTTTAAGAAATATAAAGATTCGAAGTTTCGTTATATAAAATATTATACATCTGTTATTTGTAAGCCGGTCAGAATAAGATCTATTAAATTATATTCGGAATAAACCAGTTTACTAATCCGATAAGTGACAATTTCTAATAGTATGTTATTTTTCCTGACTTTGTTCGTAAAATACTGTTATCTCGGAAATATATCGACATAACGGCAGTACTCGAGATATCATATTTTATATGAGAAACTTTCACGTGCATTTTTTGAAGTCCCAGCAATATATTTATATTTATAATCAAATTTCAAATTTGTAGCAGAATATCAAAACAAATTTTGAATTTAAAAAAATAATAAATTACCGAAAATAAAAATAACGTATGAGCAAGTCAATGATTTTACTAAATCAAAATAACTTTTTTATGTGAAAATTTGTTTTCTTCTCTATAAAATAAAACTGGCTTTTTTGACGTTCAAATCCAGTGCGCGACTTGTGAAAATTTATCCACTTTTCGGCTAGCCACCAGTCACACCGATGCTTCTCTGCTGGCAGGCTGCCCATGTAAACCTTGTATACAAAGTACAGGTAGCAATTTAACATGTAAACCTTGTATACAAGGTACAGGTATTTTGATGAAATTTGGCACCAATAATTATCTTGGTACAAGGACAAGGCCTATTGAAATCAGTTATGATCGGTCCATTATTCCATCTAGCCCCCATACAAATATGTACCGTCTCGTTAAATACAGCATTTCTTAACGAAATTCGACGCAAGTAAATTGTATATGAGTATAAATCTTAGTGCAAAATGTCATGAAGATCGGTCAATAATTGACCATAGCTCCCATGGAAACCCCTCTTCCGAAAATCACGTGCATAAATCCCATAAAAATGTTAACATCAAGTTAATATTCTACACAATTAAGCTTTTATATAAGTAAAACTGATAGGGCCAAACCTTACGAAGATCGGTCCATAATTTACCATAGCTCCCATATAAGGCCAACTTTCGGCAATCACCAAAAAATGCATAAATTCATATAAATGTTAGTATCAACGTAATATTATGTATTCGTATGTTTTAGTTTACACCTAATTTAAGTATTGGTCTCCAATTGGCCACAGGTCTAATAAAAGACCCTACCCGTATCTATATTGATTAATTGTGTTATAAATTTTCCCCACTAAAATTAAAATATACTTCACTTTTAAAATATTATTTCTCAAAATATTTGGCGTAAAACATTGTTACACAGTATGAGATTTTCGCATTCTGAGTGATTAAAAGTCTATATTTTTGTAATTAAGAAGGCTATATTGATGAAATTTGGCACAAGCCATTTTCGTAACACTAAGCTAGTTTTATCACGCCTACTTTTCATATAAAATACCTCCTATAATAATTGCCTACTTTTCGTATAAATTTTATTTTGTGTAGCGGGCATATATAACCATTTATATTTTTGCAGATAAATATTCCTAGTTTACGCGGCATAATTTTCAAAGGCAACTAAATTGATTTCATGAAAACATCCGAGAGTTTCCAAAATGATGTGAAAATGCTTTACCCGTTCTACATCTAGACCAATATTTCCTACATTATGAAAAAACGCCTTGAAGTATTATCAGCATTATAGTTTCCTGAATTCGGTTTTGAATATACTTTTTTCGTTTCATAAATTTTGCTTTAATAGACACAATTATTTTTTCTGGATAACATAATTTTTGAACATTTTTATAGATTCATAGGAAGAATACAATTTTGAGTTAATGTCGGATATGTGTTCTCTTAACAATTTATAGTAGTGTGTAGATAAATCCATCTCTGTTATCATAGCTAGCGCATGATCATCGAAGGGATTCAAGGATTTATTTGAGCTCATTTTACTTTTTTATATGAGTTTACCTCTTTTTGGAGAAGAAATTATGAGTTCACCAACTATTGTAACAGATGAACGTTTTCCTGCTGAACGCAGGCTGCCATCAGTACCTGATACGTATATTTGTTTTATATAACTAATATAATCAAAGACGGTTATAATAAACTTAAAGGGAACGAAAAATTTAACTCGTTATAAACGTAGTTTTTCAAAGAAAATCCTCGAGAATTCCACAAAATTTTCAGTCCTGTAAGGACTGAAGGACTGAAAATTTCCCGGGAATTCCCGGGATTTCTTTTATTGAAAATGTTTAGATTTTCTAACTCATGTATGGTTATTTTAATATATAATGTGTTTTTATATTTGATTTTATTGATTTTTTACGAGTTTAAATATCTTTAAGGAAATATCTAAATATGTTTGATAGCTTATTCAATCGTTTTGTATAATAGGTGGAAAGTTCTATTTATGGGAATATTTTAAAAAGAAAAATATCGATTCTGCATTGTTGTCAAAAATAATATGTTGCAAAAGGACTAGAAGTAAAATTCTACACTTGAAAAATATATTTTTAATAAACGATTTGAAGATGTAGCTTGTACGCATGTGAAATTTGTAAGAGAAAACTCTTTAAAATGCCTGGAAACTTCAAAAAAATATATATTTTTAAAGCACCAGTGAAAACGTGGGTCCAAAAATATTTAGGCTGTTAACTGTATATGGATTTTTTTAAGATAAATTACATAAGGTCACTTTTAAGAACATGTAATTTAAGGGGTCCAACTGTGCAAGAAGTGACGTAAATTAATTTGTGAGCTCAAGTTTTCCTTAGCTATAGAGTAATAGTATAAACCTGGAAAAATAAGGCTTCAGAAATCTGTAAATTATTTGGGGATCTCTTAACAACAAGCTTACTTCCGTAAAATTATCGAGGGAAGTTTTACCTACAGAACAATATGAAAACCAAAGTAATGATTCGACTTTCATATGAGTTGTTATATAATAAAAAGAGTTAATTTTATATGAAAGTCGAATCATTTATCGTTTTATGATTAATTAGTTTACTTTAACATTTTTTATTCTTCATTTAACTTAATTATCTTTTAAAAGTAATTTCTGTAAATTTTTATATTTTTGAAACAGTTTAAAATATGCAATTTTGTTTATCTGAAACTAGTTCGTTATAAACGTAATTTTTTGTAGAAAATTTCGCTAAAATTAATCGGACCGAAGAAAAATGTTCGTTATAGCCATAGTTCATTATATCCCCTTTTAGTTATAACTGTGTTCGACTGTATATTAAAACAACACAACTCTCTTTGAAATTTATAATATTTTTTAGAATATACCAGTATCCATCCGACTATCTGTAACCAAATAAGCTTATAGAAATTGCAATTATTATATATAGTAAAATCGGATTTTTTAAAGAAATTTTATGTTGAAAAATTAACTTAATGTTTCCAGCATTAAACCAGTTCTAGGCCAAAATATAAGCTATGGGCCTCATTTTTGCGTAAATCGATTTTTAAATCAGTCAAATCGGTCAATAAGTTTTTCACTATACCCTTTTTAATTCAATATTGTCTTACATTTATAAAATATTTGTTCTCTACCAAGTGATTATATCTGCCTTAAATATGTACGAACTTTTGTAAAATTCCGAAGTATTAAGTTTGTATTTACTAGCTTTTACCGGTACGCTTCACTATCCTATTTGATGCGATAACTAATGTTAATTTTATACTTTTTAAGACTTTCACTGTAATAGTTCTTTAGATGAGAAACTTTATTTTTTCTTTTTATGGGACCTATCCATCCTATTTTCATTTCAACAATATGATAATGACGTGCTGAATATTTGCTTTATATGTCATGTAAATTGGTTCATTAATAACGCGTAAAATTGAAAAGAAGAGATTTTTTAAAAGTAAGTGTGACTTCCACTCCAGATCCAACAAAGCCCCTGACACTGGTACTATTTGCGTGTTAAATTTATTGAAAATCGGTTCAGTCGTTTAGACGTGATTGATACACAAACAAGTAAATAAACAAACTTACATCTCATTTTTATAATAAATATAAGGATATAAGGATTTATAAAATCTTGATTCTATATAAAATTTATTAAATTATTTAAAGTTTATAGTGTTTACATAGATATAATATAGGTAAATATAATTGTAATTAGATATAATATAAGGTATTTTACTTTCATATAACATATCTTAACATGGGTGAAGGGTATATGAGATTTGGCACAGCCGAATATAGCTCTCTAAGTTCTTTAAATACTTTTAATGGTACAGAAAAAACAAAACTTCTATTTTAAAATAAAGTCGATTTTAACAAAATTAAATGTTTAAATTACTTTTGCGGTTAGGCTGTATTTGTATAAATATAAAGTGAGTCGAATTTATGTACAATTAGTTCGCGTTAATCATTTCGTGAAGGGGAAACGAAAGTTATAGCGGTTTTAAGTTGAACATATAAAATTTTTTATAAACTGAAAGTTTATTTATAATCCTGGTGAAAATTACGCATAATAACAAAACATAATGAGTTATTTAAATAAAATTTGTAACACTTTCAATGTTTGATGGTATTAGTGTGGCATATTTTAGGGTTTGCTAGTAAAATTTAAAATATTTTCATTATACTAAACTTCGCAATTTTAAAAAATTTTGCGAAAAATGTGTATAGAATTTAAGTTATTTCTCTATATGTTATACGAAAACATATTTTATTAGAGTTTATTACAAAGACATGGTATTGTGATCCTTTTTTTAATCCAAGTGATGTTTTTTTTTTTTTTTTTTAGTCCACAAAATTTTTATCTTCGACATTTTTTAATGCGCTTTTACATTTCCGTTAAGCATTACAAATTCCATTTATTATAGTCAGTTTATAGTCAGTTTCGTATTATCTATTCAATGTACCTTAAAAAGCTCTGTTTTGACCAAAATGTCAACTGTCATTTGGCTTAAATTTATGGTCCCGATCAATTATATTTTTCGCCTTTCCTATATCTATATATTCAAGATTTAAACAAATTGCAATTTCTGTATAGAAATAAAAAAACAAAAAGTGCAATTTTTGCGTAATTTTAAAAAATTGTATGAAATTTATTTATTATTTAATCTGCTTTCAATAATCCTTTGATTTTATTGTATGAAGTAACAAAAAACTAAGTTGACCAAGTAATCATTATTATTCCTTTAGAAACCGTGAATGTGCCTCGCGTAAAACTGACTTTATTAAAAATGTTCGCTCTTATTTTCGAAATTTTTAAAATGTCTACTGCGTTGACTATTTCGGGCACATCAATTAGATATAGCGCAAAATGTGCATAATTAAAACAAATATCTATCTCCACCCAAAAAATCAAAAAATTTTAAACTGTTGAAAGCCTGCACAACGACGAAGAATGTGTAGAATTTGTTCACAAAGTTCGATTAGTTTATATAAGATCGCATGAGATTAAAAAGTATAAACGCGCGAACAAAAAGTGTAGAAGAAATTGAAAAATTTAAATAATTTTTTGGCCTTTTTCTAAGTTATTGCACTTTGAATAACAATCATGATTATCATAAAATGAAACCTATAGTGTTTAGATTTCGCACTCTATTAGTTACAAGTCTTACGAGTGCAGATCTGTAACCCATTTATTTAAAATGGTATTAGCACAAAACTTATTAAAGATTAAAATCAGTTTGATAATAGCCCATATACATTTTTTTCTTTTACTTGCATTAGTTTAATTTTTTAATTTAAAAATAATACACAGGATATGCCATAATGATGGTGACGCAGATGACCCATTAACTTGATTATTTTATTTGCAATATTGTTTATTAAACTGCTATTAACATTTATTTAAATAAATTTTTTTAACAACATCAAAGTAAAAAACCAACAAGTAAAACATATCAAAATAAATATGATTTATCACATTTACTTTATAAATGAATTGTTTACGGTAATAAAAAAATGATCAAAAGATGGGAGAGAGATTGTAACAACATGTATATTAGGGTGTACCATTCTTAATTTATTTAAATATTTGGTTTGATCAAATACATCCGGTATAAGCGGCCAGAAGATGATTTTTTAATTTTCAATTATTTGAAAATTATTTAAGAAATTTATATAAAATGTTAAATACCAATAAAAAGCTTATAAAAGTAATCGTAATATGTTCTGATTATGTATTATACATCATTTGTAGTCGAAAATAGATCTCAAAAAATTCTTATACAACTTGAATTAATTCGAATTTGTAGAAGCTAAAAGAAGTGTTTTGCTCATATTAAATAATCTTCCTTCGATATGGCAAAAACAATTTATTATTGTATTATAAGTTAATTTCAAACATATATTTCCGTGTAAAAAATAATTGCATAAATTTATTTATTTATTTATTTAATAGCCAATGAAATTACAATTTCTTACAGGCTAGCATATATATTAATCTTAAAGCTATTAACAATAAAATATTTTCATAATCATTGAAATACAAAAACTTATTATTTAACTAAGTTAAAAATACTTCTCTTAATGCGGATTGGATTTAATGAGAAATCAATATTTGGATAGAAACTGTTGAATTGATTGCATATACGTCTCATGGGTTCAAAGTTGGCATAATTGGTTCGAAAATATTTTATGTTTAAAGGAGTATAATTTCTAGTTGGACGATTTGGGATTACGAATTCGACCTTACGAAGCAGGAACTCAGAATTAATTGAACCGTTTACTAAATTAATTACAAATGAAATATTCATATATTTTCTCCTACTTTCAAGAGTAGGGAGATCAATAAGCTGTAATCGACTTTCATATGATGGTAAATTAATATCATGATTCCATGGAAGATTACGAAGACAAAATAAGAGAAATTGTTTCTGGACCGATTCAGTTTTCTTTATATGAACTTCGTATTGAGGATCCCAGACCACGGAAGCATATTCCAGGATTGGTCTTACAAGAGATATGAATAATTGCTTGGAAACATAAGGATCATTAAACTCTCTTCCCCAGCGCTTGAGGAAACCTAGATATCCTTTTGCCTTATTAACGATTTGCGAAACGTGGGAATTAAAGGATAGTTTACAATCAAGCTACACACCCAAATCAAGAAATTCCTCGACTAGATCAAGTTGCAATACATTTATTGTGGATCTACCGAGTACTGGACTTCTTCTGTAGAACATCATGTGTTTACACTTTCTTAAATTCAGATCCATTAGATTCATCATACACCAATCATAAAGATTGTCAAGATCTGATTGGAGTAAGGAACATAGATAGGAATAGTTAAAGCTATGGAACAGCTTTACATTATCAGCATACATTAATATTCTAGAATTCTTAATGCACGTTGGTAAATCATTTATAAATATTAGGAATAATAAGGGGCCGAGATGACTACCTTGTGAAACACCATATAAAACAGGAATGGTTTTTGATGTACATTCTCTGAATAATACACATTGGCATCTATTTTTAAGATATATGGAAATCCATTTAAGGAAAACAGGAGAAAATCCGAGTTTATCCAATTTGAACAGTAGGAGATCGTGATTTACTTTATCGAAAGCTTTACTGAAATCTGTGTATATTGCGTCTGTCTGTAAACCGGAATCAAATGCGGTTATAACTGAGGTTGTGAACTCCAAAAGGTTAGTAGTAATGGAACATCCTTTTTTAAATCCATGCTGAAATGGCGAAAGATAACATACAACTTGATGCGAAAGGATTTCAGTAACTATCTTTTCGAAAAGTTTTGGAATAACACTTAATTTAGCAATACCTCTATAATTAGAAATGTTGGATCTGCTACCGGATTTAAACAAAGGTATAATATAAGATTACCTCCAAACTTCATGAAAGTAACCACTAAATATTGATATGTTGAATAAGTATGTTATTCGAGATATAAGAGAATGTAAACATTTTATAAGAACACAGCTTGGAACACCATCAGGTTCACATTTATCAAAATATTTTAGATTCTGTACAGCTCTCAGTACCATCGATTTATCTAATTTTTGAAAAAAAAATTAAAAAAACTTGTTTATAAGATCTCTCCAATGATTCCTTAATTTCATACGGTGTCCTTGAGAAAATGGTGGGGGGAAAAATATTTTTAAAATCCAAATGAACCTAAAAAAGGCATTTTTATCCTTTGAGCCAACTTGCGAAAATATAACGCCATGACCAACATATTTGGAGCCGCCTTAATACACATCATATACACCAGATGTCCAAGTATGTCCGGGTTAATTTTTCATTATAGATAAAAAAGAAAAGAAAAAAAAAGAAAAACAGTCACTCGATCAAAATGAAAAAAAAAATTGAACCATGAAATAAATTTGAACTGAAAAAAGTTCCGAGTGCAAACAATTTAATTTTAAATAGCAAAGTGCAATAAAAACACATTCCACAAATAAAATTTATGATAATTTTTTCTAGAACATTTTGACAAATTAATTTAATGACATATGTCGCTGAATAATATATGCATAAAGGGTGTTCCGAAGTGCTTTTTGTCATTTTTGAAACGCAATAAAATGGCTAGTTTTTGCACTATGAAAAAAATAATGATATATAATTAAAGGTGATTATCTATGCCTTTGACTCAAATAAAAACTAGTAATGAGTTTTTATCCACTTTGATATAATTAGCGATTTTATCTCATAATCTTACTTTTTAATTTGGACACATACTAATGTATGTGCTACACAAAGGTTTTCAGCTAAATTCAAAATATATCTACAATATTTTTAAGTATTGGAGGTCTACTAAACCCTGATTTTTTTGGAGGATAATATTTCTTTAAATGATTTAATTATAGCGAAAATATATATCAGCATCTTAAATATCAAAACTATATCAATTGAAATTTTTACAATGACTGATCGCCAGAAATAGTCAATTATATTAACTACTTGACAATCTATAGCATCATACAAACTTAGTTAGTTCTGGCCATATTAATTGGTATAAATTGAAGTTGATAATTCTAAATTGTGTCATTTAGAAATTATCCGTAACATACCTGCAAATAACCAAGCGAAGGGATCCTTGGAAAAAAATATTTCCAAGTGTATCCTGGGACTTGAATTGCTTTAAATAACACAAACACTGGGGCTATCAAGCCCAGAATAATTTCTATGCATCAGGCTATGCAATTTTATAATTTATTGATCAATTATGTTTTATATTTAGAAGGCATTCAGATCATTATTTATTAGTATACAAGTGTATACAGTTTTTAAAATAATTGACTCTTATTTGTATTATAGGGATCTCGTGATTATGTTTTAGTTCAGTTTTGTGCAAAAATATTTCTCAACTTTTAATTTCATAAAAATATCGGCGAAAAAAATGTATGAAATTCAACATAAATTCTATGCTCTTATATAATCAATTAATAAAATTAATTAATTAATACAATTAATTAGAACTAACTACTTTTTTTCCATTTAATAGTTAAATTTATTGTAAATTATAATAATAATAACATATAAAAATATATTAAAATGTTCAATTTCAACCAGTATAATATTTCACGTGCATATTATCTGGACTTAAATGAGTTATTTCGTGAAAGAATTATGAAAATTATTTATTAGTTTCTGAGTTATTGAATTTTGAAAATGACAAAAAGCATTTTGGACCACCCTTTAGGTATTATACATTTGTGTATTTTAATATTGGCCTCGAATTGAATCTCATCATCCACAAGTGCCTTCAGCAATGGATCATTACGGAAGTATTGCAATCTGTGGTCGTTTTCATGTAATAATTTGTTGGCTAGAATGAAAAAAACAAGAAGAATAAAGAAAAAACAAGCAAGAATATTATATTCGGCTTGGCCGAATCTATCGTCATCTAATCATTTACAACTTTATAAAATTTCACTGGGGGAGTAAAGAGCGCGGACCGCACCCATTTTTTCCGAGTTTATATTGATCCTTTAATTATTTGTACAAAATTTCATGAATGTTAACTTATATGGGAGGTAAGCGGTAAAGCGGTCGGACCACTCCCATTTTTGGTTTCCGCGTTTACATTAGTACAAAATTTCGTTGGTGTGCATGTTTTTTTTTTGTAAAAGATATTGACCGAAAAGTATAAACTAATCGTAGAGTTATGACGGACATCCTGTTTTTCTAGTATTTAGTCCATAACTTTTTTGTTTATGTACCGATTTTGCTCATTTTCAATACCAAACAAAGCTTACATAAAATAAATATTCGAGCCACATTTCGTTCCCCTAGGAAAAAAATAAGTCAGAATGTTATATTCATATTGGCAGAATCTATATACCCACCATCTGCAACTTTTTAAAATTTTACATTATATGATACTTCATCTTATATTGGATGTGGGCAGTAAAGTGGGCGCATCACGCCCTTTTTTGGTTTCCGAGTTTGCATTGATCCTTGAACTATTTGTACAAAAGTTCGTTGATGTTTCACCTTATATGGGTGGTGGACGGTAAATTGAGCGGATCAAGCCCATATTTGGCTTCCGATTAACTAATTTTGCCCACTTTCAGTACCAAACAAACATTATATAAAACAAATATTTGAGCCAAATTTTATCCTCCCAGATGTCTCCCCTCGAGCCCTATCCTGCTTTCAACAGACAAACTGACGGACATAGCTACATCAACTCAGAATCTTAGGACCCAGAACATATATTCTTTGTGGGGTATTGAATGACTTTTCGATATGTTACACACGGAATAACAAACCCATTATATCCCCCTTCTTTTTGATGGTTGGCATAAAAAAGAATAATATACCGTCATCCACATATGTTGCCAATTCAACAAATGTATTTGTATCTGCATATTGCATGGTACTTTTATTATTTTCATAGAATATTACTGTTGATGCCACTGTTATTTTTATTTTTGTTGAAGTTTTTTTAGCATTAAAAGGTAATCATGAGTAAAATAAAAACATTGTCAAAAGCCTCAGTAATATTTATATAGTATGTGCTATATATAGTCATGCAAATATACATAAGTGAGGCCCCATAGGAAATGAAAATCGAGGTAGATAAGTATGTTTTAATGTTGCCAGAAAATGTTTACTGTTTCTTACATAATTTAACTAAAATTGCATGCTTCAGTTAATTTGTATGAGAATCCCACTAAATGTTGCTTACATACCTCAAAAACAAAGTTATTGTTATATGCATACTTATAGAGAAAGCACTATATCGATACTACTTCAGAGATAAAATGATTCAACTTTTCTCTATCCATCTTTCAGTGATTCGGACTTATTGGAATGTTCAAAGGAATTTCATGTAATAATATAAAATCTGAAATACGTCCTCAATACTGTTCCTTTACCCTCCGCTCCCCTCAGTGTTCCATGCCTGATTTAACTCCCATTCGGAGCTGTTCCTTATCTTACTCAGTGCATGCTTTTTGATCACCATACACTGAGAGAAAAATCGAATGCGATTTTTGTCGCATTGACAATTTACGTTATCGTTTCTTTTTTTTTTTTTTTTGACAGTTGATTTTCAACTTTTTAACACACGGAATTGAATATATTACCAAATGCTATTTAGTAATTCGACACTGATGTTATTCTTGATATGACCAATATGCCAGTTCATATTTTGAACAAATGGTTAATACACTATTTATATTGAATGGTATCATTATATACACACATATGTGGTCGATATTTCTCTGGATGTGTCTATGACGGAAGTTGTCTAAAAATATTTATGCTCATAAGAGAAAAGTTAAGATAAATCAATGAAATATCGATTTATTTTTGAATGACCGCATATGGACCAACATTTTTTAATACTTTTTTCATAACAAGCTCAAAACTATAATTTTTTGGATACACATTTAGAGACAAAATTCAAAAATGTTTTTCGGTAAAATTTACTATTTCCAAGAAAATGTTTTTTAAAAATCCCGAGAAATTTTTATCGGGACTTTTTTTTTAATTTCCTTTACTTTCTGATATTTTCCTGTTTTAAAATAAAGCTCTGTAACAATGAGAAAACAATAGCGGTAATACGTCGCTAACTTCAAATAATGAACAAATTACTAGTTTAATGAAATAGCTTTAAAAAGCCATGTATGTTAGTATGTTGAAAAATTTCCGAAATATATAAACTTTTATGTTTTAATAAAGAAAATATGACAAAATACGTTAGTAAAATCTTAATATTCCGCGACTGAAAGGAGATATAACAATTATTTTAATAAATATTGTAGATTTTAGTGTGTCTCTATTACAATTTGAAGTTAATTTTCTTTTAACGAAAAGTTTGATAGTGATATTGAAAGAAATACATATTTTTATAGATACATGGACAGAACAATTTTCATTTCTAGAGGGGTATATTTGCAACTTTTTTCGTGAGACTCTTTAACCTACATATATATTAGCTTGAAATTTATGATCGTTAAACCCTTATTCAGGGGGTACATTCTTTTGGGGTCTAGATAAAGTAATGGACCCGATCATAACTAATTTCAACAAGCTTTGTCATAAAAGATATGTGTGCCAAATTTCATAGTTTGATTACAAAGTTTACATGAACGGACGGATGGACGGATTGGGTGTCATAAACATCAGCACAAACGCGTAATATAAAAACATTGGAAATATCAGGCTGGCAGATTTGAGGTCTTTAATAAAAGGTCCTTGACATAGTGTATTTTGTTAAAAACCAAATCTACTAGCCTTGATATCTCCATTTTTTTATTTTTATTATTTTTAAATATAATTTCATTTACATTAAAAAGTGATATATAGATACTTTTCTGTCAACAATGGTTATGATTAAAGTCGTTACATTTTAACTTGTTCATTTCTCCAATTTAGCAGTGTCTTCTATATATATATTGAAATCTTCTGAAATTAAAACTTGCATTTCCTCAAGGGATTTTGTATTGTGGTAAAGTCATCATTGTTGTGAGCCATCATATCACCATTGTGAACATCATTATCGTTGTGAAAAACATTAAAATGAAAAACTCTACGGCATCAGGCTGAATATTCATTTATTTATGTACGTTACAAACAAAATCGACAGAAAAAATTTTTGCGTTAATGGTGGAAAATCTGTTGCAATGTAAAAATATGGATTTTTTTGTAGTTTCTTTTCCAATATTTTATTTTATACCCATTTGTGGTGACACAGTATGTGAATAATTTAATTAGTCTTTTCGAGATGCATGTACATTTGGCTTTATTTTTATGCTTTCATAAAAAAATAAAAAATTAAAAAAAAAAGAATCAATGGTGGGTGTTGATTATATTGACAAATGATTTGAAATTTTAAAGCATTCGTATTGGTAGGAAAAAACAATACTGTCTATAGTTATTTGCTAACTAATTATTAATTAAGATAACATATCATATCTGAAAGTGCAGTTTATAGACAACGTGTTAGGTAAATATTTATTTTTAAATTAGTAAAATATTTTGCATTAAAATTTGTATCCTAGTTGCAAAGAGTGTTGTCTGGTGGTATGAAAAAAAAAAGAAGTTAATAACATTGAGGATTTTTATTAAGGTCCGCTTCGAAAAACACTCAGCTCCCATTAAAATGTAACTATTATGTTTCGAATAGTGTAAATGTGTATATTTTCAAATAACACATAAACCGAATAACTTGTGTCGTATAACCGTTTAACCGAAATTTAGTATTCTAAAGATAAATTTACGCCAAATACTAATTTATTTTTATTTTTCTTAATGTCTGTTATACACACTGTTTAATAAGATGGGACATGAAAATACTATATTATAACAGATTCTTCGATAATCTTCCGCCGAATGCTATATATTTCCTATAAAGGAAAACAGGATCAATTAACTTCCACAATACTAATATATTTATAAATATATATAGATATTCAAAGTAATTTTAGCCTTTTAAATATAGGAAATATATAGCATTCGGCGGAAGATTATCGAAGAATCTGTTATAATATAGTATTTTCATGTCCCATCTTATTAAACAGTGTGTATAACAGACATTAAGAAAAATAAAAATAAATTAGTATTTGGCGTAAATTTATCTTTATATTTATCTTTATATATATATATATATATATTTGAATTTAAAGGAAAGCAGAATCAATTAACTTCAACAATACTAATGGAACATTTGTTGGGCAAAGGTGGATTTCTTAGAAAGACATTTACATAATAACATCATGATTTCATTTTATAGGCGGCCCAAGTAAATTATATTTTTTTTTTTTTGGTATTATATCGCTCAGTCTCTCACAAATTTTAGCAGTGATAACTAAATTGGTGTTTGAGATATTATTATATTATCTATATGCAAAGTATCTTTAAAAAATTCGGATCAGAATCGACTTTTCAATAGTACCTTAAAATCCAATATGTGTTAAAAAACGTCTAAAATATATACAACTACATATTTTGATAATTAAAATATGACAAAAACTATTATCAAAATATTAATATTTGGTGAATAGAAAGAGGTGTAAGAATCATTTAAGTGAGTATTCCAAGTGTTAGATATCCCTACATTTTGAAGTTAATTTTCTTATAACGAAATTTTCTATTTTGCTATTGAAAGAAATCCGTATTTTTAGGGGTGGTTCAGACGCAGTATTTTAAGAATCATACCAAAACATATTAATCTTCATTTCTAGAGGGATACATTTGCAACCTTCATTCGTAAGGCTCTTTAATATCTATACATTTTTATAGGAGATGGTTATAAATGATTTATGTTGATCATGATTTCATTAAAATTTGGATAAGCATAAATCAATTTGCTAAATTTCAGGAATATCATTATAAAATTTACTATGGATCCCATATAAGCCCCTTTCCCGAAAATCACTTTAAAGTGCATAATTCCTTTCGGGAATCAAGCTATTAATATATGCCATATAAATGGTAATATCACGATAACATTACTTATACATAGGTGAATTATATACTGATCTTCATAAAATTTGACACAAAGGTTGATACTTATACAAAACATATTTATACCAAATTTTATTAAAATATTTGCAATATTCAAGACATTTGTGATCGCTAAAAACCTATTCCGGAAGGACCTTTGTATGGAGGCTAGGTGAAGTAATGGGCCGATCATAACCAAATTCAATAATCTGTGTCCTTTTGTTAAAATATTTATTTGTCATAAATTTTATTAAGATGTCTTCAAAATTGCAGCCTGAACTTTATTCATAAGGTTTACATGGACGGACAGATAGCTAGTTGACGGATATCGTTAAATCGAGTCAGAAAGTGATTATGAATCAAACGGTATACCTTAAGGTGGGGGTCCGATGAATCGATATTTTTTTCAAATAAAACTGTAACTTGTGATTGATTGCTTTGATTTTCATGAAATTTGGTATAGGCGTAGCAGAGGAGTGTACAATGTTAAGTTTGGAAGGGGGCCGGGCACAACAAACTTCTCAGGGGCGGAGCTAAGGGGGCTCAAAATTAGATACCTCTGACATAAAAAATTTTTAAAGACTTGCGAAATTTTTGTTTCTCGTCCGATTTCAAATATTTTTATATATAGTTGTAGGCCCTAATAAGACATGCTTACATATCCTATCTATCTCTTACAGTTTTCGAGTTATTTACATTTGAATTTTAAAGCACCATAATTTTGCATGTTCTTGGTCCAGTTTGTTTCATATATATACTAGTATTTCCTACCGATTTTATTACTTTTTTTCTTAACTAGTTAAGGATCAAAATTATCTATTGAATAAAAAAATTTGAAGTCGATATCTTTACCGAGTCCAAAAATAAACGATTTTGAATTTGAAAATTGCAAAAAGACGACTTTTTGTGTTTTTTTAGCCGAAAAAGTATCTGCACTCTTTTTTATCTAAAATAAAATTTTCTTTAGCAGCATATAGTAATTTTGCACTTTTCTAACAGATGACTTTAAGATAAAAAACAAGCCCAATAACTCAATTGTTCATGGTACACACCCTCCCGAATTCGATCCATTTTATATGAAAGTTTTGATTTTAGACCATATTTTCTCGAATCCCAAAGCACGAATCGACAAGCGGAATATATTTTAAGAATCTTCGACATGCAGTTAAAAGTTTTAAATCAAAATCTACGTGACTTCGGAAAAATGTGGATTCTATAGCCAAAAATTTTAAAAATCCCATTTTTGGGAAATTTCGCTAGTTTATTTGGGAATTCAGGAAAACCCTACCCTTATTTGTTTAACGCGCTTTTATTTACTTATAATTTCATTAAGATATCTTTATAAACAAATATGTTATTACAATTAAAAAATTTGTATTTTCTCCACAAATCCCAAATTGGGCTTTTTGTTTGGTTTATTTCTAAGTATGAAAGAAATTTTTAAAATGTGTATTCCCAATTTAGCTTATCCTTTAGCATATATAATTTCCAATCTCATTTCAGAAATATGCGCCTTTAAACTTTTATATTTTAAATTTATTGTATATATGACTATATTTTTACAAACTCGCAACTTTTGCCTTTAGTTTTGCATGAATAATTATTTAGAAAATTATGAATATTTCTGTATACTTTGAATAATATCTATACACAAAATATTTTAATAAAAATAATTAATAAATATTTTTTATTTTTAATAGGTTTGCCACATTTCCCAAATTTAAGTATATATTTATCCTTTTCTAAGCATTCATATATTTCTATTAATGAATTTAAAATAACAAAACAAACAAAAAATGTCTATTTTAACTTAATCAATAATTGTTTTATTAGCTTACATTTATGGTGTTTACTTAAATTTAATAAATGTATTTATCTATTGTTGATGGTTAAAAATTTATATATTTATGATCTAGTGGCAATGTAGAGGTATACTTTCTGGTGATTCCTAGCTGCAGAATTTATCTATTACTGATGGTTTAAAATCTATCTAGTGATAATGCACAGGTAATATCCATTCCGGTGATACCTAACAGAAACATATAATAATATAATTCGGTATAGGTACTCTTCCAAATTGACTCTTTCAGATTTTTTACCTAATTAAAATTCACAGAATACCTTGATATATATATATATATATATATATATATATATATATATATATATTTATATATATATATATATATCTGTGCGCTATATCTAATAAATATATATAAATGCACAGCTAATCCTTACCAACATCATAACAAAGTTGATTACCATGGTGATTACATTGAAACATGAACAATTGTGTTGTGTTCTGTGGAGTTTATCTCAAAATGATCTTAATCGTTTAGAAGCTATAGAGAAATTCATAAAAACTACATATCATGCAAAAGTCGATGTCATTGGTAAATCTCAGATAGTGGTATGACATAAAAATTAAGTCCTTGAATCGGCGTACTAACAGATTAAAAATTAAACATTCCGATGGATGGATACTGATATAGAAGTATCGGCATGCAAAATATCAACTGGAGCACCCTGCAAGACATATGATGATTTAGGTACAAGATCTAGGAAGAAAAGGCTGGCCCATAAGCTTTCTATAATTTCGAATGAAGAAGTTTCTGATACATTCAAAGAAATGTAAAAAAAAGGAGAAGCATCGTAAGAGCACAATTAATATTGCTGAAATCACCAAAACGGATTGCCGAAAGTGTAACTACTCCAACATCACAATCCAATTCTACAGAGGAAGAATCAATTGCTTTAATGCTTGAACTGGACCTCAGCCGAAACAAATATCAAATTTTAAGAAAAGCTCTGCTTGAAGAGGTACACTCAATTCTACCATTATACAAGGATATTCAAGATATAAAGCAAACTATTTTACCATCTATTTCGGTTACCAATTTTGCAGACTTATCTGCAGATCACTTGGAAAAAGTTAATAACAGCGACGTTGTATTAATCTGTAAGTGGGGATGTGACGGACTATCAGCCCTTCCTGAATACAAGCATGCTAGTGGAAGTAAGAAAATGGCGGATTATAAAAGCGTATTTATAGCATCTTTGGTGCTACTAAGAATACAACCATATTCCTTAAAGCAATCTTCATCAAAGTGTAAAAACTCATTTGAAGATATATGTCTTAACACCACTCCAGGATCAAAACATTTTTGCAGACCTATTTGGTTCGAATACACAAGGCAGTCGAAGGCAACAACAAAGGATTTAGTGGAATATATTAAAGATGGAATAAATGAATTGCAACATCTTTCAATAACCATAAACAAATACACATTCGACATATCCTTTCAACTTAGTCTAAAAATGATTGATGGAAAGGTAAGTAATGCCATTACGGAAACGTTTTCTTTTTGGAAATGCTCACTATGTGATGAGACGAAATCACAATTTTCGGATATTTGTAAAGCAAGGAGTATTAACAAAGAACTTCTGTCTTTCGGAATACCTCCACTTCACGCCAGAATACGATTCATGCAGCATTTTCTGCACATAGCATTTGATTTAAAGTATAGAAGTGTGCCAGAAAATTTAGCAACACCTACAAGAAACAACGACTATTTAAAAACACTTAGAATATCTGAGAAAAGTAGAATACAGGATGAATTCAGAGAAGAGACGGGATTAAACATCGACAAACATCTGCCGACTGGTGGTAGTACAAATGATGGAAAAACAGCAAGTAAAATATTCGAAAATTTCGAAGCTACATCAAAAATAACTGGTATTAATAAAAAGTTACTTGAAAGGACTAACATACTATTAATGGCAATTAATAGTAAGCACAAAATTAACTCTGCTCGATTTGGAGAATATGCAGCAGAAATATCTAAACTACTTGTTTCTCCATATCCATGGAAAGAAATGACACCAACAGTATATAAAGTATTGTGCCATGGCGAAATTATAATTGAACGAAATATTCTTCCACTTGGAGAGCTTACAGAAGAGGCTCAAGAATTATTCAGCTCCAGGAAATGATCCAGAAAGTCACAAAATGAGGATACTTTTAATAGCCTATTGTTATCATCAGACCCTGTACTATCATCAATGAGAAAATGTTGGATTTATTATGACTCTTTATCAACTCAAAATACTGAAGACTTGAATGACCTTTATTATCTTTTAGATATGTATGCAGATACAACCGATTATTTTATAGAAAATAAGTAGTATAAGTTTAAAATATTAGAAAAATTGTCCACATAAATTTAATGTAAATAAGTAATAAAAAATCGTATTAGAAATAGATATTAGAAATAATAATAATACTGACTAAGTTAAAATAGACGTTTTTTGTTTGTTTTGTTATTTTAAATTCATTAATAGAAATATATGAATGCTTTGAAAAAGATAATGATTTACTTAAATTTGGGAAATGTGGCAACCCTATTAAAAATAAACAAAATATTTATTAATTATTTTTATAAAAATATTTTGTGTATAGGTATTATTAAAAGTATACAGAAATATTCATAATTTTCTAAGTAATTATTCACGCAAAACTAAAGGCAAAAGTTGCGAGTTTGTAAAAATATAGTCATATATACAATAAATTGAAAATATAAAAGTTTAAAGGCGCATATTTCTGAAGTGAGGCATGATATTGACTTGAATCTTATTTCAAAAGATCGGAAATTATATACACTGAAGGATAAGCTTAATTTGGAATATATATTTTTTAAATTTCTTTCACTATTTAGAAATAAACCAAACAAAGCCCAATTTGGGATTTTTGGAGAAAATACAAATTTTTTAATTGTAGTAACATATTTGTTAATAAAGATATCTTAATTAAATTTGCATGAAATGTGAACCTTATTAATATAAATAAGAGCGCGTTAACCAAATTTCAATCGGGGGTAGGGTTTTTCCGAATTCCCAAAAAAACTAATGAAAATTCCCAAAAATTGGATTTTTTACATTTTTGGCTATAGAATACATATTTTTCCGAAGTCCCATTGACTTTGATTTAAGACTTTTAACTGCATATCGAAGATTCTTAAATTATATTCCGCTTGTCGATTCGTGCTTTGGGATTTGAGAAAATATGGTCTAAAATCAAAACTTTCATATAAAATGGGTCGAATTTGGGAGGGTGTGTACTATGACCAATTGAGTTATTGGGCGTTTTTTATCTTAAAGTTATCTCTGTGAAGTTGCCTTTCAGAAAAGTGCTAAATTATTATATATTGCTAAAGAAAATTTTATTTTAGATAAAAAAGAGTGTAGATACTTTTCCGGCTAAAAAAACACAAAAAGTCATCTTTTTGCAATTTTCAAATTTAAAATCATTTATTTTTGGACTCGGTAAAGATAATTTTTTTTTTCAATAGATAATTTTGTTGTTTAACTAGTTAAGAAAAAAATAATAAAATCGTTCGGAAATACTAGGATATATATGAAAAAAACTGCAAAATTATGGTGCTTAAAAATTCAAACGCAAATAACTCGAAAACTATAAGAGATAAATAGGACATGTAAACATTTTTTTATAGGTCTTATCAGGGCCTACAACAATGAATAAAATATTTGAAATCGGATGAGAAACAAAAATTTTGCAAGCGATTAAAAATTTTGTATGTCAGAGATACCTAACTTTGAGCCCCCTTAGCTCCGCCCCTAGGGGGATTGTTGTGCCCCCCTTCCAAACGTAACATTGTACGCTCCTCTGCTACGCCTATGCCAAATTTCATGAAAAGTCAACCGGCCGATCAGAAGTTACAGGTTTATTTCCAAAAAAATTCGATTATGCCCAACTCTGCTATGGTGGTGTAGGGTACTATTAGCATGAAAAAATACAAATTTCATAAAATTGTGTCTAAAGTAATTTTTCTGTAAAATCTATTTTATATAAATATATTATTATAAACTATTTTTGTATAAATATATGTAAATTTAATATTAAAGTGGTATTATTTATATTTAATCTAAATGACAATTTTGGCCCCTTTTGCACAGTGTCGTAATCTCATATAACTATTGGCCAAAAACCAAAGGAGTTGTTGTACGTTAATAAAATTTGGTGTACGTTAAAATAACGCTTAAATATAAAAAAATTAAAATTTGTTCAAAATCATTTCAAGGATTGCTGTCATATATCCTGAAAGTGAAAAATTGAATAGAATCCACAGAAACTGTCGAATATTAAAAAGTTAGAGTTGTTCGTGCAAAATGTTGATGATTTCTGACGAAGGATACGTCTAGCTCGAAAATGCACTTGAAGACGAGATCTATAAAAATAAGTTGAGAAAATTATTAAACTGAACAATAAATTACTATATATTTATTATATTTAGGGGAGATTTTAACTTCAATAAAATACCAACAAATAATCTTTTGAACCCTACAATGAACTTGTTATTGCCTAATGTTTTGCAGAAAAATGATAAGAATTATTTATATTTTGATATCCTTCTCTCCACTTTTTCAAATCGACTTTTTTAGATAAAATTAAAAATATTGGGGTAAAGGGATAATTATTAAAAATTGTAAATTTATATATATTTAGTATTTATCAAATATTTTTAAACGACTTTTTGTATTTACGAGTCCACTCGAATACTAAAGTTCAAGTACAAGTAAGTAAAAACTGATAAAACTAATAGAAAATAATGGAAAAAAATTTATAAAAATATGCATATAATAATATGCATATAATAATTGATATAATCCTCGCAAATTTTAAGTTTACCGACAATTTGCATGAGTTTTATCATATCTAGCGTGTATTTTTATAGCACCCACTATTTCCGCGTTTTTTAAATCCAGTTTTTCTTCCTTTAGTAGGCTAATGTAATGCTAGATGTTGTTTTGTAAGCGAAAACAACATAAAGGATAGCATCATCTTTTGGTGCTATAACTAATGAATTTTGTTCGCAATATCCGAAATTTGACCAGTTTTTATTTGGGTACCAAAACAGGATTTTGTATTCTTTATTTAATTTCAACTAATGGATAATTCTTAGTGCTTAAATATCTTCGGTGAAAAAAAAAAATGTAATGCTATGTAATAGATTTCATTTACCAAGTAGATATCTATAGTATATACTACACCATCAAATCTTGTTAGTTAAAATATTAGGTAAATAAAAATACAAGTATTTAGGAAAAAGGTGCCAAATTTGTTAAAAAATAATATATTAAAATAAAGATGAATACTGAACTTCAGGAGCTAAGATGATTGCGTCATTTTTTTAAGAAATTTAAAAAAGAGAAATTACACTTTTGGAGAAAGACACGACCACTTTAAAAATAGGGATTGATTCGAAATTTCTGATGAGATTTAGGTTATCAAAGAAAAGTGCTATAGTGATTTTAGAAAAAATTAAACCAATGCTTATATACAAAAAAGAAAGGTAACATCTCTTTTATAAATATCTACAACATGTTCATTAAAAAAGTAATGTATTTTAGAAAATCTAATATTTCACCAAGCCTCACAGCGAGCAAAATTATTTTGAAGGTTTCAGACGCAATTGCTTCATCATATGGTTTGTACGTAAAATATCCCTCCATTGATATAATAAATTTTATAAAATAGCAAAATTCTCAAGATGTGTAGGAGCCTTATATTACAAGTATGTAAAAAATCATGTCTCCTGTTAATAGATTATATTTCAGTAATGAATATTTTCAAACAATTGTATTGTAGGTGGGGAATTTCAGGAACCTTTTCGTAGCCAGAAAGGTTATTTCGCATTACATGTTCAAGCTGTATGTGATGCTACTTTGCTGTTGTACAGATGTATATAAGTATAATTATAGAAGCAAATATTTACATATAAAACGAATTAAAAAATGCGTATTAAGGAGATGTTATATTCTTCCTAAGTGGCATAAGTTTAAGATCTTGTTCCTCTTTTTGAACTTTAAGTTCATGCTCTGCCAGAAGTGATTTTAATTTATTTTTCGGGTCCGTATATTCCTCTGTCAAATTATCTAGTTTCTAATTTTTTTTTTTTTTTTTTGATTTTTCATTGCATTCGAGAGAAAGAAATAGCTCTTGGGATTTTAGATCTTCGCCTTCGATAATAATATCATTGCTCGAAAGCACCCTTCCTTTATTGTTTAATTTAACAAAATTTCTGAGCTGGTTTCCAAATCATTGATTATTTGAGGTGGTTCTTCTTTCTAATAACAAAATATATACATTATCAGTCTAAAACTTTCACTTTTAACTCACATTTGAAATTATCTCTTTATAACCACCCCCTCTATCTTCTAAAACTCGTGTTGGCGGCCTTATTATACATAACAAAAGTTCCTCGTGAGACGACAAATTATTTATTGAAGCATTTTCATCACCAGTCTTGTAAACTTCCCTTTGATTGTTTCCTATTTTTCTCTAGGTCATCATATTTTGATCGCAAACTAGACACATCACGTGGAGATCTTCCACTGCATGCATTAAATTTTTCTGTAATTTTACCCACACATCGGATTTCTTTAGGTTGCAATGGTCTTTTTATTTTCAAGGATATTTTTAAATTAAATTAATGTTGTATTTTCTCCTTCAATCAAATTTGCACTTTTCTTGCTATTTTCCTTGTTCTTTTTTAATAAATTGAAATTCCGATATGTTTTTAAATTCGCTGAAGTTTTTATTTAATGGCAAATAATTTATGATTTTAAAATTAACGTTAGACATAAATGTTGCCATATTCTTTATTTATTATATTAGGTAGAAGCACGTAAGTAAAATAAACCTAGACAATAAATTTTTGAAATTACGGGCATTAGTCTTCGCTACACCAAAACCGACTTGTTTTTTATGTGTTAAAAAGTGGTTTTCATTTTGTGTTAGGCGTTCTAGACAACTGAGCTACTTAAAAATCAAATTCCTTTTATATTTATTAAAAACTACTTATACAAGTATTAATTGGTAATACTGGGAGTTGGCCACAATATACTGAATACAGGAGGCTGTTGCTTTTAAAATTGGACATAAAATTTTCGCTGGAATTGGTGACTAAATCAATTATTTACTTTGCTTTCAGCAAAATTGGAAAAAAATTGTGTAAAATTTGAAATTGTAGAAATGTATAAAAACTTCACTAAATGCCAAATAAAAATATGTTTTTACTATGAAAATGATATGATAAAATCAAATTTTATTATCCTTTTGCATACAAATTTTAATATCACCTGTAAACAAGAGAAACGTCTTTTTTCTTTTAAATATTTTTATTATGTAAAATAATAATTAAACCAAATATAAAATTTGGGGAAAAACCTTATGTATTTGTAATTACCCTAGAGGAAAGAGAACTGGTACAAAACACGTCCCGTGACAGGTTCTTAAGAGGAAGTAACTGGTCCTAGTTCCGGAACTTTATATGAAGAGAACCTCTCACTTTTACATAGGGTTGCCATTTGAGGTGGCTAATTGACACCATATAAATGTTTTGGGGTAGGTTACAAACCAGTTCTAAATTAACCTATTCATTACCGGTTACTACAATACTCGTCCTGGTTCTTGTTCTCAAAGAATAGGTTAAAAACCTAATCTAAAAGATTATATAGATTTGATGCATCATGGCTACCTAAGTACAAAAATGGTAACATTTTTCAATTCTATGGATAATTTTTTTTTTTCTTTTTAATTTTTAAGTAAAATTGTCAATATTTTGAGACATTTCTCCACTTATGTTGTCATAACTCAAAAACAACTTGTCCGATTTTGCTAAACTAAATTTACAAAAATTTTGATTTACAATATCTTTTTTTAATGTTAGGCAAAAAATAAAAAATTGGTATTTTTTTTTTAATTTGGAAAAATCAAAAACTGCAAAAAGTTTTAAATTTTATTTATTTGTAGTGAAGCTACACATCATGTGAATTAAAGTAGATATGGATCATGAAAATCGATGCATGCTTTACGTTTTTATTTACAATTAATTGAAGGTGTAGCATATTTACAAGCACTGTAGAAAATGGTATAATGAAAATTCAGAGCATAGAAAATTGTTTGAAAAAAACCTTTATCACATTTTTATGTTTCTCAGAATTCAAAAAAAAAAAAATAATAAATAAGTAATAAACAAAAGGCTGTTTCAATTTTAAGATTGCTATAGCAAACTAATAAACGCTCATAAATGTGCATGCATGCTGAATTGCTCTTTTTTTCCCGATGATTTTTTTGCATAAAATTCCTTAATGTTTTTTATGATTCTTGGGAATAACAAAAAATTGTTAAATTATAGCATCAGTATTTATAAGAGCTCCTTGAGCCATTTTATTTTATTCAAGAAGTGTTTATGATAACGGAAACATCATTTTATCCCTACATAAAGAATAGAGTCATTCAGCTTTCAAGTATTAATAAAAATAAGCAAGAAAGCCAGAACATTTTTATGTAAAAACAATCCGGATTAATTTTGTTATGTGTGCGGACAATATATCACCGAGAAAAAACAGAACTGCTTCTTAACTTCATTGCAAGTCATATGAAGATTGCTTAATGTATATCCGCACAATTTGAAACAGCATTTTACACCAAGTAGTATATACATTTCATATCGATTGAATTTATCTATGAGATCTTCTAACGTAAAGTAAGTATAGGTTAATACATTTGGAATATTTTATACTTACAGCATTTCTTAATTAAATTTTGAATTTTTTTATATTCCTTATTTCCGATTGTTATTTTTGTTTAAGTACAAAAACTGGTTTCGGAAAACATATACGTTGGTCTTACATCACGAGGTCTGCTAATGGGTTTGCACATGCAGTTCTGCATTCGCAAGAAATTAAATATGCTTAAGATCGGGGTCCAAGCTGTAGTCAAGTGCTTTCATCTTCACCAGGACATTCAACTTCAAGTATGTAGTTCAGATCCAGATCTACATCTGCAAATGACAAGTTCATCCCACATAAACATTTCTCGCCGAGACTGAGATCGCATCATATCACCCCCTCTTCACATTAAACTTGGTCTGATTAAACAATATGTTAAAGTACTTAACAATGATAGTGAATGTTTCCAGTATATTTCAAGGAAGTTTCCCAATCTAACTATGGAAAAGCTGAAAGCAGGCATGTTTAGCAGCCACAAATTTGCAAATTGGCGAAAAATGCTGATTTTGGCAGTTTAATGTCAGAAATTGAGAAGAATGCATGGGATTCGTTTGTATGGGTTATTCAAAATTTCTTAGGAAATAATAAGATTAATGATTACGTTGCGCACTTTGAAGAGATGTTAACTCACTTCTAGAATCTTGGATGCAACATGAGTATCAAAGTCACTTAGATCGTTTTCCGAATGTTACTATGTAATGCACTTTCGATGAGAAAATTTGTACATAGCATGGGGAAAATATTTTCAAAATTCAATAAATCGAAAGAAGAATATTAACTACTTAATTTTATGTATATCAAACAAAAAACTAAAATTTTTGGGAATATGAGCAAATTCACTTAATTGTAAATAAATTCGAAAAAAATCAATCGATTTTTATGACCGGTGTTTGTTGCTATTACATGTGGCTTTGCGTTAAAGCAATAAATCTGAAAATTTGTTGCTGTTTTCATGTTTTTTTTTTTAAATAAAAAAATTTGCTATTTTTATTTTCATTATATATAATCGATATCTAACAAAATTTTTACAAAAATGTTCTAAGCGGCATATAAGTAATCAAATGACGGTTTTTTAGGAAATTGATTACGTTTTCTTACAAGTAGTCGGATTTTTTTTTTATTTGTCTATCTATCAAAATTAAGGGCCTTAATTTGTAAATAGCTTGAACTTAGTTTAAAAATTCTACCCACAAAAAATATATAATAAATTTTAGTATATTTTTTTTTTAAATGTTTGACTTAAATTACGCTAGGCAGAAACAGCCTTTCTCGGATATGTTATCTTCGACTTGAGATGTTGCATATTGGAAGTTTTTTTTTATTTGTCTATCTATCAAAATTAAGGGCCTTAATTAGTAAATAGCTTGAACTTAGTTTAAAAATTCTACCCACAAAAAAAAATATAATAAATTTTAGTTTTTTTTTTTTTTAATTTTTGACTTAAATTACGCTATATGTCAAAAAAGGCGTTTTGAGTGATTCCATATCAAAACAGGCAGAAACAGCCTTTCTCGGATATGTTATCTCCGATTTGAGATGTTGCCTATTGGAAGTGTTTTTTAAATTAAAAACTTTTCTGGTCCAAAAATATGACGTTTTAAAAAACGCGAAAAAACTAAAAACTTCACAAAGACATACATTTTTAATTGCTAATATTTTCTAAACTATACATGGTAGATCTCTGTTTTACTTTCACATTAAAGGCAAAAGTATAATATTTATAACGATATGTATAAAGTTTATTTATATCAAAAGTTCACAGATCAAACTTAGACATATAACAATCAAAACATTAAATCTCAAAACACGGTATTTTAAAAATTCTTAATAAATTATATAATTTTGATATAACTCTTATCCGTACATATGCAAAATTACAAGATGGACACTTAATTAGTTTAGAGGTTATGATTGCTGTCCATTTTGACATGGAATAACCCTATTTTAAGTTATAATTTTATTTTTAATTCAATTACTATTAGCTACTGTAATTATCACTGGCTTTATTGAAGCTGAATTTATATTGAATAAATATTAATTAAATGTTTTCTTTGAATAACCAAACAAATTTGAAATTTGGCGATTTGTGATTAAACATTTGGCGACTGATGTGGTATAATTTTGATTTTACACACTCACTATATTCACAAAAACTGTTACAGTTATTGCTGGCTTTGCATTTAGTCAGAAATTTATTAGTTTTTTTTTTATTTATTTGAAGTAACTGTTGTACTACAAGTATTTTAGAGTATCTGTTGGTAAAACAAGTAAACATATTAGTTTTTATTGTGCAGTGTGTGAATAAGTGAAATCTTTGATAAAAATTGTATTTATCAATGAATAATATTGAATTATAAGTTATTTATATAATTATCGTTGCAGCTGATGATGTTTGTTACTAACACACACATGTGTAAGTATATACAGGCAGACTCTTTGTGTTAGTTTTATTTTAATAAAAATAATAATAATAATAATAATAATAATAGAAATAATAATAATAACATAACATATTAAAAAACATTATTTTATTATTTTTTTGGCACGAAAATTCGGTGTTTGCAACCATTGTGGTATGTGGAATTTAATTAAATTAGTTTCCACAAATTCGGTTATTATAACTGAAGTTTTTCTTTGGTTTTATAGGTAATATTATGCTAGTAAACGAAATATTCCGCGACTGCAACTGATTCATGTGATAGTTGTTGGAACTGACCGGATTCGGTTGCCACAACGAATCTTTTTCTCTGTGTACCAAATACTACCATCTGGAAACATCTCTATATGCGCCCAAGTTTTAGAAAAAAAAACTAAAATTTTCTCATTAAAATATTTAAACCGTGTTTTTTTTTATTCAAAAAATATTGAATATAATATTTCAATAATCTATTATCACTTTATTAATTAGCTGCCTTTTATCTGAAATAATAAATCAATTAATTATTTGAAATCAATACATATGATATTAATACCGCATGTATGTATGTATGTGTGTATGCGTGTATTTATGTATGTATGTATGTTGTCCGTATGTACTTATGTATAACTTTCTCCAGTAAAAGCTTTAGCAAATTAATCAATTTGTTTTTTAATTCGAAGCTTTCATTCGTTCAAAAAATACAATAAATTTAACAACAAATGCATATGGGCCATTATCAACAATTTTTAACCTGGCTGAAACAGACTTTAATCCTTAATAAGTTTTGTGGTAACACTTAAAAAAACGGGTTACAGATCGGAACTCACAAGACTTGAAGCTAATGGAATGCAGCATTTTAGTACTATAGATTTAATTTTATAATCATTATTCAATTACTTAATTTTTTCTGTTCTTTTACACTTTTTTGTCGCACATTTTTGCTTAAAGTCTTTGTTTCGAATTATTTATTATTATATAAATTATATAAACTAATCCGACTTTGTAGATAAATTCTACGCCTTTTGTTCGTTTCATAGACTTTCAACAGTTGCACACAGGGTAAAATTTTGATAACAAAATTTGTTTGATTTTTTGGGCGGGGTCTCTGCGTTCCTCAACGGAATTAAAATTTCAAAATAGGTATTGATGATCTTGTTGATGTGCCCGAAACCGCCAACGTAGTAAGAAGTCTCAAAGTTTGGAAATCAATAGGAAAATTTTTTCATAAAGTCAGTTTTTCGCGAGGCGCATTCATAGTTTCATATATAATGGCATAGATTACTGCGTCAACTCATTTTTTTTTTATTTTATACAAAAAAATGGGAGGAGCATTAAAAAAATTTATGGACTTTTTGAAAATTACGCAAAAATGGCACTTTTTGTGTTTTTATTTTATATAGAAAATTGCAATTTGTGCAAATTTTGGATATATATAGATATAAGAACAGCGAAAAATATAACTAATTGAAAGAGAGACACTTTCGTCAAAACAGATTTTGCTAAGGCACACGAAATTTATCATAATTGGCATAGTTAGGTGGTGTTTACGGAAATGTAACAGCGCATCAAAAATTTCAAAAGATAAAAATTTTATGGACCAATAATGGGTTAAAAAGAATCACAAGATTAATTTTTTTTTATTTTTGTAATAAACTCAAATAGAATGTATTTGCGTATAATATATGAAGAAAAAAAATGTTTTTTTTTTTTTTTTTTTGAAAAAAAAATTGATAATGGCCCATATATATACATTAAAAAATAGTCTTGTTAATCACCCACATTATAAATTTTGATATGCTCATATTCTCAATTAATTATTGTTCGTATCGTACGATATTTTAATGTCAACTGCCAGTTGATGACAGAGTGGAGTAAAGAGAAACAAATACTGAAAATCAAACAATTATGTTAATATATTCTTATATAAATAACATTTGTGTAACTGACAGTGGGCACGATATAAAAGTAATTGCCACAGCAGATTATTTGCATAAATATATTAATATATATAAACATATATTATCAAAGCTCTTGGATTCTAGGTCCAACTGAGGAATTTTAACTTTAAAGTGTTGGTCAAATGACAATGATCTCGATTTAAAATGTAATAAAAATCGGCTAACAATTACTCCTTATATTGCACATAAAACTTAACATTAAACTCACTTAAACGCTTAATACTAAAACTAAGCTTAGCCTAAATTATAATTGACCCAGAAATTCTATCTATTTTACCATTGTTTTTCAATCGTTCCTCCCCACTGTATTTTGTGGTTATAATGCAACTTATTAATTTAAGCGCTTATATTTTTTTTTTTTTTCAATATTAATGCATCACCATTTCCATCCACAGTATACGGTTCTAAATGTAAAACAAACAGTGTATATTTTTGTGTACTTCCATACAGTTAGTCGCGTTGATTTTTCCAAAAATTATAAGCCAAATATTTTCAATTATTTATGAACGTGTGCGTAAGAGTAAATGGAATTTATTAACTAGCCGGGTAAAATTTTAACTCAATAGCAATTAAAAAGCAACGTAACACTTATCATAAAAATTAATTAATTAGCATAAGATACCGCTGTGCGTGTTTTAATTTTTTATATGAATAAATGTATTTTATGTTTTTCTTTTATTAAAAAGTGGATCATCCAGCTTCCATAATATACATATTTACATTTTAATATATATGTAACTGTAGCAAATGTAGGTTGATGTTGTGTATCTCATTGATGATAATATTGTTGTAGCCTATGATGATGACAACGATGTTGTTCAGCTGTTGTTGCAAACTAGTTGTTTCTTAAATCTTATACGTTATTTCTTGTTGGATAAAAAATTACTTATGATCAAATAACTACATATTTATATGTATAAATATTAGACTGCTCCCTTAGAACTGTCCTATGGTATGTAAAAATATAGTGTGTAAAATATTAGAGTGTTCGCGAACCCTTAACACGTGCCGCATCGCCCTTAAAGTTTGTATTGTCATAAAATTACAAAAAATAGTTTATAATTAAAAAAGTTAAATTTTCCCCATATAAGTGCACTATTGCTGTGTAAATATTGAATATTAAGTATCGATACTATAAAGTAGTTACTCAATACTTTTAGAGTTTAATTTTTTAATTATATCGTACTAGAAATATAACGGCTACAACTCTGTATAAAGATACAAATAAGTTTTTAAATATATGAATATAATTTTATTGATTTTTGTTAACGTTGAATTTGAAGTTAAAGTTTTTATTTATTTTACGTTTTATATAAATAAATTCATAAAGCTTCATGTTAATCGGTTAAATGTATTTGTTTTATTTAGGAAAAAAACCTTAATTATAAATTATATTTCAAATTAAAAAATCCCTTACATAACGAGTATCCAAATGAAAAGTATTAAGTAGTATCGAATATTCAAAAGTCGTAGAATTTGCCAGCACTAAAGTGCACCCTACAAATCTCAAACCCACTCTAATATTTTACACACTAAGAGCCGTATTAAAAAATAAAAAAGAAAAAACAATAAACAATTAATTTATATTTAAAGTACAAATTAGCTAATGTACAATTTAGCACTTAAAGTCTTTATTAAGAAAATCGTATTCAAAAAAATTTTTGCAGTCTACACATAGAATAAACAAAATTTCTAATACCAAATTCATACAATATATCTTTTACTGAAATTGGACCTATCACTGAATTTGTAAAATTCGTAACTCCAATAATAAATTTACGAATTTGATTTTACAAATTCAGTGATTGATCCGATATCAGTAAAAAATATATTGAAATATAGTATATATATATATATATATATATATATATATATATATATATATATATATCTTTACATATGTCATTTTTCTTTGTAAAATTTTAGGTTCCTCTTTTATTATTATTCGTAGTACCGTTATAATAGACAAATAATTAGATAAATTTTAATATAAAATAATTATGTATGCAAATTGAATTTTTTACTCAACGGATTGTTATTCAAACTGTGGTCTCTCAGTTTGAAATATTTAAAATAAAACTTAAAGTTTAAATTAAAATTAATTGAGGAGTATTTAAGACGCTTTGGTCTTAAAAGAGACAATTTTGTATTTTATAATTATATTTATAGTCAAGCATATCATTATACTGTTGAAAATTTAAAAGAAAGGAATCTAAGAAATGGCTATGTTTCTAAAAGTGCTGATTATGGGTTAATCAACTGCTGCTTACCGAGAATTAAGGACATATTAGAATTATTCGACCAAAACCAACGTGAGCTATAGAAAAATAATAGCGAAATTATGTTAGTTTTAATAACTGGACGCGTGCAACCAATAATAAAAGAGGATTTAGGTTAAAATTATGACTCAAGGGCAGTGTTGCCAGGAGGTGGGGAAAAATAGGATAAATTGAACTTTAAAAAAGGTCAGAAAAGACTAAATGCCCCAAAAAATAAGGCTAGAAAAAGCTTATATTTTTATTTAAAAACTTATTTATTTTTATTTCATAAAATTTAGCAAGAATATTAACATTAACACTGGCAATGCAAATACCAAGTTTTTCAATGATTTTCGCGATAGTTCGTTATTTACAATACTTCTAAAATAGGATAAATTTTCTTTATAAAAATGCGAATCAATCATTGGTTTTTAAGTAAAGGTTATAAAATTACCTTGAAAATGATACCTAAAACATGTTTTTATGATATTTCGCGAATTAAATTTCTCGGTCGCGTATCTCAAAAAATGGTATTTTTAAATTTCTGAAAAAATATATGTAACCGATGAAACCCTTTTGTATATTCTCTGTAAGTACCGTGCTAAGACTCGCAATATCTTCTGTTTTCTTATTTGGGGTGTTAACAAACTGATAGTTTTCGTGTTCTAAAATTCAAATTAATATCTATAACGAGACATTTGTTTTACATTTTCAAATCTAATATAAACTTTTTTTAATCTTAAATGCTTACATTCATAAATTTTTCAGCTAATCATCTTCCATTTTTTAAGTAGGTAAAACACATGAACAAAATATAACATATTTACCCATATTTCATATATGTATAATGAAATACAATACAAAACATTATTCTCATTGGTTTTTGATATTTTTTTTAAAGACATTGTAACAAATTTATAACTAAGACATAGAACAACTGGAGAGCAAAATGACCCAGTAAATAATCTCCTACAAAATTTCCATACAAATTTGGGTTATACATATTTCATATGGAAAATGGCCCAATGTTTTTTGATTAATCATTTCCAATTTTATTGGGTGATTTTCGCTTTTATCTGAACTTTTTAAAATTATGTTCATAAATATTTTCTGTGGTTAACGAATTTTATTAAATTATTATTTTATATTAAATGGATAATTCTGTAGAAAAAAATTAATAAAAGCAAATAAGAAATTATTTTCTTCTTTGTTGAAGTAATAAAATTTTTGCCTTTTCAAAGCAATTTTAAGAATCAAAAAGGCTAAAAAAAGCTAGAAGCTGAAACGAAAATTTTGAGGCTAAAAGCAAAATAAAAATGCTAAATTTAGCCTTAAAAAGGTGGCAAAGACTTAACTTTTACAGCGGTACAAAAATGCTCACGCAGCATTTTATAATTAAGCCGGGAGATCATTTTTATGGTGGCTAGAGGAAATAATGGACTAATAATTACCAATTTCAATACGCTAAGAGTCCTTGTACCATAATAATTACGATCGGAACTCTATTTACATCAACAGGCAGTCAGGGGACCAGACGAACGAACATCTTTAAATCGACTCAGGATCACTTTCTATATACCTTAATCATAATTTCTGCAAGCTCAATTTTGGCAAAACAGTTTTGTGGCAATCACTGTATCAAAATTGTCACAAGTACTAAACTTCATAAAACACAACATTACTTACATGCTTTATATGTTTAGTTACATATTTCGTAGTTTTCCATATGTCTAAAAGATAGAAATATTTATCATTTTATTTCCGAAATTTGGACTAAATTCATTATATGTATCTTACCTCAAGGATTCTTGATATGTTATCTCTCATATTTCTTATGCTTAAACAATTCTATATAATTCTTTTTTTTATTTTTGTTTTTCATATTATTTTTGTAATTATTTTTAACCAATATAAAATCAAATAATTATTTAAATAAAATTTTATTGAAATCTAAAGCAATATTTATTAAAAAAAAAAAAATTATATATATATATATATATATTGCCATAATTTTTTTCTATGCACTAACAGCCCACATACACGTAACAGAATATATAAGATTTTTCTGCCAGAGAGTGTCAAATTCGCTCTCTGAGAGAATTATCTCACGTGTAGATTCAAATGTTAGCACTATAAGAGGTATTATTAGACTGTACACAACTATCTTATAAGATGAACTGTCAAAAAATACACATGTACGTTTGTTTGTGTGTGAACATTTTGTAATGAACCGACCATGACTCTATTACCTTTTAATATAACCGAAATTATTTTAAAAATTCTTGTATGGTTTATCGGGGAATTTATTTTTGCTCTTAGAAATTGGTAAGACTTATGGGAGCCATTGAAACTGCTAGCTAACACCGATTGGGGGTTCTTGTCTCACAAATTTCTAATTCCGATAAGAAAATTAGAACATAAATGTTATTATAGACTCCCTTCGGAAATTTAACTATAGAAAATGGACTAATAAGTTGATTTATCGAAAAAGATGTTAGAAAATACCCCAAATTTAATCAACTTTACAATCTGGAGAGATGGCGGTCAATCACTAACGTAAAAATTGTTATAAATTATCCCTAGATGACAATGGGATTTCCGCCTCTATACCCGCCCTACCTTTGATCTTATGGTGTTTCATATTTAACTCAAAGATCCCAAAAGTTAATTTATTCGTCACCGATAATATATGTAAGAATTTATAGATCCATTTTAAATGATTCAAATTTATTTCACATTATGTGCAAATAATATAAAGTTTTAATATTAGTGTTATAACACGAAATTTTCAAAACAATTCATGGAGAATGAAGGTTTCTTAGACGTAACATTAATTTATGTTTATAAACATTCTGAATTAATTAACTTAAATAGAATTAAAAATATATCTTAAATTCACTCTTAAATTATGTTTATTAACATTTTTATGCCTACGACTTAATATTTATCGTGAGGTGTAAGAATTTATAACTTGTGCAAAATCAAAATAAATGAAATGAATGAAGTACAAGTAAAAAAATAAAAACATGTATATATACATATATAGAAAAATTATAAATGCAATCTCTCTCTTATGGTTAATTAGTACATGTAAGATTTATGAATGATCACAGATCAATGAAAATATGCTCCCGTGGTGAATAAAAGTATTAATGAGAGTAGTAAAATTAAACACTGTGGGTGTCTCATCCCATGAGCCTCCACTGTAATTTTTTCTCCATATCTAAAATCATCTTATCATAACATGATCTTGAAGACGTTATTGGAAAGAGCGAAGTAAATGAGGGAAGAAGAAGAAAAAGAAATACGTTTTACCTCATTATTTCATACTCTTCTGAAGAACAAGCTACAAAAAGCTAGTTAAAAAACAAAATTCGTTAAAGACGCCAATGAAATTAAATAAAAGTGAAATAACCATCTAAATAGCTCACAAGCCATATATGTCAAAGTATTAGTGAACTTGCGAAAACCTAATAGGGAATTTCCTCCACATACCATAAGCGTAATTGTCATCATCTTAGCAGTTCTTCCTCTCCGGGAAAAAGTGTCTACAGATATGTTGCTGGGTAAACCAAACCAATTTTATTAATTAATGATCATACAAAGTTTCTTTTGATAAAATACTAATTAATCATATAGATAATGTTTAAAATTATATTTAAATTCACAATCGTTATTATTTTAAAAATAGTTACGATATAAAAACTAATTATTCTGTGTCTTTAATCCTAAAAGCGCAAATTTCAAGCTATGGTTGTTACATCATATAAGCTATTCGGCAATCATAAATACATTTGGCCATCTATACTAGATTAGAACCATATATCTAAAAATTAAACTTTTTTGTTTAAATCCTAAAAGATAATTAAAACTAAATATTAAAATTAAAATCATAAGAAGAGAACTACTAAATGTTTAAAACTAATTCTATTATTTAATATATATATATATAACAGATAAATTACTGTTTTTTTTTCTTGCCCTTAAATTTAAATATTGCACAGTGGAATAAAATGTAACTTAAAATCTATAATTGATATCTAATAATTTGTTTATTAATATAATGTATGTAAATTTAATGTTAATTTAGAAACGTAGTGTAATAATAAGTCAAATCTAAGGAAATAATTGCAAAGCATTTTGTCTTAACCCCTTTCAGTCAGCAACTATCAGCAGTCTCTTCATCCAGCAGTTGCCGATACAAACACATATATTTTAAAGGGTGAGTTAAGAAACTATATTTTGCAATTATGATTATATGTTTATTAAATATAACTATTACCTATTTTCTTAAATATTTATGAGTAAATTGTGTACGAATTTACAACTTTATTTTCAATACAATTGTGTTTTTTTTTTTTTTTTTCATTCATAATTATATAATTAACATACCCTGATTAAGGAGGAATATCTGTTTGTTAATTTTTTCCTAATTCTCGTAGTATCTGCGCATTGCTCTATCTTTCCATTTTTTTTTTTTTTTTTTTTTTTTTTAGTTTTTGTTTAATTTTACTACTCTCATTAATACTTTTATTCACCACGGGAGCATATTTTCATTGATCTGTGATCATTCATAAATCTTACATGTACTAATTAACCATAAGAGAGAGATTGCATTTATAATTTTTCTATATATGTATATATACATGTTTTTATTTTTTTACTTGTACTTCATTCATTTCATTTATTTTGATTTTGCACAAGTTATAAATTCTTACACCTCACGATAAATATTAAGTCGTAGGCATAAAAATGTTAATAAACATAATTTAAGAGTGAATTTAAGATATATTTTTAATTCTATTTAAGTTAATTAATTCAGAATGTTTATAAACATAAATTAATGTTACGTCTAAGAAACCTTCATTCTCCATGAATTGTTTTGAAAATTTCGTGTTATAACACTAATATTAAAACTTTATATTATTTGCACATAATGTGAAATAAATTTGAATCATTTAAAATGGATCTATAAATTCTTACATATATTATCGGTGACGAATAAATTAACTTTTGGGATCTTTGAGTTAAATATGAAACACCATAAGATCAAAGGTAGGGCGGGTATAGAGGCGGAAATCCCATTGTCATCTAGGGATAATTTATAACAATTTTTACGTTAGTGATTGACCGCCTTCTCTCCAGATTGTAAAGTTGATTAAATTTGGGGTATTTTCTAACATCTTTTTCGATAAATCAACTTATTAGTCCATTTTCTATAGCTAAATTTCCGAAGGGAGTCTATAATAACATTTATGTTCTAATTTTCTTATCGGAATTAGAAATTTGTGAGACAAGAACCCCCAATCGGTGTTAGAAGGGATATATACATTTTTGTGGGCAGATTAATACCTATGTTGACGACAATGCAAAGATAATGAATAACTAATTTGAAATGCGTTTTTTAACTATGGAATCTTACCTTAAATACAAGTATATAATGGGGTAGAAATATAAATAATTTTCTAGAAAAGGAAAATAAATGCTGAGATTTTCATTCTAGCCTGAAACGAATTCCCCAAAAAAATGTGAAGCCGCCAAATATACCGGACTAAGGTTGTTATTTTTTAATTACCTTTTTGACTTTACTCGTAATGATGGTCATTAAATCATCTTTTGTTCACACTGAAGAAAAAAAATAACATTAATTTTAAATAAATATCTATACAAAATTTGATTTATACGCGTTCAACAAAAATATATGATGTAATGGCACTTAACTAAATAATTACACTATGCGACAGCCAAAATCGGGATGGGATGAAACCAACGGGAAATGTTATATCGGTAAAAAAAAAAGTTATACGTGTCCCGGCGTTTCGCTGGGTCAAGTCTAGGAATCGAGATATATCGATTTGAAGTTAGTAACTATCATATAGGGGAAATTGTGACCTTTGGTGGTCTTTTTTTTTACATAACTCGAAAACTACCAGTCCGATTTTGCTGAAACAAATTCCTTTAATCTGTTCATACAACGTTTCGCTACATAAGCAACAGTTTCGCAGTTATAAATAAATGTATGAAGAAAAAAACTATTTTTTGCCTAAAAAATTGAATTTTTTTATTTTTAATTCATAAAAAATCCAAAACGGTAAAAAAAAGTCACATCCTATTACTTTCACGTAAAGTGATATAACCTTTAAACAAAATGAGACATAGATCATGAAAATCTATGGACGCGTTTCGCTTTTATTCACAATTAAGTGAAGGTATCTCATTTTGACAAGAATATTGATTTTATGTTTCAATGAATTCGGATAATATTTATTATATATTATTTATTATAATTATTAACACGTAAAATTAAAAATTATTACAGGTAATTATTAGGTTATTACAGTAATTATTAGGTTATAAAAATCGATGAACGCAAAACTTATTTTCGCTTGTTTGCGCCCTTTACTTTCTTGCGTGGCGCCCTTTACTTTCTTGCCACTTGATGGAAGCGCTCGCCATGTTCATCCGACTCTGAGGCTAGCTGTTTGCTGAAGTATTCGAGATAGTGATGCAAGAAGTGAATTTTGAGGAACATATTCACTCCAATTTTCTGGAAGTAGTGCAACATCTTCATCACAAGAGCGGGGTAATTGTGTGCTCGCGTCCTTCCCAAAAAATATCGTATGACTTTCTTCACTGCCCTCCACGCAAAGTAATCATGACCGTCTAAAGTACCTTTAAATTCCTTTGATTTCATTAGCTTTCGTATATCCGGTCCATTCAGAACACCTTCCTTCAATTTTGCTTCGCTGATTCGCGGGAAACAATCCAAACAATCAAGAATTTTCGGTTGCTTCACAATGGCCTTGATGAAATTTATTACGATTCCCAGTTTGATATGGAGAGGTGGCATGAGGACGTTCTCCATTGGCAACAGTGGATAATTTACGCAGTTGTGTCCTTTCTCCGTTGGATCTCGAGCAAGCCACTCATGCGTTTCGTATTGATTTCCTTTAAATTGGGTATCCCAAAGACACAAGAAACACATGTTTTTCGTATAGCTTCCTTGGGGACCTCTTAGCATCGCCACGACTTTCAGATTACAACTGATCCGCCACATGTAATCAGTGTAGCAAACTTTATACAAAATTATTTTCATGGAATCGTATGTTTCGCTCATGTCTGTGCTGTATCCAATGGGAATGCTTGGTTTTTTATTATATTTATGTAGCAAAATGACTTTCAGGCTTGATTTCGAAAAATCGATGAACATTCGCCAATCAGCTGCGACATAATTAATGGCCATCGCCGCAATCAGTCCCTTTATATCATGGCAGTAAACAATGTGTTCCCTTCGTTGAGTGTGTAGTACCGTTGGAATAGCAATTGTCGTCTTCGATATCCGGTGACTTTGACATTAGGCTCCAAATTGTTGCCTTCTTTCAAAAGCTGGGCAGGTTTTTCTGCCTCACGTTGAGAAAGGTTTAATTCTGCAACAATCTTGTCCATTCTTGCTTGTGATATTGGAATTATTTTGTTCGATGGGCCGGCTTCTGGAGTTGGTTTATAGGTGAAATCCGATTGGTCCATTGTTTCAATAGAAAAAGAAGTTTCTCTGTCAGGACTTGGAAGCGTTGGAATTGGTATTTCATCCGAATGCGGTAGAGGTATTTGTGCACTTTTAACAGATACGTAAACTATTCGTTTAAGGCCTTTACGATTTTCTCCACATAATTTGTTTGCGCAAGCGTAACAGTTGTCGGAATTGTGCTCTCCTGGATCAGTCCAAATTATTGGTACACCAAAACGAAGTGAACTGCGTTTCCCTTGGATCCACTTGTTAAGACCATTGTAGCACGTTTTACAAATTTTGTCTGGGACCCACGAAACGCCGCGAGTTATTTCGCAATCAAAATAAAGTTTAAAAGCGCGCTCCACTTGCTCAGTGAGTAATGCAGCATTTGTTGAAAAAGCTCTTTTACCACAAACGTAACAAAATAAATTGATATTTTCTGGACAATTTGCACTCATTTCGGTTTTATACTTTTATTACTTTTTCGTCACTTTAAAAAAAACCGTACTTTACGCGATCGGAGACACTTGTTGAATGACAAGAATCGATCAGTGAACACCTATAAATACTACGTAAGTTTCAATATTTTACTGAGAGGTACTTATGAATTCGCGCTTCTTTTAAGGTGGCTATAAACCTAATTCGTGTGCGTTTTTTTACTGTTTTGGATTTTTTATGAATTAAAAATAAAAAAATTAAATTTTTTAGGCAAAAAATAGTTTTTTTTTTTCATAAATTTATTTATAACTGCGAAACTGTTGCTTATGTAGCGAAACGTTGTATGAACAGATTAAAGGAATTGTAATTCCTAATTTTTTTAAATTTGTTTCAGCAAAATCGGACTGGTGGTTCTCGAGTTATGTCAAAAAAAAAGACCACCAAAGGTCACAATTTCCCCTATATGATAGTTACTAATTTCAAATCGATATATCTCGATTCCTAGACGTGACCCAGCGAAACGCCGGGACACGTATAACTTCTTTTTTACCGATATAATTTTTCCCGGTAGTTTGAACCCTTCCCGATCACTGACCCCTACCATTTGTCGCACAGTGATATTTACGAAGATGATATCAACCCAATATAGATGTCAAATGAAAACTAAGAATTCTTGCAATATAATAAAAGTTTTTATTTGAATGTTACAGGACAAAATGTTAAGAAAGAAATAAACTTTATATAAAGTACATACATATCTAATTAATTAATAAATATAATATTACAAGGTTAACTTTTCAGAAAGATATATATATGTGAATCGATATAAACTTCGTAAATACTTTATAAACACAATTGTTGGAAAAATTTGACTATTATTAAAATTCAATTAAATAAACAAAAATGTATTACAAATATAAACATAATATCAATTCAACAGACATTCTTTAACTATAGGAGTACAAACGTTATTCTAATGGTATTAAAATTTCAAAAACTTATTTGTTACAAAAGAATTTTAAGTTTAACCAAATTTTCAGTTACAGTAAAAAGTAATTAAAAAAATCAGTCATATTTCATAATAAAAATTCGATTATTTCAATTGAATTAATTTTTTATATGCTAGACGCCTATTTTCAAAAATCATTTATTTCGCACGCGGCAAAACCTTTTTAACTTTTAAGGATAGTTCCTTTTTTATTCATTGAAAACAAAGAAAAACTTTATTAGTAAATGCATCTATATACGGTGTCTTACACAGAGAAAACAGATTCGTTGTGGCAACCGAATTTTTTGCCAATCGAACTTTGTCGGCTACAAGTACCGCGTGATCCATTTCGAGGTTCCCTACTTTTTTAAAGAAAAAACACAGAAAATTCAAATTTATTCCCCATCATTTATTATCATTTGAAAGAACATTCTTTGGCATTTATTTTTTGAAGATTGTGTCTATCAAATGTTGGTCGTTGATACGCAGATGGTCTATGCGTTGAGTCCAATTTTCGATGACTCGTTCGAGCATTTCGACTGATGTTTTCCTCCTAGGCCTTAATCGAAGCAGGATAAAGTCTAACGGTGTGATATCACACGATCTCGGTGGCCAATCGACCGGCCCAAAACGTGAAATTATGTGATCACCGAAGTGTTCTCTCAATAAATCCATTGATTGATGCGATGTGCGGGAAATGGCGCCGTCCTGCTGAAATCAAATGTCGAGATCACGAGCTTCAATTTCAGGCATCAAATAGTCGGTTATCATGGCACGATAACGGACGTCGTTGCTGCGAACGGCGTCGAATCGACTCTCCACGGTCTTCGTGTACACTCTCTGCCACGGCCGCTATATTTTCTTCACAGCGTGCTGGACGTGGCCTATTCGGTCGAATATTATCCAATAATAAATGCTGGGTCTCAAAATGGGTGATGGTGTTGCGAATAGAACGCTCAGTAGGCCGATTATGTTGACCATAAGTTGAGCGAAGTGCACGAACGTGAAATTTCGTAATAAACTTGAATGATATGTAAACATTGTTCAGGCGTAAGTCTTTCCATTATGAAAAATAACATGACAGCATGATACGACTCACACGAGATCTGTCAAAAAAAAAAAAGCTATTGAAAAAGTATCTCTACTTTAATCACCCATTACTATCTTAAATTCGGTTGCAAGTATTTTATCATTGCAGAATTAATAGTACGTGCAACCATTTCAAAATATCCATTCGATGAAAAGCACTGAATATATCTCTTGGGAGAACTGTATTTCTTTCATTTATTAGTATTCATTCAACTTTTTTTGGTTTATTTTTTCTCTTTATGTTATTGAAAAAAATTTAAACCAGATTATAAATATAAAATAAATAATTGACAATAATTTACAGAAATACCACTTGGAAAAGACTAAAGAATTTTGTTTTTTTTCTATGCTTTCAATTAAAAGCCAGGGACATCATAAGGGACTTTCTTCCAATTAAATAGGTACCCATACATCAGGTTTAGCGTACCACGATAAGTATCTATGTTTATGAAACACTTTTGGATGTGCAAAGTGGTACAAACAAAATTGCATATCAGAAGTATTTCAATTTGCATATTAGAAGGGCAAAACTGATATAATTTTGCTTTGCTTTTAAACAACTAAAACATACTAATATTGGCTAAAACGTAAGTTTATTAACCAAAACATATTTTTTTTATTTCATCTTAAGTTTTAATTTTTATATGAATTAGCATTTTTAATAAAAAATATGCATAACATTATTTTTCATTTTTTTTAAGAGATCTTTTTAGTAACAAGTATTTGCAAAAATAACAACCGAATCTCAACGTTTTATAGCACAACAATTCATTTGAATCTCTTTTAAATAATATATTCGAATACTGTTTGTATTATTTCTTAAGCACAAGAAAACGTACATTTATTGATACTTTGAAAGTAATAAAAAAGTACTTCCATAAAAATTACTTTTATTTATTTTTGCTGTTATGTAACATACATTTTAAAAAAATATGAAGTTAACATAAATGTATTATGAAAATAAAAAAAATATAAATTTTTGAATCCAGAAAACTAAATTTCGTTTAATCGGTTGTTTGTTACAATTTATTTTGTTTATTCTTTATTCGAATATATATATACAATTTTAAATTATTCGAGCAGTTAATCGACCCAAATTAATCGGATAACCGAATGACGGTTAATCGATTGGATGCCCTAGTAAACAACTATGCAACTTGTTCTTATAATTTAGAGCATGTTGACAATAACAAATTAGTCGTGAACCTAAAAAATTGAAAAGCTATAATATGTCCTCGTTTTAAGAAACAAATGCATATATTTGAAAATTTTTTTCATAAATTTTAAAATCGAACATGACTATTTTTTCTTTTTTCATAAAAAATAAAATTTTGTTCATAGATATTATTAAATTGTACTAAATGAAAATTTTACGAATTTTGAAAAATGCTGCTAAAATGTTCATTTAGCTTTATTAGATTTGATTCAAATGCTAAATAAAAATACGTATAATGCCATTCTATAGATAGTGTATCATAATAATAAAAATCGCTTCTGTTATGTTCTTCTGCTCCTAACATGTATCTAAAACTCATTAAAAACCAAAAATTCTTTAAAGAAAATTTGAAACATGCATTTACAAATTGAAAATATAAATGAAAATTTAAACAATTTGTTTGTCTTTTTGACTTTTGATTTATTTAAAAAAATTTAAAAAGTGTTAATATTTAAGACATTATTCTTAAATATTATGAACTAAAATCAATGAAAGTAAATTTTTATATTTATGCACAACTTTTTTTGTGTGCTATTTACGTTATCGCGGCAGATATGCTGTTTGTTAACCAACCAGTCGGTCCTGTGCTAAAACACGCACACATACATACATATGCATATATACATGCATACATACATTTGAATTTTTTGTTTTTCTGAGCTTTTTATGTGCTTTTAATAAAATAAACAGAAAAATAATATGAATATTAAATAATAAAAAAAAAATATATATAAGCGTTCCAACTGACATTTTCGTTGCTGTTCTTTGAATTGCTTTTTTTTTCGCTCATGCTTACCATATATTCAGCAACTGAATAGTACTTGTAATCGAATTTATACTAGTACTTGTACCGTCGATGGGCAAAAAACTCGGTTGCCGTAACGAATATGTTTTCTCTGTGTATCAACAATTCCATTAAGGACCGCCGAAAATATGATTTTTTTTCTTACCTGATGCTTTTCAACTTCCTTAAAAATTTGTATACACAAACTTCATTAAACCATTTATAGATTTCAGTTTTCAGTTCCGCTAAATTGCGAAAAGCCCGAAAAAATCTACTATGAAAATATAATTTAAAAAAAACGTTCCAAATTTTTGATACAAAAATTATGTTTTTTCTTATTTTCTGAAAATATTATTTTAATTTGTACTAGTATAAAAGTTAACAAAATATAAAAAGTATGCAACTTTAAATCTTCATATCTCACTAACTTATTGACGGATTTATGCATAGTTGAATATTTACCATATTTAAAAAGTGTGGATTCTTTACGATAAAATACAAATCCATTTTTTTGACGCTCACATCTACAATGTACAATTTTGGTTTTTAAAACCTAAAAAAATCAAAAATCTGTAGTAGCATATTTAACGAAAAACGAATTTAAAAAATGGAATTGCACTAAAATATATTTTTCAAAAGACTTTTTTATTTATTAGATATTCGTATTGGAGCTGATGTAATCACAATTCAAACGCCGTTTAGAGCATTTAATTTCACAAAGCCTTCTAATAAATATTAGGCTTTTTAGAATGTGAAAAAGCGAAATGAAATCGCATGTTTTCGCTATTTTGAGAAATTGAAATCGATATAGTTATGCGTGGAGTGTTAGCGTACAAAATTTTATGAAAATCGAAAGATTTTCATGAAAATGTCGACAAATATTCGTCTTAAAAATTTAAATGTCACATTTTTGTACTCAATTTTGAATTATGTATATTTCTAGATTAACAAAAATGTTTTCATTTAATTCAAAATTCGTTAACTTCTGTGTTACCAAATGTAGGGCATAACAAACTTAAGCTGAAAAAAATGCTGTTTGTGAACATTTAGCTTTGTGGGAGAGAAAAACAGTGTGGATAAGCAAATATGCCCGTGAGTATATCAATATCGAGGTGCTAGGAAATTTTAATTGAACATATAACAAAACAAAGCCGTCTATTGATTTATTAGGCTTAAAACATTCATATACATTAACATGAGTCTCTCTGTGCTTTTATATGTACATTAGGGTTATAACTATTTTGGACCTTAAAATACCGTAGCACTACAAGTTAGGAATATCGGATGGATTACAAATACTTTATTTAAAAACTCTTTTCATTTATAGTCAATCATTTGCAAAAAAAAAAAAAAAAATAAATAAATAAATAAAACTTGTAAATTATCGAATTAAATTAAAAAAAAATACTATTAACTAATTTACTGCATTGATAAATTGCTTAAATCAATTCATCCGAATTATTATGCGCCCAATTGCGGATAATAATTCGGATACTACCATATATGTTGGTGCCCGATTTATTATCTGCCTGTGGGAAGCATAGCTGAATGCTACCGGACGCATTAGAGGTTGCTGATAGTGCGAATATGCTGATATGCAGTCGCGGACAATTAGCGGTTTCGAGAGTAGAGTCTAAGAGGGATATCGGGTTGCACCGATCTCCATCTAAATTCTGAGTGTTAATGATACTCGAAATGACATGGCGAGTCATGGCGCGTGTCGCCGATTTAGTATGTCTGCAAGCGGGCATCTGTTCTTGCATCAAGCGGCTCGCTATACAAACGTGTTCCGATATTATCCGTGCCTACCTGGTAGGCTTACCTAGCAGCCCTAGCACCAGATTAGCATTCTTAAGCCCAATCCGCTAATCACCCGAAACTTAAATGATTAATGAAACGAATATGGAAAGTAACAACGCTTTTACACCCATCCCGATTAGAACAACTATGTAAGGAGTTCAAAAATTATAAATTTCCACTACTTGGCATTAGCGATCTGCGTTGGTCTGATGCAGGAGAATACATAACCATACCATACTCTGGAAGAAGTTAGTGCAAGTGGTGTAAAGTTTTTACTCTCGAAGGAAACTTGACGAGCACTTGTTGCAAATCATGCTCGAATCGAATAATAACTGCCACATTTAACACCAGTGCTACACCAAATTGATTACATCACCATCAGCCAGAAATGGCGGGTGTCTCTTTTAGACGTACGTAATAAGAGAGGGGACACATCGAATGAAAGTCGCTGCCTTAAGGAAGAAGAAATCATCGCCAAGAGCCAAATTCTGCCTGAGGAAACATGGAAGCTTGTGATGAAATTAAAGCGACAAAGAGTAACATTAACGCTTCCAAAATACGCCTTGCTTAGATGACAAGTCAGGAGAAGCACTATAATCTAGATAGTGCTGTCAAGAAAAGCGCAAGACGCGATAAAAGACGATGGGCGGAAAATTTTGCCAAGAATGCACAAAAGGCTGCAGAAACAAATCGGAGCAGAGATTTGTATGGAGCTCTACATAAACTAACAAAGACTCCTGTACTCGTTGGAAAGCCCTTAACAGATGATAATGGAGAGCTAACAACATCAATGTATATACAAATGCAGTTTTAGACCAATTTTTTGAGAGACTGCGAATCACATGAGGTAAACCAAAATATCAGTACGGAATATCCCTCTATTCCCGAAATATGTAAAGCTGTAAAAGCATAGACAATATCTCTCCTGAATTGCTGCTGGTCGATACAATGACAAGCTCAAAACTACTGCCAACGTTTATGAATGCATTTTTGTCTTTCAATTATTTACCAGATTCACTCTTGAAATGTGTAATCATAAAAATAACGAAAAAAGGAGATTTATTAGAACGTAGTAACTGGAGAGGTATCAGTCTTTTGAATATGATGATAAAAGTTATTGCCCATCAAGAAAAGATTTCTTGATGCAATCTTTCTCGCTATTAAGAAAGAACAAGCCGGTTTCCGTCGTGGAAAATCCTGTATTGTTCATGTCAGCAGTCTCAGAATAATATTCGAACAGACCGTTGAATAGAGATCGTCATTATATCTCCTTTTTATAGATTTTGAAAAGGCGTTTGATACGCTCAACCATACAGAAAGCATTATCCTGTAAGGGAACACAACATCTGATCTCCCTCATAAAATCTATTTATGCTAATGCATCATGCAGAATATTGCATGAAAATGAACTGATAAGATAAACATCGGCAAAGGAGCCCGTCAGGAATGTGTGCTCTCGCCACATTTCTGGAATTGTGTGTGGCCAAGATAGACTTGAAGACCTTGTCTATGCTGACGATATTTGACTCCTCATACATTCACATGCTGGTTGGAACACAAGTTGAAGAAGATTGTCGATCATGCCCGCTCTGCTGATCTAAAAGTAAACATCGGTAAAACAAAAATAATGAGCAGTGTTACCGAAAATAATATCCCTTTTCACATTTGTAGCACACAACTTGGGGAGGTAGAATTCTTTTGCTACCTTGGAAGCAGGCAAGACTTCCACATGTAAAGAAAACAAGGCAAGCACTTGGAATGTTGACTAACGTGTGGAAATCGTCCAAATATCACAAAGAACGAAGGTCAAAATCTTTAACTCCAACGTAAAGTCAGTTCTACTACATGGTTGTGAAACATGGAATGCCGCTAGCTCTGATGTTCAATCTATCGAAATTTTTATCAACAACTGCCTTCGCAGACTTCTTAAAATATATTGGCCAAATACAATCTCCAACTCTCGTCTTTGGGAAACAACTCAACAAATTCCAATACAAACAGAAATATTTAAATGGATAGGTCACACACTTTGTAAAGATGATAATGATATTGCCAAGCAGGCAAGAGTTCCCAGGAAAGCAGACGTAGAGGACGTCCTGCTCATACATGGAATCGGCAGATCGATGTGGAATTGACGAGACATTCCAAATGGAACCCTATGCTCCTTCTGGGAACAACAGGAGTAATATATATATATATATATATATATATATATATATATATATATAATTTATAAACATAATAAAACAATAAAAATCACGTTATTTTTTCGATCGCGAAAAATTAATATCACATTCCATTATACCTTTCAATATTTGTAAAAGTTGGAAAAAGTTATTACCCTAACGTACATATTTTCATAAATATATATTCTACTTTTATAGTATATATTATTTAACTAATATATATATCAAGACTCAAACACACTTACAGGTGCATTTGTATTGTATGCATACATTATAGTACTTGAGATTAACAAAGTAAGTAAGAGCAGCATATATATGTTGTGTTTTATTGACAGCAATACTATTGTTGTTTCAGCATTTTGCCGCATACACTTGTATACAAACATACCACAACAAATTTGTATTGCTTGATTTTGACATGAAACAAACTGTGCTTTTTACCACAATAAATTGCCTATTGAAATTATAAATAAATACTTACACAAACTAACAAACACATATATATTTATATACCCTGCAGTTTGTGAAACTACTTTCTCGTTGTCACCACTGTTCTAGTCTAAATTTACAGCTTTTAATTTGCAAGGATGTAAATAACTGGCAAAGATTTTACTAGTGAATTGTGATCACTTGATATGAAAAAATATATATATTGAACTGACTCTTGAACTATTGAACTGCAAAAATTAGGTACCACTGTATTGCTTTTGGTTTGAAAAAAAAAAAAAAAAAAACTTATTATATGGAGCATTACAAAGTAGGTAATAATATTATTAATCATACCACCTCAAATGATACCAGTGGATTCTCAAATAAGTCGTGTATTACATAAGTGACATCATATTTAATGCTCTAACCGATGTTGACACCTTTTAAACTGGACGGTACATTCATGCTTCTTCACTGACATGTATTTCTGCATGCAAATATACAATTACATTTGCTATCCCTTCAAACACCTGCAAGAAGAATTTGTTGTCAAATTTCCTGACGTCACTAATTAGAGACTTCGAGATGCGACTTAGAGACTTCTAAAATCATGTATTTCAGTAAAAATTTAAGTTAGGTACAGTTTGGCTGTAATATTAAATATAGGAGTAACAATTTTCCTGATAGTTAAGTGTTTTATAATCAACAAAGGATATTTTAAAAATTAAGAAAATTTTATTAACATTTTATTTAGTAAAAACATACTTTTCTCACAATTTAAATTTATTTTAGGAAAAACTCCATTAATATGGTGCATATTTAAAAGTGTCGAAACTTTGCTTCTAAAAATATCTTTTCACATTCTTTGCATAGAAGGTAATCTAAATATAATTTTATTATAAAAATTATTATTAATCTATTTTCTTCTTTGAAAGGTATTGAATTTCACCAGAAATTTCTAACAAGGATTTTATTTGTAGTTCGCTAAATACAATATTTTTTATGTGAGTTGTTTCTTTTGTATGTGTGAAATAAAAATAATTAAGAAATATTTAAAAAAAACGGTTATTTAACTATAAACACAGGATAGTAGAAGTGCAAAATCATCTTTAAGAAGATACTAAAACGACAATTCTCTGTACATCGTCCGGGTGTTGTCTAGAAAAACCCTTTTTGATACTTCTAGAAGTGTTCACTTCGAGACTTCTAGAAGACTTTTAAACGAGCAATGGTTCTTTCCGAACTAAGATGATTTTAACTATTCTTTGGCAATAGTTTTGGCGATGAATTTCAACTTCTAGAAGACTCTTCTTAGTGATTTCTGCAATAAAAAAGTTTGCAGGGATACATTAATTTTCAAATATATGTGGTATACATATATTTTCATTGATATTTCTCTATGTATACATTTGTAGATTAATTTGTTGGTTTGGGAATATTCGATTATGTGTTGATGCTTTATGTCTTTGTAACCACGAAAAGTGCGATAAAATGTTTTTTTAAACAATAAAATGATCTAAAACCAAATACAAACAAAATGTTGTTTATTTTGACAGTTAAATGAAAAACGATTAAATAGACCCACATTAGTATAGGAAATATGGTTAAAAAGTTATTTTAACACTCCAGGTCATATTTGAATAACTGTATAAATATCAGTGAGTATCCTTTAAATATATGGGACATTATCAAATTTTTTAAAATGGCTGAAACTGAACAAGCAGGTTACAGATCTGAACTAACAAGACTTCAAACTAATACAGCGCAAAATTTTATCACCAATAGGTTTAATTTTATAATTATGATTATTATTCAAAGTTCAAAAACTTAGAATAAGGGGTAAAAATTACTTACCTTTTTCCAATTATTCTACACTTTTTGTTCACGCATTTATACTTTTTGATCTCATTCGTTCTTATGTAAAATAATGGGACTTTGTGGATAAATTCCGCACCTTCTTTGTTGTTCTGCAGACTTTTAATAGAAGTCAAATTTTGATAATAAAATTTTGAAACAAAGATTAATACTTGTCGTAATTGTGGGTATTTTGCACTATATCTCGTTGATGTGACCGTAATAGTCAACGTAGTAGACAGTCCCAAAGTTTTGAAATCAAGAGCGAAAATTTGATTTGCGTGAACTTAGTTTTTTTTTTATTATATTACACAATAAAATCGGAGGAGCTTTAAAAATAAATTTAATAAAAACTGTATGGACTTTTTGAAAATTACAAAAAAAAAAAAAAATTCACTTTTTGTTTTTTATTTTTATATAGAAAATTGAAATTTGTATATATCAGATATATAGATATAACTACGGCGATAAATATAATTAACCAAGCTCATAAACTTAAATCAAATTTCGTTGCTAGTTGAAAACGGGACACTTTTGCCAAAACAGATTTTGCAAAGACACATCACATGGACAGTATGAAATTGACCGTAATTGCCATAAATAGGTGGTGTTTGTAATGCTTAAAGGAAATGTAAAGGCGCATCAAAATATTTCGAATGATACAAATTTTATGGACCAAAAAAATTTTGTTCTTTGTTTAAAAAATACTACAATATTAGATAGCATTTCTTTGTATTAATTAGTATTTCTTTCTAATAAATATATTTTCGTATAATATATGAAGAAATAAATTAGATTCGATCCACACTTTTCGAAAAAATTTTAAAAATTCTGTTTTTTATCATAAGGAAAATGTCTAAAATTTTACTGGAAAACCTTAAAATCTGCAGCACTAATACCATCTAAAATTGAAAATATCATAAATTTTATTTGAATAACTTAGTAGGCTTTGATATTACGCGTACATAAACTTCTAGTTTGTAAAGATTTATATATGTTCAACTTAAAACCGCTATAACTTTCGCGCCCCCTACGCAAAATGATAAACGCGAACAGATTCTATATGCATTCGAGTCATTTTGTATTTATACAAATGGATTTTAATGTGCTATTAAACAAATTTTTGTTTTGAAGGCCCAAAATCAAAAATTTATGATAATGTCCCATATGTATGTATAATATAAACATTGTAAATGTTCAAATGTTTTTGTAGTAACAATAATTTCAAAGGAAAAGAGTTTAATTAACATACAAAAATATTGAATGAAATAGTACGTAAGTTGCTCAAAAACTCAAGGTTTAAAAGCGATTGAAATTAGCTTAATTTTTCCTCATTTCACTTAATATAAAATAACAGCAGTTTAGGAATAATTCTGAGTTATTCTTTATTACCATGTAATCATTTCACTAAAGCGTAATCGAAAATTAAAATCTAAATTTCCTATATTTTAGAATTTGGACGTTGTTTTTGCTCTCCTCAATTGAATAAATATAGATGTTGAAACAAGCATTGTGAAAATATCTACAGAATCTCTACAAATAAAAACCGATTTCAATGATTTTTAATTTTTTTCGAATACTTGAAATTTACATTCCCAGCAAAAACTGTACTTAAACTGCTAATAGCTGATAACTACATACAATTCGGGTGAAAAACTCATTACTTTTATATGGAGATGTTTAATTATTCATCTCCTAACAAGTCACTAGTTGAATAAGTAGTTACTTGCTAGGAGTAAAATAATGAGAAAAGAAAAATAAAAATAAAAAATTGGCTCTTCTGAGATTTGAACTGAGAAAAAAGATTTGTGCATATTCCAACGATTACTGTCTTCCTTACTACGCGAAGTCTATGTTAAGTTCGTGTGCTTCACTAATAGTTTGTGAAAAAAATACTGGTTTCGTTTGCGTTTGCCCTTGAAACTATGCCATGAATTTGCCATTTTCCGGTATCGAGTTATTCAACTACTCAAAGTAATGAGTGTAGTAAATATTAGTTATTGCCAGAAGCCAGAAAAGTCTTTGTGAAAAATACTTATTTATGAAGAATATTTCTTTTTTTAACCTCTGTATTTTCAATATAAATATTCCAAAAGAATATGTTGAAAGTTTTTGTTATTGTCTTAAATCGTCTAGTTGAGGTAACTTCTCAAATTTATAATTTTAAAATTAATATGAGTAATTGCTAAATTTTTACAAAAATAAAGAAAATTTTATTTTCTTTCTCACGACGGAGACCGATAAACTTAAACGTAATTTTAAGTTTATCGGTCTCCAAAAAAAGATTTACCCGAGATATTAAAATTTAAAATTTAATTTTAATAACCAAGTACATACTTACATATGTAAATTGATCTAGCACTAACTGAAAACAGTTAAATTTTCATAAGCATATTCAATTGCAGAAAAAGCGCATTTCTATTAAATAGAATCTATTATTGTATGTAATGTTTGTCTAAATCAAAGGTAGTGTTTAATTTTACGCAATTTTTATAATATCGAAATTAAATCCGGTTAAAAAGGTTGTGTCGACAATTTTTTTTAATCCGAAAACCGAAAAATTTTGAAAAAGTTCATATATTTTTACCTTAATATTTTGTAACAAAATTTTTGTGCTTTTCGTTTTATTTTTAAGTTAAGACATTTAGAATTAAATATACTAATTCTCTTAGGATAAAAATTAACTTAGTTTACTTCATGTCTTGCAATACCAAAGCTTGATTTAATTGCCTTGTGTCCATAAATGTCCTATTTGTTAGTTTTATAAAAAGGCGTTTCCGCACTCAAAGTAAAAAATTTTAACTAATAATTGTAGATTAAATTATTACAACAACATTTCATTAAGTACTGATTCTTACATATATAGATATGTATGTGCGTGTTTCAATAAAGAAACTTTTAAGGTAATAAAATAATAAAAAAGGTGAAGAATATATTTTATAAATTATAATACCCCAAGTTATCAAAAATATATATTAAAAAATACAATGTGGCAACGTTGACAGTCTGGCATTAAATTTGGTATTTGTTGGTTGGATATTATTGTTAACATTTTTATTTAAATGGAGTTAAAAACATAAATGCTGTATCACATTAGTAGAAAAATAACAATGTTGTATAATGTTAATTGTAGCTTAGGAGGTGTATTTTAATACCCTTGTTTTAAATTTTATATAGGTTGTGTGTTTCTCGTTATTTTTATGTTTTCTGGTCACATGGGTTGTTTATTAAAATAACCTACGACTTTGAAGGACGAAAAGTTATATTTGCACATAAAGTTGCACAAATATAAAAACGTGAAAGTATTCGCCAAAGCATCCATTTGATGCAACAATTTAGATAGTGCCAGAATTTCTTAGAAAACACTTACAATTGTCAAGTTTCTTTCAGTTAAATTTTGCTAAACCTGAACGGAAATTTCTTGGTTTTCACAAACAAATAGAAGGCAATATTGTGTTCTAACATATTGGGTAGTTTCACTAATCAATAAAAATCTAAAAACTTGTAAAATAATTAAAATAAAACCTAAATCAAACAAATATCATATTTAAAAAATATACAACATACTCTAGAAAAATTATGTATTATAGAGGTTTAAGCAAAAATACTTAAAATTGGTTTTAACAAATATTAGTGTTAGGTTAGGTTCAATGGGCAGCTATCTAATCAATCGGAAACAGCTCAGTTGAGTCCAATTTGGTCCCGTTGTGAAACCCTAAGGGATCCTGTGTTACTAATTTACATGTCCATAAAAGCATTCGAATCGAACCAACCCGAAACATGTGTAAAGCAATTTATCCATTCTCAGTGAGAATGAGACAGTTGCATAAAAAGTTCTCCACCACTTCCTCCTCTTCCTCATCGCGACAACTTCTAGAATGGTCACATGGCCGAATCCACTATCATTCCATGCACCTATAGTCCTAAGCCTAGTCGCCGACGTAGTGGCTATGTGTTTGGCCATAAAATCCACAGGTAGCCAGTTCATTAGAACAAGAAAATCCTATCAAAGATTCCGATGTAGTTGGATTTCTCCACAGACTTCCACCATACTATCACTCGTAAGTATGGGCTTAATTACCATATCAAAGAGCCATTTAGTATTCCTGAGACTTATTCCCCAGGATTGGCCGATGGCTTTCCTATGCATATATAGGGCAATACCGGCCATTGAGGCTCTGGCATGTGTATTCTGGAGCCAGGGTAGTTTGGAGTCCAGTATAATCCTAAGGTACTTCGCACTATCTGACACCTTTACTTCAACACCGCTTATACGTGGAAGTGGGAAAGGTGGAATCTTATATCTCCTATAGAAAAGGACAGTTTGCAGGCGTAAGACATAATATCCAGATATTTTCCAGATACAGCCATCGCAACATCGTCCGCGTAACTTCAGTGAATCAAGTTCCCTGAGTAATGAGTTTACGGTGATATTCCAAAGAACTGAAGACAAAACTCCACCTTGAGATACATATTTTATAAATACCGTTAATAAATTAAATGTTTTCTTTTAACTTATTTATTGTTATCTTAGTTTTAATTTTATGTTCTTATTTTTGTTAATAAATATTTTCATTTACTCTTTAATTATCAAATATTTTCTTTTAGTTAGATAATTTATCAATTTCTTTAAATTACATTAAATTAGTTATTTTTGTTCAATCTATGCTAAGCAACAGCAGAAATGTTTATTTCAACGATGTTGGGAAAAATAAACATTGAGAAATTAAAAATAATAATAAGAATAATAATAATAATAATAATAATAATAATAATAATAATAATTATAATAATAATTAGTTTAGTACAATTATTCTTGCGTAGTATTCCTACTTGCTACCCTGTAAATGGTAGACGCACCCATGTTGGATATTTTAACCCTATTGGTTAGAAGTCTCCATTTCTGGCTGATGATCGACTGGTGTATGTCCAGTCTTTCCAGGAACATTTTGACTGCCGCCGGAGTCACATTATTAAAGGTCCCTTCTATATCAAGGAAGGCCACTAATGCATATTCTTCATCTCGAGAACTTTTTCTTTGTACCCTACGAGCGAATGTAATGCAGCCTCAACAGATTTGCTCTTCATATAGGCATGTTGAGATGCTGATAATGGGTTAGGGTTGATAGTTCTACGAAGGTGTATGACGATCAACCTTTCCAGTGTCTTCAAGAGGAAGGACCACAGACTGATAGGTCATTTGGATCTTGTATGTGAGGTCTTACCCTCGTTAAGAATAAAGACCTCTGTACACCTAGTCCATGATTAGGTGTACAGTGTACTACAGGTCCGCTGGTATAATGCCATCAGGGCCCAGGGATTTAAATGGTAAAGCTTTTCAGAGCCTATCTCAGTTCACTATCCGTTATGGGAGTAGGAGCATCATTGATTATCTCAGAAGATATCGCAGAGCACTCTGTTGAAAGAGGCTATCAGGAAAGTGCGCGTCCATTAAGACATCTAAGGTCTCTTGACCGGTATGTCTCTGTCAACTCCTCAGTTGAAGATTGAATCAAAGCCATAGTAAATCTTACCACTTTTCTCGCGAAGAGGTGGCAGTGACTCCTTGTTCATAATGATCACAATCTTTCTGGACACTCTGTCGGATTCCAGTCCCAGTTTGTGTGAGATATAGTGCAATCCGGGTCGTTCCTAACGATCCAAAAATCGTTCGGCGGTGCGCCGTTTTGTTTGTTTGTTTTTTCTTTGTTTGGTTCCATAATTTTATTCCCATGATTAAGCTTGTAAAGGGTTGGACCATCCAAGCATTGACGGAGTACATGGACTAGGCTACTCAACATTTACAACCGACCCGTACCCTCACGTCAGAGGGGAGTTGTTATCGACAAGTCTTCTTCTTTAACCACTAACTAGCCATTACCGACACAGCAATATATATTAGTGTTAATTTTAGATAAAAATTACTTTGACTTAATTTCAAAAAGGCTCTAAAATGCTTATATATATATTGCACTACAAGTACCTATTACAAATTTCTCAATCGTCTGTTATAAAATACGAACTAAGTACTTTTAATACATCAATATCAATACATCGATGCACTCCCTATAGAAGGAAAAAGTCATACCCCTGAAAATAAACCTTGGCACGTTTTATAATGTTTATAATGTTCCCCAAAATATTACGGGTTTACTGATGACCGTTCGTGAGTTGAACCATTTCTAAAAGGGTCTTTTTAGCTTTTTTGAATACTGTGATATTTTCTTCCAAAGCAACGTATAGAAGATGTGCTATCGTTTGAAAGGTGTTTGGACTCCTCATCCATTGGTATATAAAATATACCCAAGAGTGATCTTAATATTTTTATATTCCACAAAATATCTTAAAACCTTTATAAAGGTTTTCCAAAATATTGTTTGTTATTTTTTAAAATTTTAAAATTTCTACTTGCTTATAAATACAGTCACCAAAATAATGATACCTTTACCCATAAAAATAATATTGTTTTTTCGTTCAAAATGGGTATACATAATTTTTTGCAACTTCGGTATTATGCAGTAAAAAATTATAAAGTCTATTACAAAGTTTCTTTGAGTTTTTATTGCAGTAAATACATTTTTCAGCTTTTTTATGAGAGCGAAATAATGACAGGTTCACTGGAATGTAATAAAATTTTCACATAAAATTAAAAATGTAAACTGACTAAAACTGTCATTTAATTATTTAATAACATGTTACAATAACTTTTGGTAATAATTGTTTTCATGTTTTTTTTTTTTTTTTGTGGAAGCTGTGAATGAATTTTAAAAAACCCTTTTTAAAAGAAAATCTACTAAAAACTCTTCTGTTTTAATATTTAATTTTTTAAGTATAGTATATGAAATGAATAAATAATTCTGTATCGCCAAAATACTTTTCAAATTAAGATAAAATTTTTTATTTTTAAAGTAATAATTAAAGTAATAAGTAATAATTAATAATTAAGTAAAAAGTGTTTCTGTTAACCCTTTGAAATTTAACCTTGGTGTATTTTATAATGTTTCCCGAAATGTTTCCATCCTAGCGATGACCGTTCGTTAGCTGAACCTTTTTAAAAAATGTATTATTTTTTCAGATTTTTTAAAATTTTCATATTTTCTCCCAAAGAAACTCATAAAAAATTTTGCGTCATTTAACAGGCAATAGAAAACCGCGTCCACTGGTATATAAAACATATCCGAGGGTGATCTCAATATTTATATATTCTACAAAATATATTTTTCAAGAATTTCATCATATTGTTATTTTTAACAGTTAATGTAAAAATATAATGCATGTTACATATGAATGTAAATTGTAATAATTTATACAATGAGATAAATTGTAGTTTTATTTCCAGCAGTGCTTGAAAGAAGTCCATGATTCCAATGAAATTAATCAATTCGTTGAATTTAAAAATGGTCTATTTGTAATATCGAATAATTAGAATATTTTTATATCGAACATTCGAATAAAACGAATAATTTAATTTATTTGCAATTAAAATGATTTTATTAGATTATTTATAAAAAATGTCTAAAAATGTTACCAAATTACCAAATTTAAATAAATTCACTTTCACAGAAAAAATTATTTTCTAAAATTTTTTAATTAACAATATTTTTTGATTTTATATTAAAATTTAGTTAATAGATTGATTAGTTCAAACATTTTTTTATTGGTTGAAAATATCTGGAGAAAATAATCATAAATATTGAGGTTTGTTTTACAATTTTAAATCAAATACAAAAAATAAGATAATACATTTCTGTTTGCGAGTCACAGATTTTTGTATTTTGTTAGATTTTTCACTCGATTGGCTACAGACAATCGTCCATGCGTTTACTGATCTGTCGACTAAAGGGGCAATAACCGCATCAAAAGTAGGTTTGTAAACATATGTATAATTTTATGGTTCTATCTATTGTTATCTAATTCCATTTTTTTGTTCAAGTGAATTATTTTGGTATTTAAAATCGTTTTTTGCCTTTTTCTGCTTCGGCAATTACGTTAGCGAAAATTTGAACTTTTTCAAGATCAAATTTTACGCAGAAAGAAGTAAAAAAGGATTTTAATTACCAAAATTATTCATACAATCAAAAAAATATTTAAATTTGCACATCTCACTAAATAAACCTTTTGAAAACGTATTGTTTGTATCAATCTACGCCATTCTAAGACGGTTTGATTTGGTGATACAGTTCAAAGAGGATTAATTTTTTTAAAGTATTTGTTGATTTTTTATATAGTTTTTTAGCTAAAATTAATTTAAATCTAAAATTGATTTTAAAATTTCCCAGCAGAATTTGGGGATTTTCTCTACAAAAAATTGCTTCAATTTTTATGCTTGTACACGCAAAAAAAAAAAAAATATGATTGATAGTAACCATAATCGATCACTGTTATATTATGGTTACAGTTTATGGTTATGGTAAATTATATTTTGTTTGGATAAAAGAGAATAAAGTGGTTGAAGTATATCAGTAAAAATATTATTATATGTTCGTCAAATGACCGTGGTACATTTGCAATATACAATCATAACATGGTTGTGCGGCAACAATATAATGTTTCTAAATGGACTTGATTTAATGTTTATAACCAAATTATGTTTGAGATAGCAAAATTATGATTGGGCTGCAACCATAATGCGATTGTATATGTATACCGAATATATGCAATTGCAATATGCTTATAGACTAACATTGTCGTTGGTGAGAATAATGACATTACTAAAAACATTTTTGCTGAACATTTTTTTAGATATCTACCTTTGTGACATCCATTTGGGCAGAGAAAATTATTTTTTATATAGAGTTTGATAGCAGGAGCCTCAAAACAAGTAATACACACTTTTTATATCACTTTGTTAATATAAAAACATTCTTTGACATTTCGATTATTCAAAATGTGTTAATGTATTGTATTTTACACAAGTATACACTGATTCTGCGGCACGGAACTTCTTAGACAATTCGAATACACGCAATTATGAGGTATTAAGTCAATAAACTATTTTCTTGAATAGTCTCTGGTTTTCGCGATAAATCTCTATTTGTAAGACTAATGAGGTTGTACCATATATTGAGGATATTCCGTGCTGAAGAAAAAATTTTAATTTTTTAAACCTGTATTATTTAACATTTTATGTTGGAAATGAATTGTAAAACTTAATGCTGTTAACGGTGTAATTATAGATTCCGTTTAATTTATGTACATATACACACAGTTAAACTACGCACTGTTTCTAGTTTATTATGCAATTAAATCTAAATTTTATTCATATATGTCTGTATGTTTATTTAAATAATTTTTTGCGGATTTCATAGATCAATTGTTCAGCATTTTTTTAACGCTGCGAAGGTAATCTATTGTATTTCTTTTCTTGCATTGTTGAATATTATGCATTTAAAACATTTTCACAATGGAAAACAAATATATTATTATATAATCATAAATCCACTTAATTTCAAGTACTACTTATGTACATTGTCCATACTAAAGTAACATTTTGTCCTTAAGTCAAAATAATAAACACTATAATATTCTTTGTAACGAGATATATTTTTTTAAACATAGACTTTTAGCAACAATAATGTGAATCATATTCAAACATACTGCTTAACATGTTGCGCCAACAATGTAATTATAAAATTGAGAACAGAAATATAATCGCTACAACCAAATTGTTTTTAAAATAAAATATATAAAAGTATATAATGTTTGCAATAGCAATATATAATATCGGAGAAAATAATATTGTTGGGGCAGCCATATTGCAAAATGTTTTTTCCCTGCGTGTAGGCAAGAGATGTAAGAAAAGTTGTTCACCATCGCAAAGCTAGAAATTTCAGAGGATTTTAATTTTATTTTTCTTAATTTTTTTATCAAACATTTTTTAAAAGTGCTTTTTTATATGTGTTAACGTAGACTAAAATGCCTTATTCAGATTATTAGTTTTATTCGAACATTAGAATAATCGAATAATTTTAACACTCTACTGTATACATATGTACTTCGATTTATATACAATTAAATTGCCTATTTTTATTCTAGGCGTATTGATTTCTTATTGCTCGGATGTATCGCCTGTGACTCACAATCTCTCCCGATGGGAGAGATCCGCGATACGAATATGATTTTTGCGGCAACAAAATTTTTCTTCTAAGCAATACGAATTCGAATCACCTTCGTATTATTTTGCTTGTAGGGATTTAGTTACTTTTTATGTAATTTGATCAAAAGCGAATTTGGAATAACCTATATATAAATTAAAATTTTTGTATATGTACAAAACGATGAAAAGCGTTTTAAAATTGCACTTACTTTCGAGATTGAATCTGTAGTCAAAACTTAAACTTTAATTAATAGAATCATACAAATGCAATGACAAAATTAATATATATTTGTATGTATATTAAAGTGCCTTGATTTGCATGGGACCAAAAAATGTTTAAAGATTTATATGTTATAAAATAATCCTCAAAATAGTTCGGTTAAATTATTTCACTCCCGTGAGCTGGACTATTTGTTAAATACCTCTTAAAACATAGTTTTCAATCAAAAGAGTACACTATTTTATCCTTTTGATCAAAAAAATTATAACATATAATAGCCTCATCGATTAATGCATCATCTGCTAAAATTTCTTTTTTAAATTAGTTTTCACTCTCGTGAAATTAAGATTTTAGTAGCATTAGGTTAGTTAAGTTAATTTTTATGGCAAATAATTGATCAGTTAAGAAAATAAATGTCACCAAAAACATAGATTTATCAAAAAACTATAAATTCGTGTAAAATAGCGACTAAATTACAAAGACTTACTTTCGATTATTACCGCGGTTTCAAAAGAATTTGTTATATGTTTAATAAATTCATTGATATTTAAATATAATTAGCGTTACCGTTTGACGACTTTAGTCGCCAATTTCGCCTTTTCAATCATCCGGCCACTTTTGTGGCCACATTTTTAAAATGGAACTAAATGGTGATTTTTTAAGGCTATATGATAAATGACGAAAATCTAAGTTGTTAGTTGTTAGGAAAACTAAAAATAAATTTGAATATCCTAATTTATATTTTTACTTTTGCTCGTAGCAGTGCCTCGGTGGAATGTTTTTTTTCTAAATTATACCTAATGAAAAATAAATTTTCCACCAGACTTAATTTCAACACTTGTGAATCTATGCTTTCAGTCCTAAATTTGTTAGATGGGGATTTGTAAGACTTCACCCGAGTGAAGAATTCGTACAAAACTATAAAAATTTAATTAATAAAAAGCGAATTTTATATTAACTATTTTTTAATAAATCTTTATTTTTGCCAAAATAAAAATTATTATAAATAAATTATTTTGTTATTAATAAAATGGAGTTTAGTAGTATTTCTTAAGATACAATATTTTTTGTTTTTATCAAATAAAAAAAATTTAAGGAGTTTTTTTTTAGGTAGTGAAGCCCCTTTTTTCAAGAAATCCCCTTTTTTGACACTTTTTAAAAATTCTCAGCGGTAACGCTGAGTATAATAAGTATTTTCGTACTACGAACTTATTTGCCAAAAATTGCCTATTTAACTTTTTTGGGAACCAAATGCATAAAATTTATCCTTTTTCGGTTAATCGATTAATTACCTGTAATGTTCACTAGTATCAGGACATACTTTTGCAATGGTACCTTAAAATCTAACCTGTATGAATCTTAATATTCCGCGAGTGAAAAGATATGTAACAAGTATTTAAATGAACATTTCATGTGTCAGCATGTCTTTATTATATTTTGAAGTTATTTTTCTTATAACGAAAATTTTGATAGCGCTATTAAAAGAAATCCGTTTTTTTAGAAGTATTTTAAAAATGATCCAGCTCACGGAAATGAAAACATTCGAATATAATATTTTGGGAATCATATAAAAAGATACTAATCTTCATTTCTAGATACTAATCTTTATTTCGTGAGTCACTTTAATGTATTTCTGTATATAAAAATCTTAATCAAAAGTACATAAATAAAATATGAATAGAAAAACTTTCCATCAACCATACAAATATACATATGAGTGTACGTGTGTACTTGTAACATGAAAACTGAGTAGCAAATTATTTTTTTTATAGTTTCTTTTCTTCATATACACACTAGGGTATCCAATCGAAAAACCGTCATTCGGTTATCCGATTAATTTTGATCGATTAATTCATAATTGTTAATTTTCGAATAACGAATAAGCCGAATAATTTGTGTCGAATAACCGTTTAATCGAAATTTAGTTTTCTGGAGTTATAAATTTAGAACATTTTTTTATTTTTAAGTTAAATTTATCTCAACTTTATATTTTTCTAAAATGTCTGTTATATCCTATCAAAAGCAAATAAAAGGGATTTGTAGGGAAGTACGTTTTCTTGTGCTTAAGGAGTAATACAAGCAGCATCCAAAGATATTAAAAAGAGATTCAAATTATTTGTTGTATTATATTTTAGTTTATTATAGTTATTAAAAAAAGGAATATCTCTCAATGGCAAGCCTATGTTAAATTCATTGGAAAGGATGTGAATTTGCGCTACTTCTAAATCACAAAAGCAGGATATTATTGACTTCTTTGGATGTTCATTTTTGTTTGGATAGAACTTTAAAAAAATGGGACATTAAACGATTATAATATTATAACTTCATGAATACTTAAACATGTGACAATAGAAATTCTGGAAACAGTTTTGAACCTTAATAGTTTTGAACCTTAATTTTCATCAACAAAATATACGTAAAAATATTAATTTTGAATCTTATGACAAAAAGCATTCTCAGACAGGAAATACAAATTTTGTAGTATTAGGTAAGAAATGCAATTTTTTCATACCAACGTGAGAAAGAACTGATAAGATGAACCCTTTGAGAATGAATTTGATCTACACTATGTTTCTAAGAGTCAGTTTTTCACTTCTAGATCAAAAGCCAATTAAAAATTAGATTAGGTAATCTAAAATTTAACCTAATTCTACATTTATGTTTTCAATTCCGAGTTTAAATATCACCTGTAGTTATCAAAATAACAAGCATTTTTTTAATAACAAGAAAAAAATACAGAGTATATTTTTATTATTTATAGAAATTTGGAATAATAGCTTAAGTTTTAATAGAAATTCGTAATAAAATCGATGTTTGGACATCTTTACAAAAGGAATTCCCACAAGTTCAAGAATGCAACCACTCGCTGTCATTGATAAATTGTCTACGATGATATCCGGAAGATTTATTACCTAGGGATTACTTAGATCTCACAATTTAGAGTTTTGTTACAAACATAATTAGATTAAATATATTAATTTTCAAATTATTATATTTGTCATCACCATCTGTTTGTATGTGTGAATATTGAACATTTTACCAGAAGTTTAAACCCCCAACATTGGCCGTTTAAATTATCAAATAAAACCAGATGGTCGAAAACTCAAAAACAATATTCAACGATTAAAGTTAATTTAATCGCTAAACTTTAATTGAAAAACTGGCTATAAATAACTAAGTGTTTCAATAGATTAAATACTATAATTATTATTTGCTAAGATTATAATTATGTATTGCTAAGATTATTATATGCTTATCGAATAATTAGACATTAATCGGTTATTAAACGATCAACATTAAACCTCGAATAATTATTTATCGAATAAACCGATTAATATGAAAATTAATATGAAACCCCTAATGCATATATAATATCATACAAAGTTTTATTTAGGCATAAAAATGTATTACAGTCACTTGTATTTTAATAAATAATAAAATCTTGTGTAAACAAGTACGAAATTTGTGTGTTAGCACTTAACCTCCAACCAAAAAGGGACAACTTTTTGAGATTTTGTGTTTGATCTGTAAATTTTAACAGGAAACTTTGTAATCAGAATATGAAAATTTCTATTTGAATTATAAGTTATAATATGTAGTTACACATTCACAAACAAATACTGATTAAAATAAGTAGTTTTGGTAATCAAACAGTATTTGATTAAATTTTTAATTATTGAATAAAAAAAATGTTGTGGTAACTTGCATTTATATTTTAAACTCACAATACTCGTAATATATTTGGGTAACTCCAAAAAATATTGAATCAAAATTACAGTTTTAAAAATTTTATAACTTCGATTTTTTTAATTGGAGGTGTTTATTAAACTAGACATCGTGCGTTTTATCACGTATGAATCAGTTCCGTATTGTTGACGGTGCATGGACCTCTAAAGTAGGACACTTCGTGTATTTCTGTCAAAAATTAACAAAGTTTGAGCTTTAATAACTTTTATGTACATTATCCGATTTTAACAAACTTACTATGAATGCAAATGACAGAAATTCGTGTTTATCATAAAATCATAAAAGTAACACAACTTCCTACAGCAAGGACCTCTAAAATGAAAAGAATCCTTTATCCTAGGATATCATGAAAAAAGATCTTTTAATTTTCATTACTTTTTTTCATTGATATTTACAATTAATTTGTCGTTAATTTGTCTAAAAATTCAAAATGGGATCTCAATGGGATCAGAAGTAATAACAGTTTGTCTATAGCAGTTAGTACAATTTTACTAACAAATTATCATCTTTTTAAATTTAGTATCAAAACAAATAGAAAAGGATAAAAAGAAGCAGTGTTAGTTAAGATCGGCTATATGATTATCGGGAGTGGGCCCTATATGAGACTTATGGTCAATTGTGAAATGTGTGTATATGAAAATTATTTATGTAAAATTTTATTTTGATATTGATATTTATGTGACATTAATGCACGTTATGGTATGTGAATTATGATGCTATCTGAACTTATACAAAACTGAGTTGTGTTAAATTTTATTTCGATATTGATAGTTATGTGAGATTTATGCAAGTTTAGTAGATTTTCAGGAATGTGGATTATATGAGATCGATATTCAATTACGGACCTATTATTGTGTATGATGATTTGTTCTTATGTACAACTCAAATATATAAAATTTTCCATTGATGTTAACATTAATGTGAGATCTATGCACTTTTAAGTAATTTTAAGGCAGCGGACCTACATGAAAGATATGATCAATTATGGACAACGGTCTATATTTGTACAAAGTTTATGTGGCTGAAATTACATAAATCAGACATATTTCAGATATTTATATGCATTTAACCACTATCCCTAGAAAAAAATATATATGGGGTATTGGTGAAATAATGTATCGATCAATATATTTTACCTTTACAAACCCATGTATCAAATTTAAGTAAATTATCTTTAAAATCGTCACAAATTATTCGGCGAATTTTTTAAAGTGGGCTACAGTTGGTTAAAGGTCTGTTAATATTTCTCTGAAACTTCTAAAATATTATCAAACTATATATGCGACTTGTTCCTATAAATAATGACCTGTTATATTAAAATTTGCATATCAATATGTATAAAAATCACTTAATATCTAATAGAAAATATGTTACTTAGTAGAGAAATATTATTGTATCTTGTGATCCCATTGAGATCCCATTTTTAAATTTTTACTATAACGACAGTTTGATTGTAATCATCGTCAAAAAAATATAATAATAATGAAAATTAAAAGTGCCTTCTTCAGGATATTTAAGGACATCGGATTTCTTTTTTTAATTTTAAAGGTCTTTGCACCAGAAAGATATTTAGTTGTTATGACTTCATGATAAAAAATTATCTCAGTCCTTTCCAGTGATGTAGAAATCTGATAATGCACATAAAAGTTATTCAGGCTTAAATTTTGCTAATTCTTGACAAAAAAAAGTACCGCGAAAAATTTCGTAAACATACGTTAAAGTTTTTTTAAGAAGTCGTATCTAAAAAAAAATCTATTTAGCAATTAATTTTTATATAAAACTAGTTTTTAACCCGCTACTGCGTTAGCGGACTTGGCAGATTCCTATATAGACCAAAAAATTAAACTGCGACTCCTAACTCCCATGGGAACAATTATTATATTGGTGTCTTCAGAAAATTAGAAAAATGCATCTCAATCGCAAGTTCTAATGATCCTAATTTCATGTCTCCAGGTTTATATTTAAAAAATAATATTCAGGCAGTGGGATACCATACCAATTCGTAACCCTTTATGAGTTCCTCATTAAATAACACAGGTTATGAATTTTTGTTTAGGAGATTCATAGGGTAAAAATAAAGTACTAGTTTTTCACATCTAAAAAGATCGAAGGTTCAAAAAGTACCAATTTATTTCTATTATTATTTTTAGTAGAGAAGAATGTGACTAAAAGAACTTGTGGATTCTTACCAATATAGAATCATATATCTTTAATTTCATGTCTCTAGCTTAATTATTACCAAAAATTCAAAAGAACGAAAAAGTATCACAAATTCTTACTTTAATCCTTACCCACATAGGATCTTTATTTCATGTTTCTGGGTTTAATATTATAGAAAATTCAAAAAGTACCATTAGAAGAATTATAAATATCACAAAGTTTCTTCTCGTAATTTCTTATCCACCATATGTCTTTAATTTCATTTTTCTAGTTTAATTATTACAAAAAAAAAAAAAAAAATCAAAAACTATTATTACAATAATGAAAAAGTACCACAAAGTCCTCTCTTTTAGATTCTCATTCACTTAAGACCATATATTTTTAATTTTATGTTTTTAAGTTCAATATTATAAAAAATTCAAAAAGTTCCATTAGAAGGACGAAAAAGTACCAAAAAATCCCCCATCTTGATTTTTTTTTCTAACGTAAGACCATTAATATCTAATGTTTCAACGTTCAATATTCCAAATAATTCAAAAGAACAAAAAAGTACGACTGTGATACTTTTTTGTTCTAATGGATTCTCATTGGGATAATATAGAAAAATCAAAAAATTATAAGGTCGAAAAAATACCACAAATTCCTCTTGAAAACTTTTCCATATACCATGTATCCTTTAATATATCTTTAAATCATGTTTCTAGGTTCAATATTATAGAGAAGTTAAAAAGTACAATTAAAAAAACGAATAAGTACCACAAAATCCCTCCTTGTGAATTCTTACCCACAATGTTTCTAAGTTCAATATTGTAAAAATTAAAAAAGTCCCATTAGAAGACAAAAAAAAAAAAAAACAAAGTCCCCCATTACGGATTCTCTTTCACTTAGGACCATATATCTTTAATTTTAAGTTTCTCGATTCAATATTTTAAAAAATTCAGAAAGTACCATTAGAAGAACATTCTCATTTACCTAGAACCGTACATATTTAACTTTATGTTTCCAAGTTCAAGAAATATCATTGAAAGGACGAAAAGGTACCGCAAATTGCCCTGACGTGAATTCTCACTCACTTAGGACTATATATACTTAAGTTTGAATAAAACGTAATTATTCAATTATTACAAAAAATTCAAAAAGTACCATTAGAAGAAGAAAAAGATATCATAAATTTCCCTGATGTGAATTCCCACTCACTTGGGACTACATATACTTAAGTTCATGTTTTTATGTTTTACCCCTTTTTTAGTAATTCTTTTTCCAATGTTTTATTAAAAAGGTGTCAAAATTAGTACAATTTTTACCCCTTAAACGTTCGAATTTCAAAAAAGTACCAAATTCATATTTGTCGATTTTCGATAAGTTACGAATATGATATAAAATTTATTTCTATGTTAACTGGTTTAGACGACATGTATGGTTTCCAAAAAAGCACCAAAATATAGTTTTTATCTTTTTTCTCTATCACCTAAACATTCGAATTGTCAAAAATGCCGTCGTAGTGGATCTACTTGATATGATACCAACCTAGGGTCTAAATTTCATCTCTCCAGCTTTAGGTGTTTGGGTTGTGGGATGATGGATCAGTCAGTCAGCCGCGTTACTTTTAAATGTATATAGAATGAGGATGAGAAAAATAATGTATATTATTATTATTTTCCTTCTTGTATTTTTTATTTAAATTTCATTTAATTTCTATAGAAAAATAAAATACATAATTGTTAATATTATTTATTTTTTCTGTTTTTTATTTAATAAATGTTTTATTTGGTATTTTTCTTTGAAATCTTATCAAAACAATAAGTAATGTATGTTGAATTAGGTTTAATGACATCAATGAGATAATGAAATTGCAATAATAGGTGCAATTAGACATTTATCGAAAAATAATAATTATTAAAAATTTATATTTTCTTACTCATCAATAACTATTTCAATTCATTTTTAATATATTAGTTAAACTATAATAGTTATGCGCAGTGTTGCCAGTTTAGCCTTTTTAAGGCTAAATGTAGTCTTTTTATTTTGCTTTTAGTCTCAAAATTTTCGGTTTAGCCTTTTTTGATTCTTAAAATTGCCTTAAAAAGGCTAAAATGTTAGTATTTCAACAACGAAGGAAATAATTTCTTATTATCTATTACTAATTTTATTTGTACAGAATATTTTTTGTGTATTTATTCGTGCAAATAATCTGTATTATTTATATTTAACAAAAATTTTCGCCTGCGGCGCTTAATTATCCCAATCAAAAAGAACTATTATACTAATATCATTAACCATAGAAATCATTTATAAACATAATTTTAATAAATTCTTATAAAAGCAAAAAATCACCTAAAAACTTAAAAATGCTTAATCCAAAAGGAATTATAGTTTAAAAATGTCGAAAAATCACCTCAAGACATTAGGTAATATTTCATATAAGTTATAACACAATTTTGTATGGGAATTTTTGGGCGATTTTTCATTTGGGTCATTTTACTGTTTTATTTATAAATTTGTTACAATATATTTAAAAATTATAAAAACTAATGACAACGATAAAAAAATAATTTTTTAAATTTAAAAAAAAAAATTAATTTTTATGGCCTTATTTTTTGGGACATTTAGCATTTTTCTAAGTTGAATTTAGCCTTTGTTTCTCTCAGCTCCTGGTAACACTGGTTGTGCCAAACTAGTATTTATTATTATAAATTAATTTTTAATAACACTTAAATTTTGAATTTTTAAAAAGATAATAATTATATCTTGATTATAATTATTATATCCTATTCATTTGTTTGCTAGTCTAATACATACTTATAAAATTGAACAACAACAAATAACATAGTATTTATTAACAGAAATGTTAACAAACATTTTCGAAATTGCTTTACAGTACAAACTTTATGCACTTAACATTATCGTAAATATTAACAGCGTAATGTTATTCATTTGTATGTTCGAAACCAAGTTTCGCTCTCTTAATAATTCAGCATTTTAGTCTCTTTATAGTACATATTTTCTTTCTCTTAAATAATTTCCGTCCCAAAGCGCATGTAATGTGTTTCTCATTTTCATAAGAAAGTCACCAAAATTTTAGTCTGATTTGAAATGGAGTAAAAATTATGAGCCGCATATATTTTTCTCTCCCCACACAAAAAGAGCATATACGAATGACAATGAATGTTTTCTATACTCTTTTAAAGACTTTTTCCTATTTTATTTTTTATTAATACAACAACCACAATAAGAGTAAAATTTCTATAAGAAGGATTTACAATAGAAAAAAATGAATAAAAACATACAAACAATCACACACAAATAAGCTGAAGAAACAACTATACAACTACAAAGCATTGCATGTAACGGATGTATGTAGGTCAATAGGTACATGTCTAAAAGCCGGAGACCAACAAAATAAATACCCCTGTATAAAAATATGTCGTCTCCAAAAAATTAACACATATCCATACACACATACACTATTTAACTCATTTTTATACATAAACAAACATTAAATAGTTGCGGCAGGTTATGTTGAACTGTCAGCCAATGTAAATTATTGTGAATAGGAAATATTTTGGCTTTTTTAAATTATGTAAAAAGCCAATGAAACTTAATAAGGCAAATGTAAAGGAAATTTTCAAATCCTATATTTGTAAAATAAAATAGTTAAGGAATATTTAAATTGATCAATAATTTATATTGCCCTTAATAATATTAACTACACTCCGTTACAAAATTACACTTTTTATTTTCACTCGAAAAACGACGTAACGTTGGCTATAAATTTAATCTTCTACGAAACTCTAAATTTTTGTACTAAAGAAAGTATCTTTTTAGCTATATTAAAATATATATATCTTAACTTAAAATGCAAAAGGGCCAATCAATAATCAAATTTTAAAGGAGAGACAAAAACTAAATAAGTTGAAAACTAGTGTAGTTCTAAAAAAATATTTTGTTACATCACAAAAAAAAAAAACATATTTGAAACAAAAGCAAGTAGGACTTGCTCTTGTTTTTTCAAAACTACACTATCAAACTTTTTGAACATATATATATTTTTGACAGATCTAACGACTAAATACTATAGTGAAATAGTAAGTATTTGCCTGAGCATTTTTACTTATGAAAAATAAAACTAATTTGTTGTTACGCCATTTTTAATTTCTTAATGTCGGTAACTAATTTACGAAAAATTAACTAAAATTTCTCTTGAATTGACTAATGATTTTTTTGGTTGATATCTAACATATTTTACTAAAATTCTACGCCCCTTTTTAAAGTATTTATCAATTTTTTATGGTTGAGTGAGAAAAGGTTAATTCGAACTTGTTCGAAATATATTGGAATGTATATAACATAACATTCTTCTCATACAGAAAAAATTATATTGAATTGCGGACAAGTTCGAATTAAAAAAAAAAAACGGAAAATACCGTTTTAATATAACTGCTAGAGGATCATATTTTATTATTTTGTTCTTACTTCTACAAATATTTCTATGTAAAAAATTCAAGTGTGCACATTTTTTTTTTTTTTTTAAATTACAAAATTTTGAATTAATTTAGATACATGTACGTAGTCCAAAAGCAGTAAATAATATACAAAATATTTTATGTTTGCTTTATCTGTTTCGTATTTATTTGTATTTATACCAAATGTAACAAATTGCAAAAAAAAAAAGAAATTAAAACACCAATTGCAAATTTTTAATGGTAGTCATTCTTAGATGTATTGTATGTCAGAAAGCAATAAGTTATATTTATAAAAAATTTACAAAACTATTCCAAAAATGCATCAAAACAGCAGAAATGGTTATTATTATTTTCAAAAATTTGTTTATCAAACTGTTAAAGTAAGTTTCCTCTAACAATAAAATTTTGAAATTTTCTATAGTTTACTAAATGCTTACTGAATAAAAAAAGTTACTATGAATAACAGTTTTTCGAAATTTCTTACACAGAAAAAAAAAGAAATGCATATATTTATTTATTTTTTTTTTTTATAAATATTATGAATCAAACATGACTTTTTCTCAAACTTTTTTCATAAAAAATGAAAGTTTGTTCATAGATATTATTAAATTGTTCGTAATGAAAATTTTTGTAATTTTGCAAAAATTTTGTTACATTTTTGATTTAGTTTTATTAGATTTGATTGAAAATGGTAAATGAAAATAGCTATAAATGAAAATAACAACAAATGTCTTTAAATGGCAAAATTCCAAGGGAAATCTGTAAAAAAAATTAATGTTTAGAAAGTTACTTATTCTGCTCGCATTTAGCGGCGCATTATTTTGATAAAAAAAAAACGCTTCTGTTCTATTCCCAAAATGTAGCTGAAAATCATTAAAAACTTAAAATTTTTCGAAGTAAATTTCAAACCTTTTTACAAATTGAAAATATAATTTAAAAAATTTTTGCAGTCTTCTTGACTTTTAATTCATTTTAAAAAATATAAAAAAAGTTTTAATGCTTAAGAAATCACTGAAAGTAAATTTTAATATTTATGCATAAACTTTTTTCTATGCAATTTCATTTATAAATTCTAAAAAAATAAATAAAAATATAAATTACACAAGTTAACAAATAATGTATCGCAAATAATTTTACGTAATTTATAGTTCTTGAGTCAGATATAGTGTAGAATGTTAAATAAAACCTTTCCATCACGTCACGATTTTTTATTTTGACCTTTCACCTTTAAAAATTTTTACATATTAATGTAATATAACTAAGACTTAAAACAATTATTTTATTTTCCTTTGCTGGTAATAATCATCAACATATCTAGATAAAGTTTGCCTCGTCCATCATTGCCATATTTTCGAGGTATGAATCTAAAACTTTTGTTCTCAATGACATACATATTACTTATTTATAGTTTGTTAAAAAGTAAATTGTGACTATGATGAATGTTTTTCAGGACTCATTCTTAAAGTTTTTATTGTTGATGCTGAATTACCTGATACAAAAAGAAAAAAAAAAATTTTAGTTTTTTTTTAATAGATACTTAACAGAAATATTTATTACAAAAATTATTTCCAATACCTATTGTAATTTCTTTAAGCACAAAATTATAACAAAAATGATTATCTTCAAACATATACTTTCATTTTAAAAATAGATTCATATATTTGCGCGCAAATTTCTATATATTAAAATATAGTTTTTGTTTAGTTTTGATGTTTTTAACAATATTATATTTTTCCCGAATACCCAGGAATGTCTACATTAAAATACCCGGAAGTTGGAAAAGGTCAGAAAATTAGAAATATTTTTCTTTCATAACTTTTGTCATTCCGTTTGTAACATATCGAACCAATCATTTAAGACCCCCATAAAGTGTATATATTCTGGGTCCAAGTGAAATCCTAAGACGATCTAGCGATATCCATCCGTCTATTCGTCTGTTGGGCTGGGAGATGTGCTCAAATATTTCTCTTTGATAAGGTTTGGTATTGAAAATAGGCAAAATCGGTTCACAAAGTTATTGGAAAAAATATAATAATTCGGTGTCCGTCATAAAACTGGTTCATATATTTTTGCCAATATATCTGGATAGCTTAATTCTAAAAAAGAAAAAATTGACACAACGGTTTTTTGTTAATTGGTTAATCCGAAAAAAAATTTCGTAAAGATTTTTGTTCTCAGTATTGATCTACTAAACATTTTTATGGTACCATAAGCCATAACAAGTAAGAATGTTGTATTCTTACCCAGCAAAAACTTTTTGGTTCTCGGTAATAGCAACTACTTATGAAAGCAATTAATTGGTAATGAGACGTCACTATTATTTGCCTACTATATATTACATAAATAAGTATCCCATTTTAAAGCTGTTAGTTTTAAAAAAATATTTTACACTAAAAATGTTTTTATCACTTAGAAAATTAAGTGTGAGATGGTGCACTGAGTTATGCATTAAAAACGAGTTATTAATTTGTGTCCAAGTTCCAATCTCACTGAGGGCAAAATTTTTCGTTTAGTTTTTATTTTCGTTTAAACACATATTTTTGAGTACCCCTAGAGTCTGAAAATATTAACTTGAATTCGTGGACAACTCTAACAAAAATAACTAGTTATTCAGACAAGAAATAAGTAGTTTATTTTTGTTTTCAATTATTCCTGCCAAATTACAATGAAAGCAAAGTTTTTACTGGGCATTGGCCATCTGCAACTTTTTTGCCACCCTAATTTAAAACTTCACCTTATATGAGAGGTGGACAATGAAGTTGGAGGGTTACGCCCATTTTTTATTTCCGAGTTTACATTGATCTTTGATATTCTGTTTAAAAAATGTCTTCGGAAAAGTATGAAATGGAGTTACGACGGACACAACCATTTCTAGTTTTTTACCCATAAGTGATTTTGTTTATTAACCGATTTTTCACATTTTCATTACAAAAACAACCATGTATGAGAGAACTATTTTTGCAATGGCTAACATGTTTTTTGATGGTGGGTATTTGCAGGGTAATGAGTTATAAATGAATATATATATATATATATATATATATATATATTTCTGTTCCTATTATGAATTTTGAAAACACAGGTGAATTTTTGTTAAATTTGTGGCAATAATTTATATTTAGTAAACAAAGAAGTAAACAAAATAGAATTAAAATTTATGCACTTAATTTACTTTTATTTATAATATTACATAAAATATATTTACTGAATTCACTTCATTATTGTGTTATTTGTTGAAGTATTATATGAAGAATAAGTAAGAAAGATATAGTCGACCAAGCCCGACCATTTATACTCTACACTTTTGCGTAAGTGTGCTAAAAATAGGGGAGGGATTTTTTGTTAGATATGTGGCCAATTGTGGATTAAACATACGGATACAAAATATTACATTCATACTAACATTTATATGAATTTATGCGTATTGGGTGACTCCCGAAAGTGGGCCTTATATGGGAGCTATTGTAATTTATGGACCGATCTTCTTGAAATTCGGCACACATATACGTATATATGCCAAATTTCATTAAAATATTGCAATATTTAAGAAATCTATGAGCGTTTACCCCTATTCCGGGAGGACATTTGTGTGGGGGCTAGGTGAATAATAAGCCGATCAAAACTAATTTTAATAGGTTTCGTCCTTGGACTTGTGCACAAAATTTCATCAATTTATGTTCAGAATTGCGACTGATAAATGGAAGGATATCATTAAATCGACATATAAAGTGATTCTAAGCTGATTGGTATAAATTTAAGTGGATCTTATACCAATATTTTTGAGTGTTTCAAACACTAGCACAGACGCATAATACCCTCCTCTCCTTTGGTTTTATATAAAATAAAAGTTTTGAAAAAGTAGTACAAATTTTGTCAATAAGTGTGTTATTTTAAAATGAAGTAAAATATTACAACTTTCGAAAAGATTTCTAAATTTTTTATTTTATTTATTTATTTTTTTGCTTTTTCGAAATACATATATACACAGAAAAAAGTTTGTGCATAAATATAAGAATTTACTTTCATTGATTTTAGTTCATAATATTTAAGAATAATGTCTTAAATATTAACACTCTTTTACATTTTTTGAAAAGAATCAAATAAACAAATTGTTTAAATTTTCAATTATATTTTCAATTTATAAATGTATGTTTGAAAATTTCGGTACAGAATTTAATGATTATTAGGCACATGTTGGGATCAGAAAAACACAGCAGATGCGTTTTTTATTACAGTGATGCATGTGCTATAGAATAGCAGCAAATTTCTAAACCTTAATTTTTATTATTAATATTTTCATGCGTAAGTATGTTTATTTAGAATTTGAATCAAATCCAATAAAACTGAATTAAAATTTTAGCAGCATTTTTGCAAAATTCGCAAAACTATCATTATGTACAATTTAACAATATCTATGAACAAAAATTCATTTTTTAGTCATGTTCGATTCATAATATTTATGAAAAAAATTTCAAATATTTGAATTTTTATTCTCTGTGTATGTTTTTAATACAAAATGTTGGATAAATCTTATTTTTTGAAAACTAGAATTTTTATATATTACAGCACCCACCTTAAAGTATATTAATCGATGCAAAACGATATCCGTCTAAAAACTAATTTTTAGTAAAAAAATCGATTTTTTTGAATGAAAAGTAAAATTTTTAGTGAAAAACAAATATTAACTGAAAAATAGAATTTTAGTAAAAATTTAGATTTTTTGTGAAAATTTGGATTTTTGGATGAAAAATGGGATTTTTGGTGTAAAATTTAATGAAAAATTAAATTTTTTGTAAGAAATTTTTAGTGAAAAACAAATATTAACTGAAAAATAGAATTTTAGTAAAAATTTAGATTTTTTGTGAAAATTTGGATTTTTGATGAAAAATGGGATTTTTGGTGTAAAATTTAATGAAAAATTAAATTTTTTGTAAGAAACCAACAAAATTTCAAACAAAATAACTTTCAAAAGAGTTCATAAACATAGTTTTCACAATGTTATAATGTTATTTTTAATTTCCATATAAATTTTCAAAAAATGTTAATAATAAATAATATATAACACAATAACTCAAATATACTTTGTGAATTGCGTAAATATTTTTCATTATTTGTGTTTTTTTTATTAAGCTGTGTATTTATGTTATAACATTACTACTCGTAACTTGAGTTTAACTGTTTAATGTAGCTGACTTAAACCTATATTTTATACTAAATGATCTATTATTGAAAAACATCATTAAAGGCTTAAGCTTCGCTTAATCGACAAACGTATATAAACGACATCCTAAGAACTAGCCATATCTATAAATCATTAAAAACTAAAAAGTTTACCAAGAAAATTTCAATTTTTTTTTTTTTACAAATTAAAATATAAATGAAAATTGAAACAATTTTTTAAAGCACTTTGCTTTTCATGGTAGAAATGGATAAGGTAGAATTATTGGAGAGAGAGTTCTCAAAATTATTAACCCTGAAAAGTCGGCCACATATAAAAAGTGTTACCAGGAGGTGAGAAGAAAAGAGGCTAAATTGGACTTTAAAAAAGGTCAGAAAATTCTTAGTAAAAAAATTATGTATTTTTTTTAGTAAAAAAAAATAGTTAATTTTTTTTTTTTTTTTGCATTAATTTTAAATAAAATACAGAACAGCTGCCAACAAATGATCCAATATACAAATTTGGGTTATATTTCATATGAGAAATGACCTAATGTTTTGAGGTGATTTTTTGTAATTTTTGAATTATAATTACTTTTTCGCTTTTACAATTTATTTTTTTTAATGATATTCATAAATAGTTTCTATGGTTAATAAAGTTTAATAAAAAATAATTATAATAAGTTATGTCTGACTGTAGAATAAAGCGCCGCAGGCTAAAATTTTTGTTCAATATAAGTAATCTCGATTTTTTCTGCGAATTAATACACAAAAATGTTTAAATGGATGATTTTGTAAAAAGGAAATTAGTAAAAGCAAATAAGAAATTATTTTCGTTTTTATAGAATTACCAAAATTTTAGCAATTTTATGAATTCAAAAAAAAAAAAAAAAAAAAATAGAAAAAAGCTAGAAGCTAAAATGAAAATTTTGAGGCTGAAAGCAAAATAAAAAAGCTAGATTTAGCCTCAACAAAGGAAAATATAAAAAATGAAACAAAGCATAGAATACAACTAGAATTTTATGTGAGAGGCACTTCGAACTAAATTTTGAAATAAATCACTAATTTTTTCAAAACACAAAAACAAAATATATATGACTACAAGTATTTTGTTGTTGCATGAATTAGGTTTTTGACAATTGAGTCAAGTTTTTTCTCTCATATAAATATCTAGTTATTAATCTATAAAACAAAACTTCAAAAAACGAAAATGAAATATAATTTTAAGTTAAAATTATAAGATTTTATTAAAAAATTACATATATTAATTTAATTTTATTTTAAGGAAACAATAAACGATGCAATATATTGCTTATATTGTAAAGGGTGGTTAAATTTCAAGGGCCGATGTTGATTTTGAATAAAACACAAACTATTTAGGAAATTATTGTAATTTTATTTTATTATGATATATTGGTATTACTCAATTATGCATGGAACAAAATATCGGCCAAATGGGCGCCGCGACCACGGCGGCACACCTCCATCCGATGATCCAAATTTTCGATGACCCTGAGGCATAATGGAGGTTCTATGCCGTTAATGTGCCGAATTATCTCATCCTTTAGCTCTTGAATTGTTGCTGGCTTATCGACGTACACCTTTTCTTTCAAATAACCCCAAAGAAAAAAGTCCAACGGTGTCAAATCACATGATCTTGACATCGCCATTACGTGAGATAACACGGACATTGAATTTGTTGCGCAAAAGAGCCATTGTTTCGTTAGCTGTGGGGCAAGTGGCACCGTCCTGCTGAAACCACATATCGTCCACATCCATATCTTCCAATTCGGGCCATAAAAAGTTCGTTTTCATCTCACGATAGCGAACAAAATTCACAGTAACTGCCTGACCGGCCTCATTTTGGAAAAAATACGGCCCGATGATGCCGCCAGCCCATAAACCGCACCAAACAGTCACTGGGTGCATTGGTTTTTCGACAATCACTCTTGGATTCTAATTCGCCCAAATGCGGCAATTCTGTTTATTGACGAATCCACTGAGGTGAAAATGTGCCTCATCACTGAAGATGATTTTCTTCGAAAATTGATCATCCACTGTTGCCATTTCTTGCCACCATTCTGCCCATTCACGACGTTTGGAATGGTCAAGAGGCTTTAGTTCTTGAGCCAATTGTACCTTGTAAGCGTGTAAATGCAAGTCTTTATGTATAATGTTCATCAACGACGAGCGTGAGAGGTGCAATTGTTGGGCACGACGACGAGTTGAGGTGGACGGCTCTTCAGCCACACTATCGCAAACAGCAGCAATATTTTCTGCAGTACGAGCTGTACGAGCATGCACTGGTGTTCTCACATCTTCTACAGACCCGGTTTGCTCGAATTTTTCCACGATTTTTGCGATTGTACGCACATTTGGACGATCAAATTGACCAAAAAAAATCACGAAGTGCACGATATGCATTTTGATTTGAACGCCCATTTTCATAATAAGTCTGGATAACTTTAACACGTTGTTGGATTGTGTATCTCTCCATGGTTCAAATTGAGTAAGTCTGAAATAGAGAAATGTCAAATAAAATTCGGAAAAAAGCTTGGCGTTTAGGTGTGGTTCACATTCAACATCGGCCCTTACAATTTAACCACCCTTTATAATGCAAGGTTGGCTACCGTTACCGCTAAAATATCTACTAAAAATATTCAAATTGATTACGGTTACCCCTAAAACACTGTCACAGAAGTAATTGTGAATACGGTTACCACTAAAATACTGATACCGAAATAGCTCTAAATATTGAAACAAATTATCGTTACCGCAAAAAAAGCGTTGCCGTTATTACATAATTTGAGAAAAAATAATTATTTTAAATAAAATTAAAATAAAACTTGTCACAATTTTATGATGACTTTTTTATACTAGACTTTACTTTATATTTTTATTTCTGGAACAACAATTGCACATAAAATACCATTTCCGAAATGATTGCCGTTACCGAAATAGTTCGAAAATCAATAACACTAAAATACCGTTACCAAAATAACTGAAGCGCAATTGCCGCTAAAACACCAACGAAATAATCCAAAATAACAATACCTTTACCTTTTTGACCTTTTTAAAGTGGTTGTCAACTGTAATGCAAAAAAATTAAATTCGATTTTATCGATCTTTTTTTGTAAGCCAGTTTGGAAACAAATTCCAAACTGGCTTAAATAGCCACGATACTAGCTTTCTTTCTTATCACCAAATTGAAATATATGAATATAGGCGCAATTTGAAAATTAAAAGAAGAAATAAACAAAACAATATTTTTAAGAAATCACTTGGAACGGTACGTATGTTCTAGTTAATTAGCTAGTTCGGTAGTGGAGGGCATTGATATTGTTCCTATGTACGACCTTATATTATATTACAAACCAAAAATTTAACATGGGATTAGACTGCCCTATAAATATGTTTATATTTATTCAAAATACTTCCTCAATCATCATAAAATAAGAACCTGTGTATATAGCCCAGATGTTATTGCTATGGGCCTAAATACCCTCCCATCCGTGGGAAGGTATTTACTTTACCTAAGACCTTAAAAGTTTTACATTAGAAGATAACTAATTCATATTTGGAATAAATTCAGATTTATTTTATAGAGAATTCGAAACAACAAAATATATAAATGCTATAAAACTAAAATATCATGTCTTCATAAAAGGAAATATTTTTATAAAAAAATAATAATAAGCAATAAAACAATAAAAAGTTAATTAGTTTTTACAAATATAAATAAATCAAAATAATAAATCAGAAACATAAAAAAAAAAAAAAATATCAAAGACTTTGTTTTGTTTATCAATGATAATCTCTTTTATTAATGAAAGTGTAAAAATATCATATAATAAGCTCTCGAATAATAATTTCTTGGTTTATGATTATAATTATTAAATAAATAAATGAAAAATATCACAAGAGACTTTCAAAAACAGTTGTCCAACGCTGTATGGACGACTTCTGCATCTCGATGACATTTTCTGATTGATTCTGTTCTAATTGATTTGGCAAATTTAGTATAGGGTTAGCAGTTAATAGTTTAAATATAGGAAAATTATGTGTTAATGATCATTAAGTTCATTTAATGTTAATTAGCATAAACATAATCATTAGTTTCATAATAACGTTTATAATTGTAATATAGAATTCTTAACTTTGTCATTAATTAGTTATTGATTCAGTTTATAAATTATTTAAGATTTATAGAATATTTTAGTAGTTTAATTTAATTCTTAGTTTTTTTAATATAACTTAAATAATACTGTATAAAACAAAATTAAAATTTTTTAGAAAAAGTTTTTGTAAAAATTGTTACAAATATAGAATTTGTTAAATATTTTTTATAGAATAAGTTAGGTTTAAGCGATAGAATTTATAGTGTATATAAGGTGTTAAATATAAGTTTAATTGTTCTCTAAAGCTCTGGATAGTAAATTTATGTAATATGATTATGTATATTTAGCAGGCAGGTATTAATATAGGTCTTTTAAATATGATTATCAATTTTAACTTAATTAGGATTAATTTTTATGGTAATTGTAGAATATTAGGGGTATTATAATTAATAGGTAAAATTTACTAGTGAAAACTTGGTACATGTGTGTAGAAGGATGGAAACACAATCTTAATTTGTGTGAGGCTTGAAAATATGTTCATTTATACAGATTATTACGAAGTATATATAAGCTGCAAAATGGTGCTTTCCTGGTTATGACTACCTATTTTTGTAATGCACATTTACAGCATACATGCGGTGGTACTGGACCAGTGGAAAATAGTGCACACAGGAGATTGTTGACCAAGTTTAGTGAAAATTTGAGAAGGCGTTTTACTTTTACTAGTAAATTTTTAAAACTAATTACTCAAAAATTATTATTATTATTATTATTATTATTATTGTAGGAATAAAAAAATGTTACCTTTCTTCTTTAAGATTCGGTATAGGATCTTAAGGATATACCAGAGGAAAGATTTCTCGAAGTATTCGAATTTCTTCTCCAGTAATATATTATTAGGTAACAAGTACAAAATTATTTTTCAAAATTTTATACTACCTAATTTATACGACTTTAAAAATTTATAGAAATTTAATTTATTTTTGAGAATATTTCACTATATTACATGGATTATGTAATTAATATCAGAACCACGTTTTAATTTTTTAATTGGTAAGATATCCACATTTTATCACCTTATTTATTGCGTTGTTAAATTTGAAAAGAATGTACGTTTCCATAATCTGAAATATTACAGCTCTGCTTAAATTTTTGTTTTCTTATTCCCTCATTTTCACTCAGTTCAAAAGTGAGCTTTATTTCGATATTAATGCTCTCCTTTTTATTTTATCTGTATACAAATCTATATATGTATGATCTATATTCATTAAGATATACATGGTAAATATCAGTGAGTAAAAAGAAGTGAAAAAATCCTTTTTTTCGGTTAAACATTGATGGACTTTTCAGACAGGGATGTCCTTTCATTACAAAAAAAAAAAAATACAACTTTACTACAAACATAACATTCATTAATGATATTTTCATTAATGAATATGATATTGTTATAATTTTATAACAAAAAATCGCTTTAATATTTTCTTCTCTTAATCTATTTATGCAAATACAAAAATTTAATTTCTATTTGGAAAAGGGCAACAAAACAATATTAGAATAAAAATGGCGTAAGTAATTGTAATTAACCCTAAAACTATCTATAAAGAAATGCAACAAATTATAGTAAAAGTGATTGTAAGTAAGAATTGAAACATTACACAACTTTGATAAAGTGTTCCTCTGAACAAAATTACACGGTAAAGCTCACGAAAATCCCAAAATTTAAGTGCTAGTTTTTTTAAGAAGTATTCCATATTTGTAAACAACAACAAATGTAAACAACATTTTTTATTTATTTGTTTATTTTTCTGTTTAACTTTTCAACTATTTGACTTAAGAAGACTTGAAAGTAACAACTCACTCAATAATTGTACCTTCTTATTGTTCCATTATTTCATTTGAAAAAATATAAAAAAGGTTTTAATATTTTAAGCCGCCCATAGACATACACTGCAGAGAGATACCGCCAATTAACCATCCTATACATGTGTGATTGATGATTTTACTACACATGCATCAACCAAATTTTTATTTTTATGAAAAAATTCGATTAAATACGAAAAGAGTTAAATTTTTTTAATTTTTATTTTTTCTTTAGTTTGAAATGACAAACAGAAATTTTAACAAATGAAAAAAAAAAACAGTCAAATTTATTCGAAAAAACTGTATGCAGTATGAGTTCATTTTATAATCAAAACGATTTTGATTTTTTATACTGCAATATCGGTGTGACGCACGCATTCTCAAGCTCTTTCAATTTTACTAAACATACATTGCAGGAGCTTAAGCAGTATGTGTCTATAGGGGGCTTAAGAAGTTATTCTTAAATATTACCTAGTAAAGAAAAAAACCTTTGAAATTGAATACTTATTCATTTGAAAACTATATCAAATTTCAAGTACAAACTGTGAGAATAGGCTTGAATTTCCTTTACTTTCAAATGTAAAATTATGCCTTTTTCCAGCAAAATGATTGTAATAAGTATAACAATTCCATATTTCAAATGTTTTCATCTGAGCTAGATGTTTCTTTAAGAAACACATATTTCTCAAATATTTTCAAAACGTTTTTGAACACTTGAATTGATCGTGAAAAATATTTTTGTCTAAACTATTTTTAAAACTGAAATTTTGCATGCTTAAATGATAGTTTGATATCTTTTGCATTAGCTGAATAGGAAACTTTGCATTAATAATTTTAAGCATATTGCACATCATATCTTTAATATAATGTATATATAATATTTTGTTTTTTAAACAAACATATCTAAGATTTAAACTTTTCTATAATACAAAATTAAAGTTTTTTTTAAATTTGAAACACATTTGAATATTGTCTTAATAACAATAGGAAAAATATAAAATAAACTGAATGTAAAAGAACTTAACTTTATAATCACTTGAAAATTTTATAAAAATCTAACATTATAGTTTTATAGAATATTTTTTTTTAATTTTTTTTTTTTTTTTGTTTATTTCATAACACATATTTGTGGCTTCGAATACAATTGCTATTTATTAAAGAAAATTTTCTTAGGTTTGAATCGATTTTTATTGGGGATGAACTGAAATCATTAAAAGTAAATTTTTATGTTTGCGAACAAAAGTTTTTCTGTGTATTTTTAAAAAATATTTGTACAATATATATATATAAATATCTTCAAAATTTGTAATATCTTGACAATTTTTATTTATTTAAAAAATAGCTTTTAGCTGCACCAGGAATAAAGAAACCACAAAATTATGTATCTTTTTCTTGCCCATATTTCGGCAGTTTATGAACCGATTAGGATGTCATCTTTTTGACCGCCTGTCTGTTGAAATAAACTTTCCGAAGGACTTCAATAATTGACGGGCATGAGTATTATTTTTTTTAGTATTATTTTTTTTGAAAAAATTATATTTTTGAAACCGACTGATAACTGAGAACTTCTTTCCTTCTGGCTTGTACCAACTTTAATTTTTTACCAAACATTTTCACTTATATACCACATTCTTAAAACAAATAAAATATTTTCATATCAAATCTAAAAAAATCGAATTTTTGTATGAATTATACATTAGTTCTTTTAACCCTCTAAAGATCACGAGATACCAGTGTCCCAAAGATTTTATAATTACATCACATAATAATAAAATTAATGGAGGTGGCAACCCTTCAAATTAACATATGGAAAAAATTTGCACTTTATTTTTGTAAACATCCAAAATAATGATAAAAAAGTTTAAGGAACACATTTATTCCAAAAATTCAAGAAACATGGATACAAGTTGTTGTGTTTTGATTTAAAAATATCATCAATTCAATGATACATCAAATATGAAATGATCTTTGGTCTTCCGATTTAGTTAATATATACAATACACACACTTGATTACCACCAAAAAAAACATAACAGTTTGAATTTTTTCAAATGGCAGAAAATTCACCGCTTTTCACGTTTCGAGTTCTAAAAAAAAATCAAAATATTTCACAAAGTTGTATTTTTAATTATCAATATCTTTTGAAGCTGAAGTCTATGTACATATTGATTTTATATGTTTATATTTTACACACATTTTTAGTAAATCATAGAAAGCTTAAATAATTAATAAAAAAATAATATTGTGTATGGTAAAAAGTGTTAGTATTTTTCACTAAAAAATTTTAAAAAAGTAAACATTTCCGTCGCAAAAAAAAACTAGATTGAATTACTGAACCAATAATTCACTTTTTAAGATAAAATTAAAAAATTAAAAATCGAAGGGGAAAAACGTTTCCAAAAATGCATCTGAAAACTGCAGTTGCATTATAATACTCATTTTTTTTTAACAGTATTATTTTCAACTATGAGATTTAAGGAGGATATAATTCCTTCGTTCGCTTTTTATTTTAGTGAAATTGGATTACAACTTAAAAATTTATCGATATTTATATCTTGATATTTTGCATATTTTATATCATATTCTGTAAACAAAAATTTTGCAAATTTAGAAAAAATAAAAATGATTATATTATCATTATCAAAAATGTTTTATTCTACATATATATATATATATATATATATATATATATATATATATATCGGGATCATAAAAAACAACTACAAATGTCAATTTTAATTAATTACATAATAAAAATACAAAACCAAAAGGGAAATTTTTGCGTTATTTTCAAAAAATCTATAAAATGTTTTTATTAAATTTATTTTTAATGCTCCTTCGATTTTATAGTGTAAAATAACAAAAGGCTATGTTCACGCAGTATTCATGCTACTACATATGAAACTCTGAATGTGTCTCGCGAAAAACTGACTTTTTTTCCAAACTTAAGAACTTCTAATGTGTTGACTATTTTTGGCTCATCAACGAGATATAGCGAAAGATACGCATAATTACAAGAAGTATCAGTTCTTAAAATTTTGTCATCACTACCCTGTATGTAATTGTTTAAAGTCTTTATAACAAGGAAGATGTAGAATTTATCTACAAAGTTCAATAATTAGTTTATATAAAATCCAATGAGTATAAACGCGGAAAGAAAACGTGTAGACTACTCGACTTTTTGGGGAAACCGGAATAGTTTTGGAAATTTCGAGAAATCCGGTTAATCGTTTTTTTCCTTCTTTACAGAAGTAAATATTTCCAATAAATAACTATATTTCTCTAAAAAACTCATCAAATCATAATTCATAAATTTAGAATATATATATATATTATTGTGTGTTTCAATATAAAACATACAAATTCGAACGATTTTCCTTTCGAATTAAGTTACAAAGTTATCCCTTCTTGACAATCATTAGAGTTGCGACTGTCATAAAAAGATATTTTAATTGAAAATAAAACATATAAAATAAGTTTTACATATTATGTGCAGAAACTACGGCTTAATATGAAAAGATCGTGTCTCAGTTTTTTCGAAATCGATTTTACGTGCAGACCTCTTTTAAATACAAATCCTTTAAAAAATTAAGTAAGCTATTATTACAAATATGTATTAAATTAATAAGAAGCCTAAAATATTTAAATTATTTGTAAGAATGCTACAGATGTTACAAGAGAAAAAACTAATTCTATTAATATGAGTATTTCATTAAAGATAATTATTACCTTAATATTTGTTTAAACTTATAGAATTATTTTCTATTTAACTTTAAACTATATTTATAAAACACAACAAGAAATTAACTTTATGAATATTAATCAGTTAATAAAATTTAGGTAAATTTCCATTCAAATATTAGTATTTATCAGAGTTGGTGGTAGTGCACTAAATTTTGAATGCACTAAGATTTTCACTAAATCGCACTGTGGTGAAAAAATGTTTATTTTAAACTATTTGCCATCACCAAGTGGTAGTGAAGTATATCTTTACCACCGCTAAAAAAAAATTTAGTGCAATTGTAATTTTTTTTAATACTCGTATAACTAAATTTAGTGGTAGTGAAAAAATTTAGTGCAAAAAAATCTGAACAGTTACTATGCATAAACTGCAATTAAAATTTTTTACTAAACGTTAAAAAAATTACTTTTATGATTTCAATTAGTGTATTTCCTTACCTTTTATTAGTCTCAAGTCTTATTATAGTGATAAAAAAGTAACTATTAACTAAATTTTTTAATTTTGTGAAACATTTACGTTACAAATCTTTTGCAATAAAATATTTAGTGAAGAAAATAATTGCTGCACTAGGCTGAAGCTGGAAAAAAAATTAACTATCACAATTAATTTTAGTGCAAAAACTCACCAAAAATGTTGCCAGTTTAGCCTTTTAAGGCTAAAAATAGCCTTTCTATTTTGCTTTTAGTCTCAAAATTTTCGTTTTAGCTTCTAGCTTTTTTTCTCACCTTTTTTGATTCATCAAATTGCCTTAGGAAGGCTAAAATGTTAGTATTTTAACAACGAAGAAAATACTTTCTTATTTGTTATTAAAAATGTTGTTTTACAGAATCATCCGTTTAAGCATTTTTATGCATTTGTTCATACTAAAAATTGATATAATTTATATTTAATAAAAAGTTTCGCCCGCGGCACCACATTCTCCAAATTAAAAGTGTCTTAACTAGTTTTGTGGAGTTATTAAGTTGATTATTATAATTATGTTTTAATACTCGTATATATACTTTATCAATCATAGAAACTATTTATAAAAATAATATTTTTTTTTTTTTTTTTAATCTTACTAATGTGAAAAATCACCCAAAAATTTAAAAAATGCTTAATAAAGCATTGGATAATGTTTCACATGTAATATTACCCTAATTTGTATGGAAACTTTCTGGGAGATTTTTGATTGATTTATTTTGCTGGGTGTTATTTATAAACTTATTACAATTTCTTTAGAAAAATATAAAAAACTAATAAGTACGATAAAAATAAGTTTCTATTTAACTATTGTTAAAGTTCAGTTTAGCCTCTTTTTTCCCACCTCCTGGCAGCACTGCTCACCACTAAAGAGCAAAGATGGTAGAGAACAATTTTGCACTACCTCCAACTCTGGTATTAATTACATATGTTTTTTGAAAAAAATTTTATTTTCAAAACCTGCTTTTTGTGTTTAAAAAACTGATTTATTCGACATTCGAAAAATGAATATTTTGAAAAAACCGACAGCACTTACCCCGAAAAACCCGGTTGGAAAATCGAGTCGATCACCCTACTAATGACAAACAAATATGTAAGTAGTAAAAACTTATCTCCATGGTAGAATTTCTAGTTGGGTATTTTAATTTTTGTATTTAACTGCATACTTTCATATGTAAATACTTTCCAAATTTTTTATTTTAATATGTATTTTCCAAAGTGTCTGCCTACACTGATATTTGCATATGTGTGTATGTATGTATGTACGTATGTATAACATACATCTATTTCTATTATATGTTTAATTAATTAAATAAAAAAAGCAAAATACATTTTTCTCATAACTATCATAAATGTTAAAATCAACATTTTATAAAAAGTTGTTGATATCACAACATTGAATTGGCACATGATTCATTATACCCCTGTCCACTCATCATACACACAACATGCAACAACATGTGTGTTGCTTTTTTGTGTGCAACATATTTTTCATTTCTGTGCTTTCTATAACCAAATTCTTTCTATTTGAATGCGCTCATTTGCTTATCTAGTCATCGTCAAGTTGGGCGCCGTTTTTATTTTATATTAATCTAATCCCTCTTTCCTCCAGCCACATCAAATAGCACAACATTTCTTTGTACTGTATCATGAATACAACACAAATAATATAACAGCAATGGTATAAATAATAAATAAATTAATATATATCTATGTGTACATATGTATATATTTATTCGAATATAAATATGTAGTTAGTATCTATGAGTAAGTAAAATCTTTCTTTAAGTTGCTAACAAATTGTTAGTAGTTTTCATGGCAACGCTAATTGCATTTTTAACTCTGACGCCAAAGTAACAACATGTCACAAAATAAATACAGCAAAAGCACAACGAAAACATGACATTTAACAACCAACAGTTAAACAAATGGACAAATAACTTTTAACAACATAAAACGTACAAAAATACAACAAACACAAATAAAAAACAACTAAACTAAAACAAAACATACAACAAATTCAAGTAAATATGAAATGACGTAAATACATAGATTAAAAATTTTCCTATTTCTCTCTTCCAGCTGCTAAATATGGACAATATTTTAAACGACTAGGACGGCTTAATACACGTTAAGTTTTTAAAATTAATTCGCAGACAACATTGAAGTGAATTGAAAAGTAAGTAATAAATGTTGTATAAGTTGTTATATGGGAATGAATTACATATTGTTCAATTTAACGTACATACATTAAAATACATATAGATAGCAAGCATATTTTTTTTTTATTATTATTATTACTTTTTTTTTTGCTTAATTGGCTAACAAATGTTGAAATTTTTATTCAGTTAATACCAAATATTTAAAATTTTTAACATAAACAATTTTTTGCAACGTAACCGTACACACACATAATACGCAGAACTGTATTTTTAACACGTTTTTTTTAATGAATGTTTTTCCTTGTAAATCCTGCTTTGAGTTTATTTTCAGACCATAACAGCGAACTTTTTAAAGAACATTAGTTAATTCCCATAAATTGAGTTTTGGAGGTATTTTTAACAGAAGTAGTAAAAAAAACTATTGCCAGTCTAGTCTTTCTGAGGGTAGATCATATGTTTAGCAATGATTTGTTTCTTATGTTAATAAAATTAATTAATAAGTTCGAGCCTTCTTCAAGAAATTCCTATAGAGCTTTTTGTGCAAAATTTTAACTATTATGTTTGTACTGATATCACAATATTACCAAAAGAAAATGAAGTACTAGCATGTACTAGAAAAATAAATATTTTAATTTAAAATGTTAGTTTTTTTCCTGTTCTTATTTTTTCCGGAAATTTGTTCCTCTTTGACCTTTTTTAAAGTTAAATTTACAACCTTTATTCTGATTGTCCTCCTGCCAACACTGGTGCTGATGTTGAAGAATATTCTTTCAGGATCCCCTTTAAAGTATTCCAATCAACTTAGAAACACTTTTAAAAATTTTTAAATATTTTAATCAAACTACTGGTCGCAATTTAAAAAAAATATATATAAATGAAATTTGGTAAGTAGACCTTTTGTGATTCAATGATGAATCCAATGGAAATAATAATTAATTTAGGCATAAAAATGTCCTTCAGGAATGATAATAAACCTTTTAAAAATATGCATGTTCCTAGAGAATTAAGTCCTAAAACTCCTTACCAAATTTCAATACCATCTGTTTTAAAATAATCGCTCCATATGATGGTATAAATTCTTAAGAAAGATATGGTGAAGTTTTCTGTCTCGACCATAACTTGACTATAACTCCCGAGTCTAGTGCCTTATCAATTCGAACTATTTTAAAACAAGATTTTAATTTTTGTGTTCCAAAATTCCAAAGCTGCAACTAACAAACTGAATGCGATTTAAAACATTAATATAATATAAATTTAATATCAACGTGATATAATCTACATTCAACGTGATCTTATAGGAAAAGAAGAACATTATTTTCGGAACGAAAGATAGAAACATTTTGGAATCTCTCGTAGTGTAGCAGAAAATATTATCTGCAAGATTAAGGTATTACGCGGTTAAATTATCTTATTTCATAAAATCTTAATGCGGAATATATTGAACAATTATTTGGTCCCCACATGGAGTAGCAGCCAAATCAGCAAGGTAATAAATAGTATTTTTTTTTTCGTTTGTCTCACATTTATTGTCTTACTTGCTTTCATGTTATGAAGTCAAATATCATTTAAAAGATTACGACATGGATTGCTTTACAGCGACTTCAGACTATTATAACTTAGAAAATAAAGTTGAAAGTAAAGTATTTATACCCAACAGATGAGTTCAGGATTTGACAGCCCAAACCCACGGTGTTCTCAATACAGGATGAGTACAATGCGTCCACAAGCGCCCCCAAATGCAACAAACTGCTACATCTGAGTACCAATTTGAACACATGTATTTGGACATAACTTCTCGGAGCCCATCTAAAACTCCTTCCGATCTATGGGTCACGGCACCCGGTTGCAATGCAACTCCACACTGAGATCACGCTCTACCCGCGATTTGGGCTTAAACCACAGCCACCACGAAAAGATCCTCAGGAGGCCACTTCAACTGTCAGGCTGGAACCCAAGTTCCAGGGGCTCATGACACCTGTAGTACCAGTATTAAGTCACCGGTTGGACTTCGTAGCCAAAATGACTACTACCAATTGAACTCCAAATAGTTCGGGACTGATGGCCCACCGCTCGCCACAGCATCAAACATACAACAACAAAGATGAACACACACAGAAGCACACACCGACAGTTAACAATCGCCCTCACGGGCGACTTGTTAGCCACATGGTGTGACCCAGCAAGGGACAAAACGAACAAAAGACAACAATAACAACACTAGACTAGGCCACTCTCATGAATGACCCCAAACACTCCAAAAGGGAGTACTGAGCAAGTAGAGCACACAGGACAAACACAACCAACAACGACGATATACTAGGTAAAGCCTACTGGAGCAACAACAACTGCTGGAGCAGACATCACGCGCAGAAGAGGTAACATCGGTGACATTGGAGTCCAACGACTAAAAATGGCTCTGCAGGCAGCCACCTCCTACTTATCCTAGCGAAAACTTCGCGCGCAAACGCACCCAACCTTGCCAAAGTTCTACTGTTCTCTAAGACCCTACTATAATCCCATTCCCCCCCGGTATGAGTAATGCCCATACTGGAGACTGGCCTTCCACAAGAATAAGTAAATCATACGCATACGCGCACAACTTGTATGAACGGCCGAGGAGCCTCAACAGAGGATCCATCATGTTGTTCCATATAAATGGACAACAGATGGACCCCTGCGGACAGCCGCGAGCAAGGTCCCTCTAAGCCGTATCTCCGGCACCTACCACACAAGTCTTTCCGCAGCTGAAGTAACTCCTCCAAAGATCTAACTCCCGGCAGCCCACATCCTCTAGCCTACGAAGAACGCTATCCCACGACAGATAGTCAAACGCACCCTTAAAGTCCACAAATATGCCTAAGACATATTTGGCAGACGTCAATTCTACCTTCTCTAAAACCAAATTGGAAGTCGGAAGTACCCTCGTTGGCATCCTCCCTCAGTCGAGTCACCATGACCATTTCCAGCACTTTTCCAAATACCGGATTGCCAGATTTGAATTGCGTTCTAACTTGACATTCCTGAACTTGACAGCCAAAAATCCTTTATTTTGTATATGGAAACTATATGGAAGCACGTATATAAATTTATAATTTTTGCGAAAATAAGAGTATAAATAGCATATCCGTTTACGCCTTGGAAAAATATTAAGAAATGTGGTATTCTTATTTTTTTTTTTTTTTGCAATTATCATTTATTAAATAAATAAAATGTATGGTATAGCTTCTTTACATTTACTCAATATAAATATTTCAATAGACATTAATATTGCTTTTGAACATTTACTTACGGCATTAAAAAATTACTTCATCGTATAAACGAGTGTATTTTCGAAGTTTTCAAATAAGTCTCGAGTAAACAGTGGTCGATTTATAATATATCAAGTCAGTTTGTTCCAAAAAATACTTGCTTAAGTTTAAAACAGTCCTCTTTTGTAAAACGATTCGTGTATCCCATATTTTTTTATTTTATATTAATTTTAATTAATATAAATTAATTTTTGAATTTTAAATAATGCAGTTCTGTACAGGTTTCACATTTAGGGTGGAATAAAGCAATAGGCTTATCACTATAAAAAATATATTCTTTATCAACGCTTCAGATTTCATTCAACTTTTTATATAACTAAAAATTGTTTTCAGCTTGACAAATTACATTTGAACTTGTAACTTGACAACTTCTAAAAGATTATTACAATAAAGTTCATTCAAGACCTTCTGGCAACCCTACTACACAGCCACGGTAAAAATGTATTTTTGAACTCTTGGAGTTACGGATTTCGTTTTTATATAGATCGGTTATAAATATTTTTATAAAATTTTGGTTTTTTAATGAACCATGTATCTCCATAAACAACCGAGTTATAGGCAAAAATCAAAAAAAAAAATATATAAAAGGTATTGCAATGACTTTCAGTGCTGTTGTTTTTTGTATAAGCAGACAGTAGTTGTTGATTGCATATAAATACACACAATCATTTTTTATATATGTTTGGACCAGTGTTGCCAGGTTAACTTGGAATAAGTAACAGGTTTTTGTCAAAAAAGTTAAAATATTTTTTTTAAAGTTACGTTTTGAATTTTTTAAAAATAAATAGTCAATACGTATTTATTTTTGTTTCAAAATATGAAATATGTTTCAGAAAATGCATATCTTTGTACGATATTCTTCTTTAGTCAGTACGAATGGAGCTTTCGTCTCCTTATTCAACTGGTTACGATGCTCAGCGAATCGAACCCAAAAAAATTAAAAAAAATAAATATAAATAAATAGAAGGAAATGTCCTACAGTCATAAATATTTTAACTAAAATGTAGATTTTTCCGGTGGTTTCAAATCTAAAATCAGATTTTTAAAATTATTAAAATTTATTCCGATATGGGGAAAATTAATTTCCAAAATGTCCTCATAAGTTAAGGAATTAATATTTTCTAAAATTTGTGTACAGTGTTAATTCATTTTTTATTAGTATTAGGTGAATAAAATTCTACTAGCTCAAAAGGCTAGTAGAATTTTTGACAACGTATATATATATATATATATATATATATATATAAAAACTCTGGGTTTTGATATAAGACAAAAATATTTTAAGGTAAAAGTGACAATATTTTTTATTCTGACTATGTGATGATCTAATTTTATAAGTTAGTGGGACAGGCTGCATCTTTATTACAATGAACAAATTCGTATTTAGTTTCTCAGTAATTCAACAGCGCATTATTTAAATATTTTACTTTTCCAGAGTTTGAAAGATAATATTTCAAATTTAGTTCTCTTCAACAGGTATAATGTTGAAAAAGTAACTAAATACTTATTACTTGTTCCAAATTTAAATATATATTTACATAATTTACTCTTAAGATATAAATATTACACAAAGTGCTTAATTTTATTGAAGGGATCAAAGATTAAGTAAATAAAAACAAAAAAGAATACATGTTAAGTGAAGCATTGAAAAGTTACCAAAAAAATTTAAAAAATGTAACCAAAAGGCAACACTGGTATGGACGTTTTTTAGTTGGAAATATAAGCATTGCAATGAGTGTTGCTGTTGGGTTTTCTATAAGCAGGTTTATACATATAAATATATGTATATAAATGTAATAGTAATTTTTTGTATAAGCAAGTAGTGGCTGCCGTTTGTTTATATACACAAACATTTATATGCAGCACTGCAATGACTATTAGTGTTGCTGTTTTTTATATAAGCAGGCAAGTTAATTGACAACAGCAGTATTCTAATCAGTGTTGTCAGTTTAGCCTTTTTATTTGCTTTTAGCCTCAAAATTTTCTGTTTAGCTTCTTCTTTTTTCTAGTCTTTTTTGATCTTTTAAATTTTTAAAATGGCTAAATTTTTACAATTTTAAAAACGAAGAAAATAATTTCTTATTTGCTATAACCAATTTTATTCGTAGAATCAACCATTTAAGCAATCTTGTGATATATGTAACAAAAGTTTTGGCCTGATGTGCTTCATTATTCAAATCAAAACTAACAAACTAATTTTATTGGCTTTCCAAATCGATTATTATAATAATTTTTTAACATATATTTCAATAACCATGGTAATTATTCATGCATATAATTTAAAAAAAGTTCATATAAATGCGAAAAATCACCCAAAAATGACGAAAAAATCATTTTAAAACATTGAGTCATTTTTCATATCAAGAAAATTTTAAAACTTGATATACTCGTATCCCAAATTGTATGAGAATTTTGTATGCGTTCTATTTTTTATTTATAAATTTATTATAATACCTTTCACAAAAATATCAAAAACTAATGAGAACGAGAAGAAATGAATTTTTAAATTGAAAGAACAAATGTATGTATTATTTTTTATATACCCTTCACCACAGGTGTAAAGGGTATATATAAATTTGCCATTTCGTTTTTAATTTCACAATTTTCAATGGAGAGCAAAAAAGTTTATATTTTCCGGATCCTTGTATGAAACGATGTCGATAGGACGATCTCCGTCAATCCGCTTGTTGGTTGAAATGACGTTTTTGAAGCCTACCGATCGGAAATTCTTTCGAGAATTTTTCTATTGAAATTTAACAAGATTGGTTCATAAATGGTGGAAATATGTCGAATAAAACTTTTTTTAAGCAGTTATCGATTTTCTGAAGTGTCTATGTAAGCTAGGGACTTTTAGCAATTAGAATTCGGAAATTTTTTCCTGAATTTTTTGTTGAAGAAATAAACTAAATCTGTCTAATAATAACCGAGATATCGGGCAAAACGCATTTTTGACTTTTTGGAGTCCTTATTTAAGCTACAATTTTCGTTTTTATATAGATCGGTCATAAATATCTTTATAAAATTTCAGTTTTTTTTTAAATTAACCATATCGGTCCATAAACTATCGACTTATAGACAAAAATTCTTAAAAATTATATATTGCAATGACTTTCAGTGATGTTGTTTTTTTTTTTTTTTTTTTTTTTTGTATAATCAAGTTGTAGTTGTTGATTTTATATAGATACATACAAATACTTTTTACGTACATTTTTTAGTTCAAAATAAGAACATTGCAATGACCCAGTTTGGTTTATTGTATAAATATGTATCATATAAACATATGTATATAAATTTAGTAGTCATCAGCAGTTTTGCCAGTTTAGCCTTAAAAGAAAATAATTTCTTATTTGCTTTTATTATTTTATTTCTACTGAGCTATCCATTTAAACATTTTTGTATATTAATTCGCACAAAAAAACTCCAAATAAAATATAACTTAACTTATTTTATGTACTTACTTAATCAATTATTATATAAGTAATTATTTGTTTTTTAATAAACTTCATTAATCACAGAGAATATTTATGTATATTATTTAAAAACAATTCTAATAAAAGCGAAAATCACCCAAAAATTTGGAAATTATTAATCAAAAAAGAATTATAATTAAAAAATAATGAAAAATCACGCCAAAACTTGGGTAAGTTTTTATATGAAATGTGTATTTGCATGGAAATTTTGTATTTTATTTATTACTGGATCATTTTTCAGCCGTTCTATGGTATGTTTATAAATATATATGAAATATGTATTTTCATGAAAATTTTGTACTGGCTTTATTACTGGATAATTTTTCATCCGTTCTATGGTTTATTTATAAATTTATTATTTAAAAGAAATATCAAAAACTATTGAGAGGAAAGATAAATAAATAAGTTTAAAAATAAATATTAGCTTTTTTCTAGCCTTATTTTTTAGGACATTTAGCCTTCTTTGACCTTTTCTAAGGATCAATTTTGCCTCTTTTTCATACCTCCTGGCAACACTCTTCAGTGTTGTTGTTTTTTTTTTCTAAGTAAGCAACGCTTGCTATGGCAGTTTAATTTTGTGTTTACAGTTTTGTAGTTTGGATATATATATATATATATATATATATATATATATATATATATATATATATATATATATATATATAGATTATTTTTGCAAGTATAAATATGAAAACATGAAAGCATACTTTAAAGAGGAAATTTTATTATTTGTTAGTAAGGCAATAAAGGGTATAAAAGCTTCGGCACAGCCAAATATAGCGTTCTAACTTACTTTATATTATATTATACTGCTCACTTAGAGGCAAAATCTTACTTAAGTTCTTAAAATTATTTTATGATTGAAAACTTAAGTATTCTTATTACATTCCTTAAGTTTTTCCTAAGTATGAAAATTGATTGAAGTCTTAAAAAATATTTATTGAAAATAAACAAAAATAAATAAGAATGCAAAATCTAATAAATCTATTTTAAATTTTAAAAAGATTTAAAAATACGCCCTAAATTTATATTTTCTTTTTCATTTTACAGTTCATAAGCTTAAGATTTCTATACATCATTAAAGTTATTTAAAATTTTTGATTTTTTATTTAGTTTTAGTGCCACACTAGTGTTGCATTAAAAATGTTTTGCCCAAAAAAGAAAATTTGATATTTATAATAATTTTTGGCATTACCATAAGCAAATAGTATCCTTAACTAAAGAATATTGAATAAAAGGCTAACTTAACTAGTGTAAATAAAATATATCTATGATTTTTAGTTAAAGAAAAATATTTCAAAAATTGGGACGACTCTATTGTAAATACATAAAAGCTTGAAGATCTTTGTTTATTTCCTAGTCAACTTAAGTTTTAAACTGTAAAACAAAACATTACTTAAGTGTGGGCTTTAACTTAAATGTTTTTTAACTAAGTTTGCACTTAAGTATACGCAAAGGAAACAGTATAAAACTGGTCCTTAGTTATCGGAGATAAATTTGTAGGAAGTTATTTGAAAACTTTTAAAATTTGGGTTACAGCTAGGGTGATCATTTATTTGACCTTTTTGAAATAAGCGGTTTTCGAATATTCGAATAATTAAAATTTTGAAAAAGCCGGTTGTGTTTTTCGAAACTCAGAAATAACTGTGAAAGGCATAATTTCTATCATAAACTATATTTAAAGAAATAAATCTAACAATTCATGCTCAAATTAAAACTATCATTTAGGGAAAAACTATTAATTAAGGTAATAAACTACTTATAAAAAATAATACCAAGTTAATCTACATAATTATTGCTTAATAAAGAAAAAGAGCATCTTAGTTTCTTTTGAAATCGATTTTCCCAACAAACCTCTGTAACGATTCTCTGATTAGGTTTATTCATATTGGGAACGAAACTACCTATTAAATTCGGTCGTGCTCGTCGGATGGGGGAGGGTGTGATGTGTTCCCAAATCAAATTTAATAAAATGGCGTGAATCAGTTACAAAAAATTAAATTTAGGTAGCATAAAAAAAGACAGACATGATAAAAAGATATAAAAGAAATAGTTGAAGAAGCGATTGATGATCTTAGTGTAGCTTTAGGTGGAATTCGCTACACCCAATATATGCCCACCCACCATGCTGACAGGAACATAATAAAAAAATAAAAATAAACCTACTTATCTACCCATACTCTACTTCACCTTTAGTAATAAAATTTAAAAATTCATGTTACAATAAATATTAACAAAATTTTTATTTAAAGAACTCATAGTTATAATATAATAAAGAAAAAAAATCTAATAATGCTTTGATTCAATATTTTAAACTATAAAATGAAAATTTCTTTATATAAATTAACAAAATTTGGCCACCAATTATTAAAAGAATTTATTTAATTTCGTTTAGTAATAAAAATAAATAAACAAATTTTATTATCATATAAAAATATGAGAATATTTGTAACTATATTAATATGTATGTAGTGTGAAACATATATCGATATATGAATATTTAAATTCAAAACTAAAACAAAATAGTTTTAACTAAATTAAAACTGAATATTTTTATTAAATATTCATATTATCGTAAATTTGGGTGTAAGAGAGAGTTTTTAAATATGGAGAATAATAAAATAACTCAGTTACTTTTACATTGTCGCAAGAAGTCAGCAGGCGCCCAATGACAGGAGAATGTTGCTCATTATAATTTAAGTTTTTGCGTTTGAGCTATAAATTTATAGCGTTTGTGTGCTTGGTTACTCTTTTCACTCATAACCAATACCACATACTACGAGAAATTAAATGATTGTCATGAATTTAAGAGTGCATCTGTGATTAGAAGTTAGAATTCTGTGTTTATGGGTGTTTGTTGTGTGTATGTAGAGTATTAGAATATTATGAGTGTATTATTGAGTTTAACTAACGAAGGAAATTAAGGTGACCAAATGCAAAATTTAACGAACGATTAAATTGGAATAATCATAAACTAAAATGAATATAACCGGTTTTAAAATTTAAGAATAAAGTTAATTTTTGAATATGAATTTAAGTTTAAACAAATTAAATAGTAATTTAAATTATCAATCTAATTATAGAAATTTAATTTAATAATCAAAGTTTTGAAATTTTATACTTTAAAAGAATGTCCGGAATGAGAGGTATTAAATATCGCAATATATTGACACAATTGATATAACAAAAATAAATCGTTGGTCACTCCTTTTTTTCCTTTTTTCCTGAAATAAATTATCAAATTATAGGTACCTTCCACACAAAATGTAAAAGTTTGATTCAATGAATTTAATTAAGGTCACTTTTATGCGTCTTTCTGCGAGCTTTCTGTTTTTTTTTTCTTTTTTTTAACAATATGAATTGAGAACTTAAAAAAATATATAAATTCCCAAAAAGAAGGGTTGTATGGTCACTCCACTAGACTATTGTCGGAGTATATGACCCAAAGAATTTTCGCAAAGGTGACAATATGAGCAATAGACAAACTATTCTCAAAATCCTAGAATAACAATAAACAAATAGTAAATTTCTACATATTTAAATATTATAGAAAAACGTTACCCTTACCAATCAGGAATATATTAAGATACGCCAAAATAATCCTTTCCAAGAATGTTTCCCTTGAATGTTTCCATACAAAAAATAATATACCAGCACAAATTTCTAATTCAAACGCACCTTTTGTTTGTCCGATCTTCCCTCTCAAAAATAATATTTTAATAAGAAAAAAAATGTTCAAATTTAGACATAACAGAAAAGTAAAAAGAAATGCTAACTCTATCAAAAATACAAAATAAGATTTCAAATATATAATTTTTTACAGCCAAAGAAAAATATACGTAGAATTTGAAATTTTTAGAAATATATAAATAACAATTTTCTATTTTATTTTCTTTCTTTTCACCATCACACCTCGTTCAAAAATCCCTGTAAAATAAAGTAAGGCTATGACTACAAATGTTGAATTGAAGAACTCTAAAAAAATTGTTTTTATTAGTATTACAGATCTTGCAGGAGAAAAATAAATTGTCTGAAAATTAGAAATAATATATTATATTAAGCCATTGATATGAAAGTGTGTACATATTTTATTTTAAATAACACTGGTCGGCAAAAAATCATTTTTTTGTCCTCCTTTAAGCTAAGATGGACAAGATGGAATTTGAACACGAAGCTGCTTGCTGTTTTTTTTCATTTCTTTTATAGGAATGACTAATATTTCGCCCTTAATAAGGCAATAATTAGAGGGTTTGCCCGATTTACATAGATGAAACACCAAAATATGAGGACCAAAATTATCTTCAAGTCATCTTTACATTATTTTTTTTGCTCAAAAGTATCGGAAAATTTTCTTTCATGAAAAATTGAATAATTTTTCAGGGAATTTAAACGCAATAATTTAAAAATAATATTGCCACTTAAAAATGCATTCATAATGCAAATGCAATTTTAGGACGCATTTTTGAAAAATGTCTACGACTTCTAAAAATTGCAATATAAATTATTCTGAGACAAAATGGTCTACTATTAAAAAAAAAAAACAAAATTTACATTTTCCTACAGATGTTTTTATACAAAAATAAAATTTTTCTTTTTATTTTTGTATTTTTTATTTTTTGTAAGTTTTTTTATAACTAATTTTAATCATAATATTTTATAATTATTTATTTGTGGTATAATATTTTTTGTCCCAGAATAATTACTAATGTACTGTATAATTAACAGTGTAAAAGTTTTATTAGACACTCGGCAGAATGGAACGCATTTCCTGGCCCGACACAACCTTCATCAGCACTCTTCAGCGTGCCACTGCGGTGTTCTCTGTAAACATCATCTATTTAACTTTCAACTTTTTAGGAAATAGAATCTGTAACTTATTTTCCCCATATGTTTTTAAATAAGAAGAATGGTTTACGATAGAGTTTTTTACAATTATTTTGTATTCTCCTTTTTCAATTATTATTGTTTATATGCTTAAAGCTACAAGTTTCTGGTATTCTGCATTCTTCTAAAATTATTCAATGAACTTAAGCCGAACATGCAAAAATTCTAAAAAATAACAATATTAAAAATTTTAATGAAAAGGCTGGTAGTATTTTTTCTAAAAAAAAAAAAAAAAAAAATATTAAAAATAGTAGATCACCTTGTCCCAGAACAATTATTATTGCAATTTGTAGTAAAGATAATCACAAATAATCACAAAGAATCTTTAAAGTGGGGTCAAATCTTCTTTAACATATTTAAAGTTAACAATAGTTTACTAAGTGTACATTAAGGGAATTATCGTTTTTGAATACAATTTTAAGAAAATTTTCTGTATTTTAACAAAATCTGATAACCCTTTTTCAAGAAATTGCCATTTTCTATAAATCTCTCTTTGTATGAACGTTATATATTTTGCAACAAAATAATTTTTGAACAAACCCCTTTTTTGTATTAAATAATCCAATATATTCGAAATAAAAAAAATAAATAAAATAAAATAAATAAATAACATTTGAAAAAACCCACAATCTCTAAACCAAAAAAACGGTTGAAAAACTGAATCTATCACCATAGTTACAATATTTTTGCAGAAACTCAATGATACTAACCATTTTTAGTAGAACGTTTTGTAACCCACTATTTAAATTACGCAAATTTTAAATATTTACAAATTATTCAAAGCGCTTTTGTTGTATTCCTATCAGATAAGACAACCAAAACTTAAATCAAAGAAATATATGTAAATAAACTTTCAAAGCATTTCTTTGTGATCAATGCCGACTTATCATGCGCTAAAAATCACAATACGGCAAACATATTATATTAAAATGACAACTCAATTATTACCTTTTTAATTCCCAGAAAATTACATTCGCGTATTATGTCCGAATATGTGCACAACACAATTTAATAAATTGTCTATGAATATTAATGAATATTTATTTATGCATTTATTATAATGCCACAGTTTGTTTATCAACGCTTAGCGCCTTTTTCTGTGTGTATTTTATGCGGCGGATTTATTATTGACATAAATAATTCTGATTTCTAAAGAAAACTATCATTAATTACCGCCATAGATTTTTAAGAAAAGAAAAAAATAATAAAGGACCGAAAGAGGAAATACAGAAACATTAATTTTTCAGTTGTCAATGCCATGCAAAAAGCATGGCATGGCATGGCATCGCACAAAAACAAAAAAGAAACATGCTTGTTTCATGTGCTTTCATTCATTCATCCATTGATTCGGTGTGGATACCCTACCTAATGAAAAAAGTACATATGGTATCACAATGCAATGATTTTTTTAAAAAGTGTTTATTTAGAAATGTTATGTAGGAATGCCAATGTGAAATTTTTAGATAATACTTGATATATAAATAATAAATAACCACACACAATAGAAATATATCAATGCAAGTAATAACTTGTGCAATATTTTCAACTAATAAAATACTCAATTCCCAAATTAGTTTGTAGTTTGTATTGCGAAATTTACAAAAGGTAGGTAAAGACATATTTTAAATCAAGTAAAATATGAATATTCCATTAAAAATTAGTTTTTCGCCACTAATTTCTAAATAACTTCGAAACTATTGAGCGGGCAAATAAAAAGGTCTTCAAGCAGTTATTTTTGGCATTAACACGTAACATATACAATGCTGGCGAATATCCTACGTGTTGGAAGGGAAAAGTGTAGTAACCTTGCGCTTTCTAAAGTCATGAAGAACATTATTAATTATTTGGACATAAGGGCATCCAACTCTATTGATTCATTGGAACATCGTTGCAAAGTGCTAAACTATTCTACCATTAGCACCATTGCGGGTGTTGAACGATTTCAACTGATGATTGTCACGCGTATAACCAACGAGAATTGGTCACCAATATCTTGGGATTTGACGTAGTTCGACTATATCACGGGGGGATTTTTTAAGTACATATTCAAGTCAGTGTCCCTGATTTTTAAACCTTCCCTCACTTCTATCATGATGAATTATAATGTAGACCGAAATATCTGCTGTTTTAACGTTTGATATTTATTACAATATATTTTCCGATATTTTCAGAAAATTTTATTTAATAAAATGCAGTCAAATACAAATATACATGCCAGTTATTTATAAAAATTATACATTATATCATATTTTACATTGTAGAGTATCCCCTTATCAATTTCTTGTTTTACATTTTCGTATTTTCTAACATTTTTTATGTTTAACACCACAATTCAATAACTTACAAAGCAATTAAAAATTGATTGACAACTTTTTATCTGCAACAAAAGTTTAATGCTCACAAATAACCCTAAAAATGCAAAATTCAAAAATAGCCAAATCGAGTTGTGAAATATTCACAAATATAAAAAGAAAAAAATGATCAAACAGACAAAATCTCAACTAGAAGACAAAAAGGAAAAAAAATGCTAAAACTTGTGAACAATAAAAAAAAAATTAAACAATCTTAAAAAGACCATTAATAACGTTTATAAAGTGCAGCCGAAACAAACCACTAGAAACATTAAAAAAAATGGAATGAAAGAAAACAAAACACCAAAGATTTCTTTATCCTTAACCCTCTAATATTTTGTTTGTTTTCACAGCTTTTTTTTCTAAACCAGCCAATGTAATGTACTTATTTCACCCCCTCCTTGCTGAGCAGTCAGTCATTCATTCAGTCATCTCTACATTAAGTCTATCACAAAACCATACAGCATGACAAGCAAAAGGAAGAAAAATTAAATAAAATTATATTATATTAACTGAAGTAAGTATATAAATGTAATGTTAACGTTACGTTAAAATAACTTTAACAACAAGACCAAAACAAAGAATTTTTCAAGGAAAATGAAGAAGAGGACGTAAAAATGTTTAAATTGCTTTAAATAGAAATAAAAAGAGAAAATATTAAATATAAAAAGCACAAAATACTGTCAAATTGATAAGAGGGTGTACTTTAAATTTTTGTAACTAATGCAAAATCAAGTTTTTGTTTTAAAATCATTTAATTTACTTACGCCCTACAACAGGAATTCCCATAGCATTTTCCTTTGTGGATCCTTTAAGGAATTTTTCTTTTTCCCGCACCCTCAGGCATGTATTAATTTTTTCCAAATAAGCAAACAATTGAGTAAAAATTTTAGCATTGCAAAATTTTATTGGAGTTCGACATGAGTTGAAATGTAAAATTATTTTAAACTTAAAATATAATTAAAATATTTAAGTAAAATAAAATTGGCTTAAATTTAATTTTTGCTAGGAGTTGCTGTTAAATACTAATACGAGTTTGGTTCAATGCTTGACAATGGATTTAAGGCCATCAATTTGAATTTCAGCAAAAATATTAATTGGGTTAATATTACAAATGAAAAAGCCATGAATGCAATTAGGTTCTAATTCCTCATGAACAAATATTACAATAAAGTTTAAACAGAGGTTTCAAATGTGGGTATCAGAAATGTCTTTATCAGTACTGTATTGACAGGTGTCGAAGAAAGAGAAAGAAAGATAATTTTTGTGTGCCTAATTTATTATGTTAAAAACAAATCTCTATATTTATATATTTATTAAATATTAAAATTGCTTTTATAATTTGCCGTAAAATTACATTTATTGTCAATTAGAATCTTACTTCCTCACAAATTTCAGTACTAAAAAATTTCTGCTAAACATGATTTTTTTTTTCTCATTCTCAGAATAACCTCGTATAAATAATCATGCAGTGTACATACATACGCAACACATTCACTCATTCATTCTGGTTCATACTACTGCATATAGTGTCTGAAATACTGAAATAGACAAGAAGGATAAACGCCAAACCACAATTATTCATTCGCACAATGCCACAAAAACGCTCAGCTATTGTGAAATGAGGCGGAAGCGTCTTTCATAGATGCGGCAGAGAAAAACAAAAAATAAAAGAACAATAGATTCTTACATAAACACATATACTGCTACAAGAAAAAAATCCTTTATAAAGAAAACCAGCGAAAAATCAACGATAATACAAGTAGCAAAAGTAAAAAGGTTGCCAGCTATTGCAAATTTTAAATTAATGGATGGATAATTATAAGACTACGTTTATTTATGTGTGTGTTTGTTAAAGAGGTTGCATGTGAAGAAAGAAGTACACGTTGAATTAATTTAAATTAAAAGCTTTATTTAACATGTATAAATATGTGTTCTTTCCAAAGAATTTAATGAATAAACAAATTTCATTATAACTGACAATACAAATTTGTTAAATTTCTATTACATTAAAAAACTTTCGTTATTTTAATCAAATTAAAGGTAAACAATATGCTAAAGCTCAAAAAATTAAAATAGTTTTTATAGAAATAAGGAACATGTATAGCATTTAGATACTCAACGGGAAAAGAAGGGCTAAAGAGGCATTCTAAATTTTATTTAGCAGCCGCAAGGCCTGCCACTCATATTCCAACCTTCTTTCAATTTTACATAGCGTGTCATTAGAAGCAACGCCTTCCTTTCCCCTTTCCAAAAAGAAGTTCTTAAAAATAGCTTCGCTTATGTGTAATTCTACTTTCGAAGAGCTTGAAGTTGAATTAAAAAAAAATATATATATACGGAGTATCTTCTTTAACGATACACATAAATAAATCTGCAGTTTCCAAACGGCTTTCCCGATTTCACTGAAATTTTACATAGTGAGAGTAGAGCTGCAGGATCTACCACCTCGGGTATGACAAATAATTAAAACGATTCTGATTCGAAATATATAAACTTATTTGAAAGATTTCTAAATGGGTGGATTTTGCAAAAAACTTAACCGACTTACATCAAAAAGTAAAAATTTTACTCCTTGAAGCGCAATATCTCGTAAACTAAAAGATATAACCAGCATAATCCTTTCATTTATAAATCCGTTATGTCTATATATATATATGGTCCAAAGTCAAAACCGAAACCCGCCTACACCTCTTCTATCACTATGCGAAATCCCACCAGCCGTTTAGAAACTGCAGACTTATTTCTATTTCATGTTTGAATGGAAAACTGTGCGACAGTTAAAATAAGGCTAAATAATTTTGAGCTTTGTAAGTCATGCAATTAAAAATATTTCTGTTTGTAATGAGAAATTGTAGCAGTTAATAAGTAAGTATCTAATGAAAGCGAAACAAGAATTAGTACCGTATGTTGTGGAAAAGAAGACTAGGCTTTCTTTGAGTAATTTTGGAAGACAAAGTGAAATTTGTTTAATTTTTTTTGAAAGGATGTGGAGGCATTTATAAAGGCCTATAGGGATGAATGTCACATTTTCCGAATATTCAATAATGCCAAATAAGATACATATTTAATAGGGATACTAAACGGGATTGATTTTGGAAAATTCTGGGATTCGGGATTTAAAATAATGTACAAGAATATACAGCCAAGGCAGTTAATTGTCTTTACTTAACGATGCTTCCAATTAGACTGACTCAATGGTGTTCTTGCGGCCAATTTATATATACTGCATTATCTTCTGGATGCTTCTCGAAAGCTCTATTTCTGCAATGTTCTTAACGGACAAACTAGTATATTCGAATTCTAGAGCTTTCGATTTTAATGTTAGTAGCTTCAACATTTAGTGTTGCCACACTCATAAACAATGGTGAAAGCTTTTCATTCAATGTTGTATGTTTACAGCTATGTTAATAATTTCTGCAGATATGTAAACTGCTGTTAACATAAACAGAAATGTACAGAATATTTGCGAAAGATTGAGGAGCATTAAGAAGCATGATTTAACTTTAAACCAGCCGTTAAAACCGTTACATTTGAATTCGAATACAATTTCGTAATACTGCCTCCGCTAAAGCCTGTTCGTCCCGAATAGATACAGATTCACTTCTCCCATAGGTAGCTAGTCGTTCTAGGTGTACGATCTTCATTTTATATCTCGGGCTTTTTTCATTCTGTATTCTGTACACCACGTCGTTTAATTTCTTTATCAACTTATATGGTACATCCCAGTGGGTTTGTTGTTTGGGAGACAGTCCTTTCTTACGTTGTGGGTTATATAACAGTACAAGCTGGCCTTCCTTAAATCTTTCAGCATTCGCCAGATCGTATCTGGCTTTCATTTTGTCGGTGGTCATTTTTATTCGTTTGCGAACGAATTCATGAGTTCGTTTAGGTCATCTTGCACTTGGGAAGTGTTTTCATTATTTGTTGATGAGGGTTTAATACCGAATTCTAAATCACCAGGCAATTTGAGTTCTGTCCCGAAGAAAATTGTTGCAGGTGTTCGAGAGGTTGATTCATGAACAGCTGATCTGAATGCAAATATAAATTTCGGTATGTTTTCATCCTAGTCCTTCTTATGTGCACTGACCACTTTTCTTAAATATGGTTTTTCTTATTCCGTATAAATCGCACATTTCCTTGAATACCGCAGATTCAACATTTCTATCCTGATCAGAATGCAACTCCAGTGGAATACTATAGCGGCACATCCAGTTGTTCGCAAATATGCTTATAGCTTCTTGATCAGGTATGGCATATACCTCTGGCCATTTGCTGAAATAACCACTAGAACTTAACGGTTTCCTGCATCACTGACAGGAAAAGGGCCTGCTATATCTATTGCAATCCGCTCGAATGGCGCACCCTTCGCTGCTATGCATTGTGGACAATTGGCTACCCAATCGGCTACTGCTTGCTGAAAATCCACCCAATAAAAACGTTGTTTTAACTTCTCTAAGTAAGATGACCACCAATGGGACCGGCATGGAACTCTTTCATTACTTCGTTTATTTTAGAGGATGATACTACAATTAGAGTTGTCACTGTTTTGCCGTCAGCACTTTCCCATATGCGGTATAAGCAGCCATTTAATAACTGTAGACTATTCAATAGGGTCCAGTATGATTTCATCAGTGGAATTTCAGCGGATATTTCATTGCGGGGTGGCATTCTATCTTCTTCTTTTGCCGATATTATTTTTGTCAGTATGGGGTAATTTCTTTGCGCTACAGACCAGTCTTCACTGGACTCTATATGCATTAATCGAACATCGATTACACATTCCTTTTCCTCTGTTTTTTACAATGCTTGCATTCCACGTTACAGGGCCTTCTTGACAGCGTGCCCGCATTGCCGTGCTTCAAACCCATCCGGTGCTCCATGCTAAAATCATAGCTCTGAAGCCGCTCTATCCAACGAGGCAGTTGCAGAATGATCGGTTCTCAGTCGGAAGTGTTGACCATATAAATACTGGTGGTAATATTTTATATACTCTAATACTGCCAAAAGTTCTCGTCGCGTTACGCAGTAGTTTCATTCAGGCTTCGAAAGCGTTCGGCTGAAGTATTCAATGACTCTTTCAGTGTCATCGACCTCTTGTGAAAGTACACCGCCTATTCCGTATCCGCTCGCATCGCTATCTACTACAAACGTTTCTCCAGGTATAGGATACAACAAAATTGGTGGCGTACATAATAGATCCGTGAGCTTCTGGAATGATAGTTCTTGTGATTCATTCCATTGGAAATATTGTGACTTCTTGGTAAGCTCATGTAAGCTTGCGGCTACATTGGCGAAATTCGGGACAAGTCGTCCGTAGTATGTACAAAGACCAAGAAAACTACGCAAATCGTGGATATTTTTCGGACGTGACCAGTCCTTTACATCACTTATCTTATCTTATCTTATCTTATCTTCATCTGTTGATATTCTTTCTGCAGTTATGCGATGTCCCAAATATCTGACTTCTTTTTGGAACAATGCATACTTCTTTACACCGAGTTTGAGTCCAGCCGCTGATATTCGTTTAAGGACTTCTTCAAGGTTTCTCAGATGTTCATCAAAAGTCTCACCCATGACAATTATGTCATCGAGGTACACTAAGCATGTCTTCCCGTGAAGTTCTATCAATACATGTTCCATTAAATGCTCGAATGTGGCTGGAGCATTGTAGAGTCCAAATGACATCACATTAAACTGCCATAACCCATTACTCGTGCTAAAGGCGGTTTTTCCTTGTCTTTGCCTAAAATCTCTACCTGCCAGTAACCACTTTGCAAGTCCAATGTGGAGAACCATTGTATTCCTGCTAGTGTGTCCAGGGTGTCGTCAATTCTTGGTAACGGTTAGCTGTTTTTCTTTGTAGCGTCATTCATTTTTCTATAATCAAATGACGCTACAAAGAAATATAAATCTAGTGCTGCCCTCTTTCTTCTTAACTAAAACAACAGGCGAGCTCCAACTACTTAAAGATAATTCGATTATATCGTTCCACTCCATTTCGTTGACCAATTCCTTCACTTCAATTCGTTTTGCCAGAGGAGCACTTCTGGTCACCTGCTTTATTGGCCTCGCTTCGGCAGTATTTATTTAATGTTTTACAATTGCCGTTCTACCATGACTTTGATTTTTTAAGGCGAAGACGGAGGTATGTTTCCTCAGAATCTGTTTGGTCTTATTTCTATTTGGCGGCGCTAATCCTTATACCCATTTTCCCACATATTCTGCTAGAAGCTTCTGTTCTTTGGTAGATTTATTGCCATGTTCCGGGTTTTTCTCGCAATTGGTTACTGCCTCTGCTAAAGTGCATTGACATATTTCGGAATTTGGCTTAACGACTTTTTCATACCTGGACAGGTTAAGCACTCTTACAGGAACTATTTTGTTGTTGCAGGGTTTAACGATCACTTGTTATTTCTGCTGGTTCTACCACCCACAAACTGTTGTCCACATAATCTCCCTCCATACGAGCCCATACTAAAGTTTCTGACTGTGGTGGTAGCTTCTGATGCTCGACGGTATCTAGCATTCTTACTAGAGTCCTATTTTCACATCCGACGTCAAGGGATATCTCCACATTTCGCCAAATCATAACTTTTTTCCCATATCCAAAGTAATGCCGTGACTAATCATGAAATCAGCACCAATGATAACTTCGTATACAATGTCGGCAACAATGAACACATGATTGACGGTAACGTTGGCAATGGTTAATTTCACATTTACTCTAAAATAGACCGTGGCCGACTCCCCAGTAGCTATGCGAAGATTTATCCCACATAATGGTTCAATTGTTTTTTTGACTAAATCTGGCCTGACGATAGACTGTGATGCCCCGGTGTCTAAAGTAAAAACGTGCTTCTGACCGTTGATGTACCCAGAAGCAATAAGATGACTATTTTTCTGCTGCATTACGGATATGGAGATTGTGGAGCCCTCAGATGTGGGAGCTAGCTCTTGCCCCATAGCGCTAGATCGCTTTAGTTTAAAGGTGATTCTTGTGATGATTTGTGATTTGACTGTTGGTTGTTTCTCTAAGGCGAGGCATATCTGGTTCGTTTTCTTGATGCTTTGCAGTTTCGCTGAATATGACCCGATTTACCGAAGTTATAACATTTTATTCTGACTTTAATTTGCTTCTCACTAAATCTCTTTTTAATTCGTCGATTATATTTCTCTCATTGTCAGCAGCAACTTCGACATTTCGCACCTTACATATTTGCGGCTTCGAAATTATTTTCGCTGTTTCTTGTGCCAGTGCGAATGAAAAGGTTTCAGCAAATGATGGTTTATGTGTGGCACAAACCGCCTGTTTGATTTCAGGATCGCGAATGCCATTAACAAATGCCTCTATCTTGATATGGTCCAAAAACGGGTTGTTTTCCCCAGGATAAATAAGCTACAGCAAACGCTCGATTTCCAACGCAAAATCTTGTAGTGTCTCATTGGGCTTCTGCACTCTATATATATATATATATATATATATATTTTTATTATTTTTTCACGTTCTCGTTAGTTTGACATTTTTTAAGATATTGTAATAAATTAATAAACAAAGCAAGGAATGGCTGCCAGCAAAATGATCGAATGAAAAATCGACAAAAAAACTCGCATACTAATTTGGGTTATGTTTCATATGTAAAATTACTCAATTTTTTAAATAATTTGTCCTCATTTTAGAACTATAATACTTTTTCGATTAAGAATTTTTAAATTTTTACGTGATTTTTCGCTTTAATGAGATTTTTTAACATTATATAAATAAATAATTCTATGGTTAATAGGTGTGTTAAAAAATAATTATAATAATCAATTTAGTAAGTCCATATAATTAGTTAAGTTATTATTAATCTGGAGAAAGAAGCGCCGCAGACGAAAGTTTTTGTCAAATATAAAGAATCTCAATTTTTAAGCGAATAAATATACAAAAATGCTTAAATGGATGATTCTGTAAAAATAAAATTAATAATAGCGAATAAGAAACTAAAAGCAAAATAAAAAAAAACTAGATTTAGCCTTAAAAAGGCTAGACTGGCAATACTGGATTTAAAGGATCACTAAACATTTAAATATGCATATCTGTCGAGAGTGTATACTATTTGAATTAACATTTTTAAGGTGTAATGCACTAATTACAATTGTCGCATGAATATTTGAAAAAGGTCAGGTTAGGTTAAAAAGGGCGGCGTCTGCACGCCTCCATCCAGAGAATATTCGGTCCATTGTGGTTCTTTTATAGATAATAAACAGGAAATAGAAAAATCCTAGCAGAATATAGCAAAAGATTGAAAAGAAGCTAAATATAAGAAAAATAAGAAAGGTATGGAATCTAAGACCCATCAATCAACCCTGACTACCCCTAAGCCACTTTATTCCCATTATAAGACTGCCGAGTTCTTCATCCGCAACCTCCTCTAGTTCGTGCAGAATATAACTCCCAAACTGCCTCAGTCTACTTCTCTGAAGCCCTACACAGTGACAGATTATATGCTCCACTGTCTCTAGTTCCTCCACATTATCGCACGTCCTGCAAAACTCTGACGCGCCATTGTCCACTTAATGGTCATATTCCCTATTGCGAGGTGGCCAGTAATCATGCCAACAATGATCCTTAGATTCACACGACTCATGCCAGAAGATGCTTCGAATCTGCTAGTTTAAGACTAGGCCATAACGCTCTAGATACCGATCTACTCCCCCAAGCATCATTCGTTCTACCTATAGTCCATTCCCTTATGGCTATGAAATATGACCCAATCGCAATCCTAACCGATAACTCCACAAAAGGCCTGTCCAACTCTTACGAGCTATCTCATCGGCTATTTCATTATCGAGAATATCGCAACACCCAACAAAACAAAGTCTTATTCTGTAGGTATCCATTAGCCTCCTAAATTCCTTACTACAATCCAGCACTAACCTGGACCTGACACAGTAACTTGTTATTGCCATCAGTGCTGCCTGAATATCCACATAAATAGTTACCATAGTGTCCCTCTCAACATTCTCCTCCAGTAAAATTATGGCCCTGTAAATGCCTAGAATTTCTGTCTGGAAAACGCTGCAACTATCAGACTATCTAAAATATCGTTTTATATTCGTTCCCATGAAGTAAACACTCGCCCTGTGGCTACTTCCATCTTCGAGCCATCCCTGAAGATAGCACACCCTACGTGGAGCTTCTCCGCTCCAATCCAAAGGTCCCTACTAGGGATTTTAATAACGGGAGTAGCCTCAAAGTCAATTATAGTACCTATATAATACGTTTGGACGGCTGAGGATAATGTTTGACCATTCAACTTGACTTCATTAAGTGAAGCTCCCTATTAATCCCAATTCCTTCAGTCTAAATAAGTCTCGCACAGCCATACCTCTCACGAATTCCTCAATTGGAAGAGGGTGGAAAATTATGTCCAGTGTTGCCTGAGGTGTACTTCTCGCGGCACTCGTAATACCAATTGCACCACATCTCTAAACTTTAGAAAGAAGGTTCCTATACGTCCATTTCCTCAACGCCTCCCACTATACCGAACCTCCATAAGTGAGTATAGGTCTCATAACCGATGTGTATATCCAATCCGGTTTTAGACCCCAATTCTTCGCTATAGAGTTCTTGCATGCGTAGTAGGCATTAAGCCCCTCCCTGGCCCTTTCCTGAGTATTTCTCCTCCAAAACAATTTGCTGTCCAAGTAAACGCCCTGGTAATTAGCCTCCCTCGACAAACTAAGTTCCGTACCATTCATAGCTGGTAGACTAAATGTCTCAACCTTATATCTCCTGATAAACAGAACTTGTTCAGTCTTTTCAGTGTTGACTCCCAATTCATTACTATTTGCCCATTGGGAAAGTTCTCGCAGCCCAGATATCATGACCTTGCTGATCTTGAGTAGAAATTTACCCGAGACGAACAATACTACATCGTAAGCGTAGGCTACGATCTTCCTTCACATGGCATCGAACTGTCTCAATATGACGTTCATTGCCAAGAGCCACAATAATGGAGAAAGAACCTCCCCTTGCGGTGTGCCCCTTGTCAAGCTTCTTTATGCAAGTGTCTCCCATGCTCGAGTTGATAACCCTGCTGCTTAGCATCAGGGTGATCCACTCGATTAGGATTATTCCAATACCTAACGAAGCGAGTGATTCCTTAGTCGCCTCTATTCTGATGTTATTAAAGGCCACTTCTATGTTAAGGAACGCTGCCAAGGTGTATTCCTTTTGCTCACCACATCATACAGAGCACTCTCAACAGACCTACCGTTAAGATAGGCGTGTTGAGCGTCGCTGATGCCCTGAGTTTCCATTCTCCTCCTGAGATACAGATCGATCAGTCTTTATATTGTTTTGAGTAGAAAATACGGTAGGCTGATGGGTCTATAGTCCTTGGGCTTCGAGTGAGTCGTCCTACCCGCTTTGGGTATGAAAATGACCCTTACCTCTCTCCACCCCCTAGGAATATATCTTACTTTAAGACACTCCTTAAATATCTTCACGAGTAGTGGGATGACCCTGTCATTGATATTCTGTAACATGGCCGGAAAAATGCCATCTGAGCCCGGTGACTTATATGGTCCAAATGAGTTTACCGCCCATTTTACCTTGTCTCCAGTGATCATCTCCTCTATCGTATCGATATCACCCTGCCCTGATCTGGACTGTAGGTTATCACTGACACTACCAGTCTCCCCATCAGATTGTACATCCTTACAGCCAGGGAAGTGAGCTGAGGGACTCCGAGTTAGAATCCGTCTACGAGTTTTCCGCCCTTTGTATATATCCAGGTGCCACCGGGCCCTTGGATAATACCCGTCTAAATCTTGTCCACTAGTTAACCGAATCCACGGATTCACAGAAATTCATCCATGATGTCCGTTTCGCCCGTCTTATGTTTGACTCCTACTTAGCTTGGCTCTATTGAGCAGCTTTCTAACTGTAGACCGTTGGACCCTAAGTTTACTGGTGCACCATTTCGGCTGCCCCCTTTTACCATGATAGAATACCGGGCAGCTAAGCTCAAAACTATTCCTAAGTACAACCGTGAAATTATTTACAACTCCTACGATACTCTCAGCTGAATTTCTCCAGCCCTCAATATCCCTAAAATGCCTATTAACTAACTCAGCGAAGGACTTCCAATCTTTCCTTGTGGAGTTCCTGCTGCAGAGCGATTCCCGGTGGATCAGCTGCCTCGTATGGCATGTACACGGATGCCAGTATAAGCCTACGGCCTCCAGTGGCTTCCCATTGGAGAGCTGTAAAGTCTACGTTGATAAATAATGAAGAATATTCAGATCATTCCAATGTAGATGGTATGAACAGGTTATACCCCGTGGCCCTTAAACCACATACCCTGTTGTTGTTAATCCAAGGTTTCTGTATAAGGGCTTTGTCTTCTGTTGAGGCTGCTTCGCAGTGAACAGTGGGGCAGAATCGAAATTTTTTGGAAATAAATCTGTAACTTCTGATCGCCTGGTTGGATTTTCATGAAATTTGGTACACGCGTAGCAGGGGAGAGTACAATATTTAGCTTGGAAGCGCGGGTACAACAGACCACTCAGGGGCGGAGCTAAGGCGGCTCAAAGTTAGATACCTCTGACATAAAAAATTTTTAATAACTTGCCAAATTTTTGTTTCTCGTCCGCTTTCAAATATTCCTATATATTGTAGTAGGCCCTAATAAGACCTATAAAAAACATGCTTACATGTCCTATTTATCTCTTATAGTTTTCAAGTTATTTGCATTTGAATTTTTAAGCACCATAATTTTGTATGTTCTTGGTCCAGTTTTTTTCATATATATCCTAGTATTTCCGACCGATTTTATTAGTTTTTTTCCTATCTAGTTAAAGAATAAAATTATCTATCGAATAAAAAAATTGAAGTCGATATCTTTACCGAGTCCAAAAATAAACGATTTTGAATTTGAAAATTGCAAAAAAGACGACTTTTTGTGTTTTTTAGCCGAAAAAGTATCTATACTCTTTTTTATCTAAAATAAAATTTTCTTTAGCAACATATAATAATTTTGCACTTTTCTGAAAGGTAACTACACAGAGATGACTTTAGGATAAAAAAACAAGAACTCAATTGGTCATGGTACACACCCTTCCGAATTCGACCCATTTTATATGAAAGTTTTGATTTTAGACCATATTTTCTCAAATCCCAAAGGACGATACGACAAGCGGAATATATTCTAAGAATTTTCGATATGTTGTTAAAAGTTTTAAATCAAAATCTACGGGACTTCGGAAAAATATAGCCAAAAATGTAAAAAATCCCATTTCTGGGAATTTTCATTAGTTTTTTGGGAATTCATTAAAGCCCTACCCCTTATTGAAATTTGGTTAACGAGCTTTTATTTAAATTAATAAGATCCACATTTCCTGCTAATTTCATTAAGCTATCTTTATAAACAAATATGTTATTACAATTAAAAAATTTGTATTTTCTCCAAAACCCAAAATTGGGTTTGGTTTGGTTTATTTCGAAATAGCCAAAGTAATTTTAAAAATATGTATTCCAAATTAAACTTATCCTTTAGCATATATAATTTCCGATTTTTTTCAAAAAGATCAATATCATGCCTCATTTCAGAAATATGCGCCTTTAAACTTTTGTATTTCCAATTTATTGTATATATGACTATATTTTTACAAACTTGCAACTTTTGCCTTTAGCTTTGCGTGAATAATTACTTAGAAAATTATGAATATTTCTGTATACTTTTTATAATATCTATACACAAAATATTTTTATAAAAATAATTAATAAATATTTTTTATGTTTAATAGGGTTGCCACATTTCCCAAATTTAAGAAAATCTATATCCTTTTCTAAGCGTTCATATATTTATATTAATGAATTTAAAAGAACAAAACAAAAAAAATGTCTATTTTAACTTAATCAATATTATTATTTTTGGTATTTATCATCTTCCTTAATAAATATTCTATTTCTAATACGATTTTTTATTACTTATTTACATTAAATTTATGTAGACAATTTTTCTGATATTTTATACTACCAGAAACAACGAGGACTTAAAAACACTTAGAATATCTGAGAAAAGTCGAATCCAAGATGAATTCAGAACAGAGACGGGATTAAATGGAACAAATGATGGAAACACAGCAAGAAGGTTTTTCGGAAATTTCGAAGCTACATCAAAAATAACTGGTATTAATAAGGAGTTACTTGAAAGGACTAATATACTATTAATGGCAATTACTAATAAGCACAAAATTAACTCTGCTCGATTTGGAGAATATATAAACCACTTGTTTCTCTATATCCATGGAAAGAAATGACACCAACAGTACATAAAGTATTGTGCCATGGCGAAATTATAATTAAATCAAATATTGTTCCATTTGGAGAGTTTATAGAAAAGGTTCAAGAAGCAAGAAACAGACATTTTAAGCACGCTCCAGGAAATGCTCCAGAACGTCACAAACGATTTTTTTAATAGCCTATTGTTATCATCAGACCCTGTACTATCATCAATGAGAAAACGTTGGATTTATTATGAACTTTTATCAACTCAAAATACTAAAAACTTGAAGGACCTTTATTATCTTTTAGATATGTATACAGATACAGCAGATTATTTTATAGAAAATCCTCCTGTGCTCTTATGAGACACATCTGGAGTGCTGTCTGTTCTCACCCAATTCTTCAGGATAAGACATTCCCAGAGAGTCACAGACAGGCTCGTAGATCCGTTTGAATCTTTTAACATTTCTCCTGTGCTTTCTGACAATGTACTTATCCTTGCCTGCAAGTGGCATTGAGCCTCTCTTAGCTATCTTACGCAGATAGATTAGGAAAGGTTTTGCGCCATTTCGAGCCTTCTCCTTCTTAGTTCGACTTGTGACATCGTTTGGCGCTTCTCGCATTATCGCGACCTGCCCAACTAAGTTACCGCAAGCCGCATGACCTCCTGAGACCGTCGAAATATCTCCTCGCTCAGACCCCGCCTCGACGCTCATCTCTTGACTCTGAGCGCGAGCTGAGATCACTGTAGTCTCGTCATCTTCAGATCCAAGAGAAAGATTCCCGTGATTCTGTGTGGCACTGGTCCCAGAAAAGGAATCCCTCGAGATGCCCAGAAACTCATCCGTCTCTGAAAGTATGACCAGCAACTGACTTTCCTGTTCAAAAAACACTAAATCGTCGTCCGTGTCTGTCTTGTTGCCATGCGACCGTTCGTCATCTGTCCGAATTGAATTTAAATTTGAATTGTCTATTATGTCCCGCGAGTATGCCAGTAAGGGGGACCATCTTGCACAGTGACGGCATGCACTGCATTTATTTGGTCCGCGGGTCTCTCTAGGATCAGAGATAATACTCATGATCTGAACACTCAAGTTAGAGGCCGCCACCTGGGGACACGTCCGACAGGAGTAAATGTAGCAAAAGACTCCAAACTAAGAATATTCGAAGAAGATCAAAAGATAATAAAGAGAATTGATTAATTTATTATTAACCTACTTCCGCAGATCAATCTAATAATGCTACTAAGGCCCGTTATTATAAGTTATGTATATAGAATGTTGCATCACACATTTGCCATAGAAATGAAGGAAAATGTGCAAATTTTGATGAAGGGATTCAAGTTTCAATTAGTTTTTAAACGAATGTGTAAACTATTTATGCAAGTATTTTATATCATTGAAAGGTTATAATTTAAAAAATAATAAAATATAAAAAATTAAAATTAAATTTATCAAAAAACATAAAAAATTTATATTTGAACTTAAATAAAATCTATATAAATAAAGCTGTCAGTATGAAGTTTTACCGTAATATAAAAAAAGTTAGCCTTAAAACAAGAACATAAATAGATTCCCGGTTTTTAATTCGGAAATTTCCAAAATCCCAGTTCTAAACATTGACTTTTTGGTTTAAAATTAAAGATTTGCTTTACATGCATTTACGTTAAGCATTCTTTTAGAAACATAAAAAACGTATGGTCCACGTATGAGAAAAATCACAAAAAAAAAAACAATTTTTTTTTTTTAATTTTCTACTTCACAATAATATAACTTTGCATATCTTTTCTTTTTTTGCATGTAAGCATATCTTTTATAGAGAATTATAAGGATAATCTATGTGTAAATTTTTTCAATAGTAGTAGGGAAATGGGAAGGCAATAGTTATTTTTGTTTTTAATGAGGAGTAAGAGCAATTCTAAAGAGCATTTTTTTTATTTTTTACACTTTTAATTGTGATGAAATTAAAAATTGATGACTTCTATAAATAGCGTTTGAGTATTTTTGGTTTATTCATCCACATATTTTTATATGGTTATTTTTGTTTTTGTAAGGTGGAAAATAAACTTATGAATTGTTTTGTTTATATGGAAAAATAATCTTGTGTAAGGTTTTTAACATTAAAGATTATACATTTTATTTTGTTGATAATGGTCATGATCAAATTTGAATATTCTAAAACAAATTAAGAGGGAGTATATCTTATTTACATAATTAGTATATAACTCAATATTTCTATATGAAAGCTAAATTAATATTTTTCTCTATTTGAAATCTAAGTATTCAATTTACTTAATTAAATATAAAGGAGAATTTTTTAAATTTGTATAAAGGGATGAATCACATCATATTTTTTACCATTGATTATTACTTCAAAGTATAGTTAACAGAATGGTAAGCAATCACTATTTGAAAACGCATTTAAGTTTTTATGTATTTATATTTTTTTTATTTTTATATTTTTAGATGTATGAACAAATTATTAAATTGGCTCTTGGTATTAAGGCGGAGTATACAAAAATTGATGATATTCCCTTACATCAGCCATTAAAAATTTTAAAATTTGAGTGGAAAGAAACACAATATGGATCAAAAGTTATATCTTCCGCAACGAATCGCGAAATTTTTAAACAAGGAAGATCCCTATTTATCACAGTTGAATGATAAAAACTGGACTATTATTTACAAAGATCGTTAATCTTCAAATGGGCTTGTAATATTTTAACTTAGTTATAGCTAAAATTTTATAAATAAAACAGTTTTTTTTTTATTTTTATTTTTATTTATTTAATAAAAATATATTAAACTTATATAGTGTTTATTATTATTTTATTTACATAATACTTAAAAATTATTCTATATCTAAATTTTTTTATATTCCTCTGGAACTGAGTGCGCTGTAACATTCAGATCTAGTAGAAGATTCTCATCTTCCTCCATTAGTTCCTTATACTCCGGAACTAAATTCAATGTTGTGCCCCCTGACGGAGCTGCAGGCTCCAAATAGTTTGAAAAATCTTTCGCTTTATTTTTATGGAAATTATGTTCTTTCATAAAATGTCCTTTTTATTTCACTTTGTGGAAAAGGTCTTATTAACACAAAATTCACATGTAATCTTTCTGTCTTTCCATGTTTGAATCTGTATGCGTAAGTATATAGAAATATCAAACCTTTGATCAATATTTAAATATATATTTTTTTTTCATTAGTATGTTGACTTAATTAAAAGTGATTACACGTTAATTTTAAATAAAATGTCATCTTATAAATGTAAATATTGCAAAACAATTTTTGTGGAAAGATAGATGCTTGAAGGACATGAGATCCTTCATTGTTGGAAATGTTGGAAATGGTTCTCAAAAGAAAAACATCTAAAGGACCATGAAAGGACTCATGCCAGCACATACCATGTCAGTGGTAGAACTGAGCCTTTCACTTCTAACAAATTTACTTGTATTAAAAGTGCTTTCAAAAAAAGAATTCTGACATACCTCTACAGAAACCAAAAGGAGGAAATTCTGCATCCTCAAGAGTTTTTAGAGGATGCAATGCATGATATTTTTGAAATTTTGGATAATGCTATAAATAAAAACGTAGCATTGAAATACAATTTAGAAGCAGAATGCGGATACATTAAAATTATGGAAGATGAAATAATGCTAACCGCCATAATGCGTAGAACAAAAATGTCACTTATAACCATAAGTGATGGTATTGTAGAATCTTTGAAAGCACAATACACATATATGTTTAAAAAAATGTCAGAATTCCAGGAGAATGAAGCATTTGGAAATAAATATAAATAAGGCCTCATTTATTAGAGGCTCCAAATACATACCCTTACCACATTGGATAAAGAAAAAAGATGCCTGTTTCAACTATCCAAATGGTGATGAATATTGTTTCAAGTGGTGTATCATCGCTTCATTCTTATATAATGAAGCAAATGGATTTGTGAATTGTAATGGATTTGTAAATATTCAAATAGATGAGGAGAAAATATGTATGGAAAATCAACTGATAAATTTTGAAAAACTAGAATTTCCAATGAAATTAAAAGACATAAAAATATTTGAAACTAAGAATGAAAATATTAGCATTTATGTAATTGGCTGCGAAGTTAATACTATAGTTGGACCATATTACCTCACATCTGCAGTAAAGAATCATCACGTAAATCTTCTTCTTCTTATGGACAAAGAATGATGTCACTACGTTTTTATTAAAGATATCGGAAGGTAATTTAAATAAAATATTAACCATATATATTTTATAAATTAAATTATTATTATTCAAATATTTCAGATTTGTAAGATGAAGTTTAACTTCCCACCGTGGACGGGTTTACATTTGTAATGCATGTCTTCAGTACTCTCCAAGTGAGAAGATAATGTAAGACCATGATCTTAACTGCAAAAAAGTGATACCGAAAATGCCAGATGGTGATGATAACATTCTATATTTCAAAAACTATCAGAAGCAGTTAGTTGTACTGTTTGTTGTATATGCTGATTTTGAAACATATTTAGAAAAAAAAAATGATAACGAGCAAGTAAATATACAAAACCATATAGCTTGTGCTTTTAGTTATTATATTAAGTGTAGTTTTAATGAAACGTTAGATAATTTTAATATTTATTTTGGTAATGATGCTCCTACTATATTCATAGAAAATTTAAGTAATGATGTAAAAGACATTTACGGAAACTATTTAAGTAAGGTCGTACCAATGACAGCACTCTCAACAAATTTTAGGAGCGGACAAAGTACGAGATCATTGTCATTTAACTGGCAAATTTAGAGGAGCAGCTCATAGCTCATTTAATATTAATTATAAAATAGCCACATTCTTACCAGTATTCTTTCATAATTTTTGTTCTTATGATTGTCACTTATTTATTAAAGAACTTTCACAATTTGAGGGAGATATAAAGGTAATTCCTCTTAATAAATAACTGTATATATCGTTATCAACAGTTGAAGAAAATTAGAGATTTGAAATTCGGTTTTTAGACTCTTTTCGTTTTATGACCTCTAGCTTAGAATCTGTAGCCAAAAATTTAAATGACAGTGATTTTCAAATTCTAAATAAAACGTACAATCAAAAACAACAATTTGATTTACTAAGAAGAAGAGGAGTATTTTCTTATTCTTAAAGCGCTCCATCGGATTTAATGAAACTAATCTTTAAAATTTTATATTATTTTAATTAATTCGCATTGTACTGATGAAGTTTATGATCATGCTAAATCGGTTTGAACAACTTTTAAATGTAATAACTTGTTAGATTATACTAAATTATATTTAAAAACAAATGTTCTCCTCTTAACAAATATTTTTCAAAATTTTAGAAGTATTTGTAAAAGTATATACAAACTTGATCCATGCCAATAATATACTACCCCTGGTTTATCGTGGGATGCAGTGTTAAGAACAACTAATATTAGGTTAGAACTTTTAAGTGACGTCAATATGTGTAATTTTATACAAGACGATATTAGAGGAGGACTAGTACAATGTTCAGAGAGATATTCTAGAGCCAATAATAAATATTTAGAAGACATTGATAGTAGTAAGCCTTCAGAGTATTTAATGTATCTAACAACAAAAACAAAATATCAGATCCATTATAGAGTTTTTAAACAATGTTTAAAGAATGAATTGATATTAAAAAAAAAATATACAGAACATTAAAATTTCAACAATCTCCATTGTTAAAAACATATATAGGTTTAAATACATACCACAGAACAAGAGCAAAAAATGCTTTTGAAAAATATTTTGTTTTAATTATTAAATAATTCTGTATATGGAAAAACTATAGAAAATGTTCATAAATGTTCATTGAAATTTTTTAAATAGTGAAGTCGTAATCTGGGTAACAGAATATTCGCGGAATAAAAATTGCGAATGAGTGTGCAAGATATTAGTTGTTTACAGATGTAACAGAAATACAGACGGATATTCCTCATATTCCTCTGATCGAACTGTCAGGGGCTTGAGAATATTTAACTACAGAAGTTGTTTTATTGAGGATGAGGAACAGTCTTTATGTGATTGTCCGACACTGTGGGAACGCATGCTCAAATATTTTGTCGACCGTTCTCTTACGAATGTAGATTTTATATAACTCGTATAAAAATCTTCTAAAAACTAGTCGCAACAATTATTTTTTAGAAAGTTTAAAATTTTCTTTTGATATTTTTTGGCCATTTATTTATACAAAAAACTACTTTACTGTGCAGTGTTGATTTTTTTGCGTTGATTAATCGAAAAATTTCTGTATAAAGTTGACTGGTAAGAATATATATATATATATATATATATATATATATATATATATATATATATATATATCTTTAAGTATATCGTTCTCAGAATCATTTTCTAAGTCGTTTTAACGTATTTCTATAACGAAAAAATAGAAGAATAATTTTCAGTCTCATAAAAAAAATATGATCTTTTTAAAGTCCAAAGATATAGACATTTTAAAACAATTATTAATACACAAATAATATCTTTGAATGTTTTAATCACTATTGAGTTGTTGATATGAAATTTAATATAATTTTAATCAGTTGAAAATCTTGTGCAAAAAATTTTTTGAATTTTCTTTTTTTTTAACTACTAATTTGTAATTTTAATTATGAATATATTTCAGTTTTTTTTTTTTTTTTTTTTTTTGAGTAACTACATTTGTTATTTTATAGTTGTACTCTTTAAAGATGGTCTTGCTAATCAACAAGTTTCGGTCTTTTTTATCTCTTGATTGTACATTGGTCAAAAAAAAAAATCTTTTTTTTTTTTGCAGAAATTCTAAAATAATAATTTAAGAAATTGTAAAAAGTATTTTCAAAATGATAACAGACCAAGTAATCAAGAACATGTATTAAGAAATATAGTGTGGCAACGTTCAGTCTGATAAGTATTAAACATAGAATACAACTAGAAGTTTATGTGAGAGACAAAAACCTAATTCAATTGTCAAAAATCGAATTCATGCAGCAACACAATACATGTAATGAGTAAAAAATGAGTAATTTTTTTCAAAATTTAGTTTGAATTGCCTCTAACATAAAGTTCTAGTTGTATTTTATGGCATTAAAGTTCATAGTTTAATATTATTTTTAACATTTTTAATAAAACGGAGCAAAAATTATAAAAGCTGTGTCGTAATACCAGAAAAATATATAACAATGTTGTATAATGTAAATTGCATCCTAAAGGGTGTGTTTTAGAATCTTTATTTTAGATTTTATATGAGTCCTATACATTTCGTTATATTTGAGTTTTGTGGTGATATGGGTTGTTTATCAAGATAACCAATAACTTTGAAAGACGAAAAGCATGAACTTGTACGAATGTAAAAATGTGATGGTGTTCGCCAAAGTCTGTATTTTATGTAATAATTTAGATAGTGCCAGCATTTTTCGGCAAACTCTTGCAATCATCCTTTTTTTAGTTAAATTTTGTTAAACCTGAGCGGAAATATTTTGTTTATCACAAACAAGTTGGGGAAAATGTTATGTTCTAAAATATTGGGTAGTTTCACTAATCTATAAGAATGTAAAATCTTACAAAAAATATATACTATAGAAAAATGATGTAATATAGAAGTTAAAGTAAAAATACTTAAAATCGATTTTAATAAATATTATTGTTAATTTTAGATAAAATATCTTCGATGCAACATTAAAAAGCATTATTAGTGCTCTTTTTCAATACCAAACCTTATATAAGACAAATATTTGGGCAAAATTTCATCCCCCAAAGTGGTCCGCCTCTAGCCCTATCCATCTTTTTACAGACGGACGGACATTGAATATAGATACTTTATAAATGTTACATATGGAAGGACAAACCCAATATACCACCATCTTTTTTGATGATGAGTATAAAACGACTATCTCCGTAACTTCGCGAATAATTGGGTTAAGAGATTTATTTTGAAGTGTGAGGCCTAGTAGACGGAATATTAATAAATCGTAGAAGATCGGATAGCGAAATGTTGAAAAATGAGTGAAAGAAACAGTTTTTATGGTATCTTGAACAATTTGGGTTTTGCGGATATCCCTTTTTGAACATATGTTGTATATAAAAGTTAACTATATTTCAAAATTAAAAAAAATTATATTAGGTTTATAATCCTCAGTTATTATGCATTATTGCAAGAGGAAATATTTAGACTTGTAAAGTAAAGTTTCAAAGTATCGTAAAGTCTTATGTCGGCTGTAATTTTTTAATTTATGCAAAAATATAAAATTGATTTGTTTCTCTGTAAAGTATCGTTGCGTTTCAACATCATGTAGAAAATAAATATTTTATTTTTTTATGTGACATTAAAAAAAGAAAATATTTAAAAATATAAAAATTCAATTGAAAATTTTTAAAAAATGAACTAAAAACAGATTTACAAAATAAAAGGGACAAAATTTTCACGTGCTAGTCATAAGAAGTGAGTGGATTAAAAAACTATGATAAGTTTACAAGAAACTTTATGTTATAGCTTATATAAAAACTATTGGGGCCTTAAGATTTTTAAAAATTGATTAATAAATAACACATAAATGTTAATTATTTTTCATTATGGCAACCCTTTGTAACCGCAGTATCATTACCACAACTAAGTTGAATTAAAGATCTAAGGAAAGGGAATAAAGAGAAAAGAAACAACAACTTTAAGAATGAAAAAAATGAAAACATAATATTTTTGCTAAAAAAAAAAAAAAAAAAATATTTACCATACTACTGGTACTTTATAGAAATGCATGAAATGCCATAAAAATGACATTGCAGCAGTGTGTTACAATGTTAATAACATCTCAGGATGAGGAAAAATATACAAAAAACAAAGAATGAGAAAATAAAACACGAATGAAATGAAAATATAGACCAAAAATATTCGGAAGTGAAAAAAAACTAAATTTCAATATTTGCTAGTGTAAAATATAATGTAGGAAATCACACTTTTCTTTGAAGGAAATATAAAAGGAACAAACAAAAGAATCTTTACAGCATGTTATGGCCAGGCAAAAGTGGATTTTTAATGCTATAGTGGTAGTACTTAGATGTTGAATTAAAAAAACTGTAGCAAAGTGTATTTAGTTGTTAGAAGTTAAATTTAATGTAATGATTAAGTCTAATATAATTATGTTTCGTAAAAGCTAATGAGGTAAATTGTAAAATTAAATTAGTTATGTTGTTTAAAGTAAACAAATCAAAAGAAAATTTATAATATTTGTTTTTTTTTTCTCTTCTTTAATTTTCTTTCACTCTCTTAATAAAAGAAAATTTATGCTCTATCATCAGGTATGTAAAAAAAAACTATTAAGGTCACTTATACATAAGTGTGTACTTTAATTCAAGCAATATTATACCTATATGTATATATTTTTTTAATTTCCGCTTCTGCAGTAAAAAACACACAACTTGCTTTATAATTAAATACATGCAATATATTTAAAATTATTCTTTAAAGAAAATTAAAGTATAAGTTAAAGTATAAGTTAAAATTGACCAAAAAAAAAAAAAAAACTGTAACCTGCTGTGTCGCGTTCTTTTTTCTTTGATTCTGGCACAATAAACACACCCAAAATAAATTTTATTAAAGCTGGAAAAATATTGTTTATATTTAAATATATAAAAAGGCTGAATGTAATAGGTTTTTAGAGAAAAGTTGTACTTAAGAAAATTATGCATGTAATTTTGTTTAGTGCTTTAAAGAGAGGTGTATTTATCCACCCATATACTATATAATATATGAATATAAATTCCCAAAAGATTTCAGAGTCTGTCGAAAAGATGGGATATTAAAAATCGTTATTAAAAATATTTATGGTTGAAAAAATGAGACTCAAACTATTTAAAATTATTATACTACCTGTTGTTGAAGAGTGTTGAATGAATTCCTTTATTTTGACATGATGATTTTTATCTAATAACACTGTTTTACAGTGAAAAATCACTAAGAAATAATATAATGTATCTAAAAGACTTTGTTGAAAATATAATAAAAAATAAGTCTAAAAAATTTCCAATACACCCTAAATATTTTTAATAATGCTGCAAAAATAAATGTTCCTGCGTTAATGTACTGCCAAATCTTTTTTTATTTTGACTATTATTTTTATTTATTTTATATTAAAAATTGTTAACAAACATTAAAAAGAAATAAAAATTTTCCACAACTTTTCGAGCATATACAGCTATGCAATAAATTTTAAAGCTATTGTTGTTATAAATATAAATAGATTTATTTCTTGGACAAAAACTGTAGAACTTATTTGATTTTATCCTATTAACTTATTTAAACTTTACTTACACTTTTCATTTTTGTCCCAGAAAGTATGCTCTAAACAAAACAAAATTGTATAGTTTGTCCTAAAATATATCACGAATTCCGTGAGACATCAAAGATGA